>JARJEI010000033.1:1034542-1507616 GCA_029955415.1 Lottia scabra
TCGGGCAATATGTTGGATTGCCCCCCTGTTAAGTCTTGGGCCCAGACAGCTATGCATTTCATTTAAATAGCCTCGGCTCTATAATGAAATGTAATTAAGTAGTCAGAGTAGGTTTGATTAAATCTAGATTAAGATTAAAGTTACCTTTAATATCAGCCTACATCTTAACAAGTAGATCATATAAATATATAAAATGCAAATTGTGACCTCAACTTACTTATTATCTATTCTATAAATGACTGATAAACCATAAACTATAAATTGTTTAGATATAACATGATCTGTAGCCTACTATTATTAGTTTATTTAAAGTTTAAAGGGACAGATTTTTTTCAAGGTCAAGGACAAGGTTTTTTTTGCACAATTTTGTTAAAAATATCTGAACATTTTTAATAACATTACTAGGGACTTAATACATATTAGAAAACTACTGTAGGCCTATGGATTTCAGTAAAATCAATGCCTAATTGTAGAGAAATATCTCTCCCTAAGTGGAGGAATGACATTCTATAGGTTTCAACTTGAAATATCAAGTCATTTTAAAGGCTAGTCCAAAACTTTCTGACTCTTTCCTCAGGCTCTGATAGCTATTTGGACGGATCAAATGCTGCTGGGAGGAAGCTAAAGAAATACTCCTCAATATAGACTCAAAACAGTGTGTTGCTTGACACGAACGCATCCCAGCACAACAAACTTGGCCACAGCTACAAAACTTTGTAAAGGTATGGTAGCGTGTTTGGCAAGATGGCTATGGATCATCTTATATTAAAATAAAAATATCTTGACGGTAGATTACCTTTGCGTAAATTGACAAATGTGTGCAAGCTTATAATCCCGTTCACGGCATTCAGAAAACAAAGTTTCCAGAGCGTGTTTATTATGCCGTGGCAACCTTCGTTTTATCAATTGTGGTAATCGAAATTTCAATCGGCGTTAGTCCGAAAAGTTCACCTGGTATCTGTTCATAATTATTCGTTTTGCTGAGCTATGCGTAAGATTTTTGAGAAACAAAATCTTAATTTCGATTTTTAGTAAGCTACAATTTAACCTCACTGAATTTGCTCTCTGGTCACATATATGAAAATGACAACACTGTTAAAAATATTTATTCGGAAATATGATTTTATAGAGGGCCAGGGGAATATTCTCATGAAATTTATTGGAGTGAAGTATACTTTTTTCAACTTGTGTCTTCATGGACCCGCAGATAGCCTACTCTAAGACAAATGACATGCCAATTTAACTCAGACCTCAATTTGCCCAGATGGAGGGTTGTATCCTTTCAATGGGTTATTAATTTAAGGCGTAGGGCCTATATAATTTGGCAATGGTATAAAACAAATGTGAGAAACAGCAAATTTCAATGTCAAATAACTCATTCCAGTGGCAGGGGTTTGGTAATTTTCTGTTCTTTGTACCATGATAAAAGATATTTTGAAAGTTATAGCCTATGGGCAGCTGAAATTGTGCATTATCAAATAGGGAATTTTTAGATAGCTGTTCTCCTATAGGTGAAAAGAGGTCATGAAGAATCTTATCTTAATCTTTCAGGATTTTGAAACATGGAAGATAAAAAGAGACCGTTGTCTTGGACAGAGAGTAAGTAGTGATAACATGTATTGATTTCATGTAGAAAGCCCACCATACACACATCTTTTGAGTATGGTACAAAAATTCTTCATTATTTTGCTGTCTTTTACTTATTTATGATTAAAACTTGAAGTTTAGTGTAGTTTTATTGTTAAAATTTTTTAATAATTTGCAGCTCATCGAAATGGAGGTTAATTTCTGATAATGTTTTAAGACTATGAGGAAAATATCAACCAAACAAATTCAAAAGTAGCACTAGGGCTTTAAATTACCTTATTTTTGACACACCCTGTATTGGCTGAGCAGAGCGTAAAAAATATAGGGAAAGGCTCCTGAGATGGCTACAGAAACGTGTCCACCCTTTGGTGATGTTGGTATTTTTGTTTCTGTAGTGCTTCATTTAGGCACAGTTTTTTGGGGGCTGATAATTTGGGCACGGCTTTTACCGTTGTAACTTAAATAAGCCCTGAGTAGCATCGATAAACATAAAATTTAGAAACCACAATGTTAAAAGAAATGATTATGTTTCTTTTTAATTTTAAATAATGTATATTCAATATTCAACTCAATTAATTTATCCACTCAGAAAAGGCTTTAAAAAGAAAAAGATTAGATGCCAAAAAGGAGAAAAGTTCAGAAAAGAAGAAGCCAAAGGAAGAAACAAATGGTGTTGATACAGAAGAAGAAAGTACTAGGCTTTTAGACAATGAACCACAGACACCCAGTGGTAAGTGGTAGTTTTATTACCTGCATGATGCGTTTCCCTAGATTTCTGTCATTTGCTTGTACTGATGGATGCAATATCTTAATCAGTTGGTGCTGTTACTATTTATAGAAATCTCTTTGACACTCTTAATCAGATAATCCAATCAGGAATTGTTTCTCCAAACATTTCATGTGTATCTGGGACACTGATAGGATTGGTTTGCACCTCTATGATAACTATATAGCCTATCTCAGCGTTTGAGTTAGTATCCCTTTAAGTGTTTATGACGTCACTGACAGTGTTCTGCATAGATATCAATAGTAGCTTCCGGTAGATCACTGTCATTGACGTCATAAAACATGTTAGTTTTATTGGAATTTTAAGAACCACAGACATCGGAATGGAAATTTGAATGTTGCAAATTGATGCCATCAGTGTTCCCGATACACATGCAAAGTTTAGAAAATCACTTTACAATCCCTTTAAGGTAAAAGTATTTATATTAATATGATATTTGTTACAGATAAAGGAAGACATTACACTGTGTCTATGGCTCTACCAGGATCTATATTAGAAAATGCTCAGTCAAGAGAACTCAGATCTTATCTAGCTGGTCAGGTGAGAACAATTTTAAGATATAGTAATATAAAAATGTATCGGAATCCATGTTCTTAGCAATTCTAAAATACCGGGGGCCTTATTCTTGAAAACTTAACTTACAATGATTTTAGTGCTTGGGTCATCTGATTGGTCAATCACTAAAATCAATTTAGCTTTATTATCCAATCAGATTACTCTATTTCTTAAAATCTGAATTTTATTTAAGTTAAGTTTTTGAGAATAAGGCTCCTGACTGAAAAGGATATGTTCACCATCTGTTTGGATTTTTTTATCTATTCTTATCTGTAATAATTTTTTTCTAGATTTACTCATAACAAGTTCTTTTCACATACAACATGATTTAAGAATTATTCTATCTGAATGCAAAACATAACACATTTATCTAACAATTATTTTTATAGATAGCACGGGCTGCAGTGGTATTTAATATTGATGAGATTGTCATATTTGATGAATCAGGAGCAGGACTTAGGTAAGCAGAGTTATTTCCCTTTCTCAATGCTAAACTACAATACAAGGTTAACCCATTGAACCCGTAGTCCCGGTTTACTGGTCTGAATCATCTTTCTTTACTCACCGTTAGACCAGTATTCCAGGATCTTAACGTGGCTTTGTTTACTATTGACAATAACATAAGGACACGTGTGTAATTCAACCAATCGGCCATAAGTATCAAATTGCAAATGGCAGCCCCAAGTAAAACATAAAAAGTATCAGAAAAAATAGTTTTTGGTGGATTATTACATAAAAAAAACAAACCCTTTGAATATGAAAAAATCTTCAGTCACTAAAAGTCATACCAGCGGTGAAATAAACATTTTGCAAATTTTTACGTTTTTCTCTGGAGAGGCCAGGGATATGGTCACAAACTATGGGGTTGCTCAGGGTTCAAAGGGTTAAGGGTAGTAATTATGTAGCATAATGCAAAACAAAATATGTACACATTGGATCTTATTTTCTTTCTGGAACCACAGACATGATCTGATTAAAAATTGCATTGGTGAAAATTGATGCTGTAATCTTATGTGATAAGACCTTGGAGGTACACATACAAAATTTAGATAGAAAACAAGCTCTAATGTCAATTTTGTTATTTGCAGATTTTCTGTCATTAATTTTTATAAATTCTTTCCATATTTGACAAAACTTGTAATATTATTCAGTATCATCCCAAAAAGTTCAAAGAGGTGCATGTGGGCGTATATTACTTTGCCTGGCAAACTATCTTTTACTATATTACAGTACTGATGATTTAGAAAATAATACTGGAAACAACAGAAATAAAAAGGGTTATGGTAATATACAGTTAGCTAGAATTTTACAGTTTTTAGAGTGTCCACAATATTTACGCAAGCATTCCTTTCCTATGCATGAAGATCTGAAATTTGCTGGTGAGTAACAAATTGGACAAAATCTTTTTATCAAAAAAATAAGTTATTCTTAAAGGGCTTTACAGGAAAACATGTCCTAAACTGAACAAAATATTTCAATATGAATCTTTTTGCAAATTGATCTGAAGTTTGCAATTAATAAACATAATTAGATGTTGATTTTTATGGAATTTATTGTGGATATGTTGGTCTGCATTTAAAGAGCCGATTTCTATGCAAAGTTTGTTCATAATTTGACCATAAATTCAAGATACAGACAAGTTGACCGACAGCCATTGAAGAGTAGGACTAGTAAACAGTGATAGCTTGCTTAAAGCTATCATGCTCTAACTTAGCTAAAAATAATTATCTAAAAAAAATAATTAAGACTGTCCGTCCGCCATATTTACTATAATCAGTCGCCATATTTGTTAAAGAAATATGGCGGCCACCACCCAGTATAAAACCCAGGTAAGACACGCCCATCAATCAGTTGGTTGTCAGATCTCGGCAGGTCAAGATCAAATCTCACAGTGAAACCAACCAACCTTGACTTTGACGTAAACAAACAATAATGAATATTGAGGTTAGATCAAATTCACGATCGTAATGAAATCGGGATTATTTTCAAATACATTATTATATATGATCATATTTATAAACCATATCCGTGCTCGTGAAATATTGTCTATTGCTGTTCATAACAAATTGTGACTATACTAGATTTTTATTTACAAAACAAAATATATAATCACACATTATGTACTCGTGTGTTTATTTGGAAAATGATAAATAAATAATTATTCTATTGAGTAACATTCAGATTTTTCAGATCAAACTTTTCTTACAGATTATTTCATTGTTGCAGATAAAATGCTGCCCATGTGTAAACAAAGGAATGTGTATTTGAATCAACTTTTACTCCACATTCTTTACAAAATGAGTTCTTTATTAGGTCGTAAAGTTTTCCCTCCGATACTATAAACCGTCTCTGTTTTAGTATATCTCTCTCTTGGTGAAATTTGTCTTCATTTTTGCAATAATCTTTTGATATAACAGAATAAAAAAATTGTACAAATGCAAAAAAAATATGATAAATGTATTATATTTTATGTCATAGTTTCTTTATAATAATAACAATAACTATGCAGAATAAAACAATCTTTTCTTACAAATTTTGAAAGAAATTCTGGTTTTCTATCTCTTCTTCATCATTATAACACTAGAGTAATCAATGTCATCACACAGAACATCATCAATATTTTCTGAATGTTCTGGTCGATCGTATGGGTGTGTAGATTTGACATCGTATTGCTCGGAAAAAATACTGTCCATAAGCTTATCTACTTCTTGTTCCTATAAAAAAAACGAAACATTTAGTTACAATTTATATCACAAACATATAGAGTGTAAGTTATTTTAAAATTTCCCTAATAATAACTTTGTGACAAATAAGAGTTACTTCCCTTATTCACCAAGCAGACTAAACAGAGATATATCAATGCAACTAACTAGTTTACATTATAATTGTATGCTATTATCATAATTATAAAATATTGGAAATATTTATCCTATGCATCAATATCAATCAGAATCTGCCCTACATATGACAAATGAAAACATTGAAATGACTCTTTTCATAAGCCTCAAAGATGATCATTTGTATATACATAAACAAATAATCGTGGTACAAAACACATGTAAGTCTGTTTTCTTATCAGAAGTACACGTCTGCAGCTGCATTGTGCATAAAATATGATACATTAGTAAGTATTATGCAAATTGAGAAACGTGTTTTGTATTTTCTTACCCGAGTCTCCATTTTTATTGTTTTGAAAGGCGAGGTTGACTAGTTTCAAGCTAAGTTGGTTTCACTGTGAGTGTCGTTCATCGATGTTGATAGTTTGAAGTTCGCAAATCAACTGGACGATGGGCGTGGCTTACCTGGGTTTTATAGTGGGTTAGTGGCGGCCATATTTCTTCAGCAAATATGTCGGCTGCTAGTTGCAAATATGGCGGACCAATGGATTTATTTTTAAAAAAAATAATTATTTTTAGCTAAGTTAGAGCATGATAGCTTTAACTACTGTCTACATATTTGACAGTGTTTAAGACAAAAGAATCAAGAATTTTGCGCAATACATTCACAATTAATTTTTATACGCCCATACTTACGTATATTGTGGTTGCTCGTGATGGTCCATCCGTTCACATTTACCTTGTGCTCACTCTACAGGCTACAGTTCTTCATGGATCCTTTTCATATTTTGTATGTGTGTCAATATCATTATGAAGATGTGCACTATTAAGTTTAGTGATAATGCAATGATTTTTATCGCATAAAACTCTGATATCACGTTCGTTTTGGAGTTCAATTTTACCTCTTTATCAAACTGCTGATGGGCGTATACGCTTACAAAACTTACCGCAAGCCTATGTTTATATTCTCTTTCAGGTCTGCTAAATCCATTGGACAGTCCCCATCATATGAGAATATCTGATAAGGTAGAATATAGAGAAGGGGTTGTGTTAGAGAAAACATTAAAATCTCAATCTTATGTTTATGCTGGATTGTATCAAAAGGTACGTAAATTTTTTTTATTATATCTTGGATGACTGCTCTATTGATACTCTGATAATTATGTGAACTCGTGTATTTGAAGGCTTAAACTTGGATGGTAATAAAGCATAGTCTTATTAAAATTTGAACCATATTTTTTACTTTCAACTGCTGATATGTGTACTGAAGGCTTGAACTTGGATGGTGAGTTGTTTAAGGCGAATAACTCATAATTATAATAAGACTGAACCAGACTAGTGTTATTGTCTCTTATATTTGAGAATATAGAATATCCTACATATGACATCTGTTTAACCTTTACAGGATGTTTTGGTAGATAAACATCTAGAAGCTGGTCTTAGAGTAACTGTTGAACTTGATGTTAATTCTTACGGTAAGAGGTCGACAAATGATGTATTTGATAGACTAAGAGGTCGACAAATGATGTATTTGATAGACTAAGAGGTCGACAAATGATGTATTTGATAGACTAAATCAGTAATTGTGATTATTTAAGTCATGGATAATTGTACCATATCAGGACAACCCCCTCACCAGACAATCCCACCTCCCCCTCCATGGACAATTATCCCCTACCAATTCCCCCCTGAACAATTGCCCCAAAGACAATTACCCTAATGGACAATTCCACCACAAGACAATTACCTCTCTGAACAATTTCCTCACAAATCAATTACCCCCGCGGACAATTTCACCCTAAGACAATTACCCCCGCGGACAATTTCACCCCAAGACAATTACTCCCATGGACAATTTCACCCCAAGACAATTACCTCCCTGGACAATTCAACCACAAGACAATTACCTCCTTGGAAAATTCCACCACAAGACAATTGCCCCTGTGGAAGACAATTTCACCCCAAGACAATTACCCTCGTGGACAATTTCACCTCAAGACAATTACCTCCCTGGATAATTTCACCCCAAGACAATTACCCCCGTGGATAATTTCACCTCAAGACAATTACCTCCCTGGACAATTTCACCTCAAGACAATTACCTCCCTGGATAATTTCACCCCAAGACAATTACCTCTCTGAACAATTTCCTTACAAATCAATTACCCCCGCGGACAATTTCACCCTAAGACAAGTACCCCCGCGGACAATTTCACCCCAAGACAATTACTCCCATGGACAATTTCACCCCAAGACAATTACCTCCCTGGACAATTCAACCACAAGACAATTACCTCCTTGGGAAATTCCACCACAAGACAATTGCCCCTGTGGAAGACAATTTCACCCCAAGACAATTACCCCCGTGGACAATTTCACCTCAAGACAATTACCTCCCTGGATAATTTCACCCCAAGACAATTACCTCCTTGGAAAATTTAACCACAAGACAATTACCTCCCTGGACAATTCAACCACAAGACAATTACCTCCTTGCAAAATTCCACCACAAGACAATTGCCCCTGTGGAAGACAATTTCACCCCAAGACAATTACCCCTGTGGATAATTTCCCCACAAGACAATTACCTCCCTGGACAATTTCACCTCAAGACAATTACCTCCCTGGATAATTTTACCTCAAGACAATTACCCCCATGGACAATTTCACCACAAGACAATTACCTCCCTTGACAATTTCACCTCAAGACAATTACCTCCCTGGATAATTTCACCTCAAGACAATTTCCTCCCTGGATAATTCCACCACAAGACAATTACCCTCGTGGATAATTTCACCCTAAGACAATTACCCCTGTGGACAATTTCCCCACAAGACAATTACCCCCATGGACAATTTCACCTCAATCAATTACCCTCGTGGATAATTTCACCTCAAGACAATTACCCTCGTGGATAATTTCACCTCAAGACAATTACCTCTCTGGATAATTTCACCCTAAGACAATTACCCCTGTGGACAATTTCCCCAAAAGACAATTACCCCCATAGACAATTAAACCACAAGACAATTACCCCCTTGACAATTACCCGTGTGGACAATTTCATCCTAGTATGACAATTACCCCGTGGACAATTACCCCTGTGGACAATTTCACCCAAGACATTTTTTCACAGACAACAGCCACCCTGAAAATTTAATGTTAATTTTTTGCAGATAAAAAAGAAGTTAAGGGGAAGGTTGTTTCACCATCAACACCAAGATATAAAAGTGGACTGTATTGGGGTTATAATTTACGTCTAGCTAATAATCTATCTTCTGTTTTAACACAATGTCCTTATAAGGGTGGTTATGATGTCACTATTGGTACATCAGAAAGAGGTGATTCTATTGATGACTTTGTTGTGCCACAATTCAGGTATATGATAATTTTTGTAATTTTCTTAACCTTAAAGGTAAAACTTTTTATTTTGTAATTTTGAAGATAAAACTTTATTTATTCTGATCTTAAAATAAAACTTTTTATTTTTGCTAACTTAAAGATAATTTTTTTTTTATTTTCCAATCCTTGTAATTCTTTTCTATTTCCTAAACTTGAAAATTAAACTTTAGAGTTTTTGATTTTGAAGATAAAACTTTTTAATTTTCCTAAACCTTGAAGATAAAACTTTTTTTTATGTCCTAAATCTTGAAGATAAAACTTTTTCAAAGAATGAAACCTTTTTAACTTGGAAACTTGCACAAAAAATTTGCTGTACAATCTTTTATTGTAAAGTACAAAGTTATGGCAAACTAACTTATAATTTTATTACAGACATGCTATCATAGTATTTGGTGGAGTACAAGGTTTAGAAACTAGTTTAGCAGCAGATAAAACATTGTCGGTAGAAGATCCATCCTTACTGTTTCACCATTATATTAATACTTGTCCTAATCAGGGCTCTAGAACTATTAGAACTGAGGTATATCATAATTGCCCTTGTCACTTTTTAAAAATCCAAATCCCACACATAATATGGTTAAACACTGGTTAAATCAGGTCAAGTTTGTTATCCGATTACTTTTCAGAATGAAATTCTGGCGCATGGTTTGTCGACAATTTTACATAACATTATGAATGGAATTAACTACATTGAAGATTTTCTGTTAGCTTTTGTTAAAGGGGAATGTTCAGCATTTTTGAGGATTAATTTTGTCCCATAATTTATGTATGTACATAGCCTTCAGATTTACTAGAACTGCCCAAAAAATCACACAATCAATTTAACTTACCTGTTAACTTAACTTTTATTTTTGTGTTTTCTATATATGTCAATGAGAAAACCAGTTGAAAACCCAGGAGTTAGGGGTATAATTGAAGGGATTATGCGATTTTTGTGCAGTTTCTAGTACTTCTGGCGGCTATTCACATATATTCAAGACGAAATCGGCCAAAAATGTTTAACATTTCCCTTCATCGAGATGAGCCATTGTCATTGTTTAGACGTTTTTTTTTCAGGAGGCGATATTGATAACATTATCAGCGTTAAGGAGTCAGTTAGTTACCAATGGTGCCAAATATTCAATGTAATATACTGCAATTAAATTTTTTCCATCAAACACCTGTAGAATTCTTATCTTTAAAATCTTCAAATCCAGGCTGATAGGAGGGCATTTATGACTGAAGCAATTATATTTTTTTAATTTTAAGAAGAAATTACTTGTATGTTGTAAGGCCCAATAAAATCATAATTACTTTATATAGGCAGGAGCAGCCAACCCTAAGGGCTTGAATTAAGCAGCACCACCACCCTTGAGAATGAGTTCTGCACAACAAGGATTCCCCAAAAATGCGTGGCGTATTTTTGTATTCTTACAGAATTAGAAGACTTTGAATTGAATAAAAAAAGCTTGTGCTCACTTCTTACTTCATTTGCTTACTACGAACCTGTAATATTTTTTAGAAAGAAAATCAACAGAGAGGTTAGTCTATTCCAAGGTTCAATCCTTATTCGCACAATCTCTTGGCAGTATTAATTGGTTATCTCGGGGTCACATTTAATTCAAGATTTCACCTACCCAAAGATCCCAAAATTTGGGTCTTCTGCACCCTCCTCGAATCATCCAAACCCCGGAATGTTTTTGTAGTTCAATCATACCATCATTATTCCCCTACACACGTATGCTGTTCCAAAAAAAATCTTTCAAGAAATTTAATCGGTCGGCTGGCATTAAAGTCTGCGTGTGCAACAAAAAATTAGTCGTCATAGGGTCAATAGAAATGTTCCAGTATAGGTTCAAGTGACCATCATCCAGTCGTTCACGTTTTTCTTTGGTCGTTTCTGGTCGGTTCATGTTTTGTCAGTACAGTTGTCCTGAATTTTGAGGAAGATCTAGACATCCTTTATAATACAACTACACAAACATTAATTAGTAACATTATATTGACATGGCATGTGTAATTTTGTTAAACTAATATCAAACTGAATAAAAGCTGTCATTGATTATACATTTATAGGGCGCTTAATAACCATATGTAAAATTGGATCAGCTGATGGGACCCGATGACGTATTGCAATGTAAAGTCTTTGGAAAAATATCCATGATTTGACCTAGAATGAAAAAAAAAAACCAACAACAACAACAACAACAAAAAAAACCATAGGAAACGCTAACCGCTTTCTTCCCGAATGTCAACCACGTTTTAGCACAGCAATGTGTCATAGCTTGATCAAATATGGGTTTTCTGCATATGAAACGAATCAGCATTTCGTAGCTAAAGTTCACGGCCGGTACTACTATGATCACTGGTGACCTTTCACACTGATGTTCATGACATTAGAAAATAATTTCTTCCCTTCTTTATTTAGCGAAATGCTTTTGGAAGCGGGATCAAACCCCATAGAAACACATTAAACTTGACACAATGTTAAAAAACATTCCTTTACCCCCAAAACTACGGTTCCGTTTCCGGATAGATACCTGATGGGAACGTGTTAAATGAACCAGTAAGACTGTTGCAAATGATGCAGATGAAACTAGAATGAGACTTACTGCTAGGAATATAATATAAAGAGTAGGACGAGCAGTTAACTATGGATTCGACAAACGAGTAAATCAGTACATCAATGTTGTTGAGGATAATAGGTTGGGTAATTACGTAAATTTAAAGTTATATCTCCTTTTTGGTCTCTTAGAACATCGAAAAGTTTCTATAGGTTTGCAATATAAAATTCATTTACAAAGAGAAATTTATGATAAGATATTCTTTGGAGAAAGTAATTCAGATGCAAAATTAGAAATAACAAATCTCCAACTTTTACATACCAGTAATAACACCATCAATTGAAGTCGAAACAAGAACATTTAACATGGTGACTAAAGAACTTGAAATAGCATTTCTTCGTTGCAATACGGTAGGCAGCACGACTTTAACCAGAGAATCCACAACATGGCCAATCACTAACACTACTAAGCCAGTCGGGTATTTAATTGTTGGTTTCAAGAATTTACCAGTCTCTCAGACAAATAACAATAATATCTTTAGAGTAGCAATGAACCAAACTCAAGATCCAATAATCCGTAAAGTTCAAGTAAGATTAAACAATGATAACTATCCTAATCAACCATTAACAATTAATCCAACCACAGAGGATTACAATGAATTATATAGAAACTACAAAAATATGTGTGAATTATTTGGAAATACACCTCAGTTTGAATATGTAGATTTTGTAATTAACCAGCCAATATTCTGTTTTGATCTATCGGCTCACCAAGAAGATCTTTTCAAAACAGGAGTTAATATAAATATCCATATAGAAAAAACACAAGGAGATGTAACCGGTTATTGTTTGTTATTAGAAGAAGCAAAACATATAATTAAAATATTCGATAGACGGATGATTCGTATAGAATAATCATTTAAATTATCCTTTCAGAAATTAAGCCAGAAAAATAATAGAAGCTATTGAAAAGGAGTCTCCGACTACAATAACTTACAATGGCAAAAAGATTAAAATATCTAAAAAACTTATTGATAATTATAAACACTGTAAGGTACGAGATGATATAGATTTGGAAAGAATTGACAGGATTGCAAAGGAAGGTTTTTTTTTTTACCTTTCCTACCCTTGATCTTCGCAGGCTTGGCCGCAGCCGGTGCCACTGCTGGTGGGACAGCGGGAATAGCTCAAGCTGTGAATGCCAAGAAAGCAGCTGAAGCTGAAAAAAGTGAAAAGCGTAGACATAATTTGGAAACGGAAAAGTTAGCAAAAGGTTCGGGAGTAGCAGACATATTAGGGACAGTTAAAGAGTTCGGAAATCGATTTAGCGAAGAAACCAAGAAAACTGTTAAACAAGAATTAAGTAATCTAATAGACAAGATTGACACTGGAGAAATGAAAGTCAAACACAAAGGTAATGCCATGGTTTTTAAAAACAGGAGAGGGAATATTTCTTTCAAAGTATAAAGGAGATGGAGTGATCTTTGGGCCAAAAGTATAAATAAAATAGCAATAAAAAATGGGAAAGAAATTCAAACATTCTGAAATATTTCCTAGTAACAAAATGCTCTTGTGTATATGCGGTAGTTCGGGTTCTGGTAAAACTCATCTTACTTTTAACATGTTGACAACACCAAACCTTTTATCCGTCCGTCCGCTGAAATTCCGCTGAAATTGTTCATCACCCAAGGATGAACCCTATTTAAAATCAAAAGAATCGAAAAATATTTAATATGAATTATTGCCCTTGTTCTTAAAAACGCGTTCGATTTTTAGCTCGTTAACACTCTACAAGTCACAATTCTTTACGGATTTTGACGAAACTTGCTGAAATTGTGTATTATCACCCAAGGATGAATCCTATTTAAAATCAAAAGAATCGAAAAATATGTAATATGAATTATTGCCCTTGTTCTTGAAAACGCGTTCGATTTTTAGCTCGTTAACACTCTACAAGTCACAATTCTTTACGGATTTTGATGAAACTTGCTGAAATTGTTTATTATCATCCAAGGATGAACCCTATTTAAAATCAAAAGAATCGAAAAATATTTAATATGAATTATTGCCATTGTTCTTTAAAACGCGTTTAATTTTTAGCTCGTTAACACTCTACAAGTTACAATTCTTTACGGATTTTGACGAACCTTGCTGAAATTGTTTATTATCACCCAAGGATAAACCCTATTTAAAATCAAATGAATCCAAAAATATTTAATATGAATTATTGCCCTTGTTCTTGAAAACGCGTTCGATTTTTAGCTCGTTAACACTCTACAAGTCACAATTCTTTACGGATTTTGACGAACGTAGCTGAAATTGTTTATTATCACCCAAGGATAAACCCTATTTAAAATCAAATGAATCCAAAAATATTTAATATGAATTATTGCCCTTGTTCTTGAAAACGCGTTCGATTTTTAGCTCGTTAACACTCTACAAGTCACAATTCTTTACAGATTTGGATGAAACTTGCTGAAATTGTTTATTATCACTCAAAGATGAACCCTATTTAAAATCAAAAGAATCGAAAAATATTTAATATGAGTAATTATTTGCCCTTGTTCTTTAAGACGCGTTTAATTTTTAGCTCGTTAACACTCTACAAGTCACAATTCTTTACGGATTTTGACGAAACTTGCTGAAATTGTTTATTATCACCCAAGGATGAACCCTATTTAAAATCAAATGAATCCAAAAATATTCAATATGAATTATTGCCCTTGTTCTTTAAAACGCGTTTGATTTTTAGCTTGTTAACACTCTACAAGTCACAATTCTTTACGGATTTTGACGAAACTTGCTGAAATTGTGTATTATCACCCAAGGATGAATCTTATTTAAAATCAAAAGAATCAAAAAATATTTGATATGAATTATTGCCCTTGTTCGATAAAACACATTTGATTTTTTAGCTTGATAACACTACAAGTTACAATTATTTACGGATTTTGACGAAACTTGCTGAAATTGTTTATTATCACCAAAGGATGTACCCTATTTAAAATCAAAAGAATCGAAAAATGTTTAATATGAATTATTGCCCTTATTCTTTATAACGCGTTTGATATTTAACTCGTTGACACTTTAGAAGGCACAATTCTTGATAGATTTTAAAGAAACCTATTGAAATAGTTTATGACACGATAAACCCTATCGAAAACCAAAAAATATTTTATATAAGTTATTGCATTTGTTCTTGAAAATACAATCAGTTTTTAGCTCAGAAAAACTCTACAAGGCAGAAGGACTTTTGACTAAACTTAATTCTGAACATAATGTAGGCCTATGACTACAGGTTTAATATTTCATGGTTGTGATGGTTGCTGTTTTCTGCAAAATGTTTTTTTTTTTAAACAAAGCTGCCAGTGGGCGTATATTACCTTGCCTGGCAAGCTATCTTTACGATTTGAAGAGATACGTTCAAATTCTTCAATTGACTAGTAGAGATTGAAATTACTCGAAGAAGAATTGAGAAATAATAAATATAATGATCCAGATTACAGCGATCCGGATTACAGTGATGACAACTACAACGATATCAATTACAGTGATGCCATTACAGATAATATCGATGACTTTTACAAACATACGGGGGAAGGTATAACGTTTTTACTAGATAACAACGGGGAACTGCTTAATAGATTACAAATCACATTAGCAGCAATGAAAGAAGGACATCGACAACAATTATTTGTTATAACCTCAAATAAATCAGACATTAAATCATCTCTAGATTATGAGTACGAACTCGATCGCAATGAAGAATATGAATTGGGATTAAAATATTTCTCTGTTTACAATTCCATTAGAAATATCAACAAAGATTATATCCAAATGAAGTTATATCAACAGATAACGGAGTTACATTTAAAACCATAAATTTACTACCAGGACGCTATGAATATATAGCCATAAACGAATATCTATCTGAATATGGAGGAAGTGTAAATGGTAAAAACAATATTGAATTCGAGGGTAACTTGAATCTGAACAAAATAAAATTGATATTGAGAAAAAACTGTTAAGTTGATTTCAACGTAGAAAATTCATTAAATTCTTTATTAGGATTTGATAAACAAATATACACGAAATCAACTTTAGCACCACCGAAAGCTAATATCGAGAATGATAGATGTTATAAATATACATTGTAATTCGATAAACGGAGGATTTTTCAATAAACACAAACGTCAGATTATTCACAGTCTTCCGACATTCAATGTACCGATTGGATATAGAATTAAAGAAAAACCATTTCAAACAACATATTTACCACTTAATTGGTTTATGATTAAAGATATAAATCTGGAAATCAAAGATGGTAAAAAAATGTTTATTGACTTTGGAAACGAAGAAATTGTTATACAACTTCATTTAAAACAAAAATCAATTAATTAAATCTTCATTGTCTTTTTGAATAGTAAGATAGTCAAAATCATCAAATTCATAGTTTTCATCCAAACTGAATTCATGTTTATTATCATAAGGATACGTGATTCCTTCACTTCAACCTTTTCTCTAAAATAATCTTTTTCGCATGCACATGATTTCCTCGGAAATCCCATGGGAAATCCCAATGACACCACCCAGAGATAATCCTAACAAAGGGGTGGGGGGGGGGGGTTCTGTTTTCATTTGATAAGGTAGCCCTGAAAAGGGATATTTTATATTGGTCTAATTCCTTTACAAGAGCAATACTTCTCAAAACCACAGTTTTGGACTAACATATTCTTGTTGTAAGTCATCGATACATGGTACATGTATATAAATTATATGCACATTTTAGACGAATTCATAAATATTTATTATAACATAGCATTATATTGAAATAAACAAACCAATAAAAATTATATAAATATATTAACGAGAGAAAGAATTATTTCCATGTGTGTGATGTTCAATACTAATGTTCATATGTTGTGAATTTGAATTCAGAGGTTTAGGCCTAGCCTACATGTGTATGGGCGGATGCAAAGGGGGAGGGGGAGGCTCTCCCGATTCTAAAATCCTGGATCCGCCCCGGAAATGTAATGTAAAGGTGGTTTGAGGTGTTGAATGAAGAGTTTTGAATATAATGTACAGATGGTTTGAGGTTGAGTGCAGAGTTTTAAATATGTCGTAAAGAAGGTTTCAGGATGAATTCAGGCGTTAAACTGTGTTCCAAGGAAGGTTTGAGTCTGAATGTCGAAGTTTAAATATAATGTTGAGATGGTTTGAGGTTGAGTGCAGAGTTTCAATGTGTTGGCAAGATGTTAGTTTAAAAATCGAGGTGTATATAATGTAGAGATGGTTTGAGGTTGAATGAAGAGGTTTGAATGTGATGTACATATGGTTTGTGGTTGAATGAAGAGTTTTAAAAGTGTCGTAAAGAAGGTTTTAAGTTGAATGCTGAGGTTTAAAGGCGACGCTTGGAGGCTGAGTGTAAAGCTTTAAATGTATCGTAGGGAAGGTTTGAGGTCAAATGCAAATGTTTAAATGTGTAGTAACGAAGGATGTGGTTTATTTAATGCAGAGGGTTATATAATATATGTTCTAGGGAAGGTTTAAGGTCAAATGCAAAAGGTTGAATGCATCGTAGGGAACGTATTTGGTTAAATGCAGTGGTTTTAATGTGTCGTAGAGAACGTTTGAGGTTAAATGCAAAGGAGGTTAGCATGTGGTGCGAGGTTCAATGCTGAGGTTTAAATGTTTAAATGTATAGAAGATTGTTTGGTTCAATGCTGAGCTTAAAATGCGATGCGAGGTTCAATGCTGATGTTTAGATGCAGTGTTAGTCATATAAGGCTTTGATGGTGTATTATTAGGAATGCTTTATGTTGTATGACGAAGTTTCAAACTTAATGTATCAAGAAGAAATGAGGACTTAGATTGGGTGTTGATTCACAATAGCAAAATAGTCTTAGGTTTGCTTCATTGATACAGTTTGCTGTGTTGCCATATCTGTTAGCTCTAGTAATAGCACCAGTCAATCGGAAGCCTGATTTTCTGACATCATGTTCCAATGTGACTTCATACTCAGCATTGTCTGGTGTCAACGTGACAAATGATTTAATGAAAATTAAATCAGAATTCGTGGCGCTTAAACTACGATATCCTTTCACAAACAGTACCGATTTTAACGTTCTTTTGGCACATTGTGAATATTTACTGATTTTTAGATTAATTTTTTCCACTAAAAATGTCACACTACTTTTGCTGAGTTGCTCATCAATTGCTATTTCTTCATTTTCACAAGCACAATAGTGAGGTTCTATAGAAGCCTGATCACAGGTACGAGATCCTGGTATCGGATCAAAAAGACTTATTCCTCTTTTTTCTGTGCTTACCACTTTTCTTGGTTTTCCAGAGAAATATAAAATATCTTTCAGCGTTTCATGGATATCAAAAGGACTGGTCAATTTGTTTGCGTTCTTGACGACATTTTCATAGACCTCTGCATATTTTCTACGAAACCAGGATGGGAAAACAATATTCATTAAAGGCATACGCAATTCCTGCTGTCCAATTTCCATTTTTAAAATGTCACCGTACCTAACACCGTGGTCGGACATAAAAAATAATATGGTATTATTTAATAATCCTCCCTTCTGAGCGTCTTTTAAAAAATCAAAATAATCATCATCAATACAAGCCACGTCCTTGGGCTTGTCATGAGTCTGTCTTGAAATAAAGGTCCAAGCAAAATATGGCAAATCCTTGTATGTTTTTATAAAATCGTAGGCGTAATCTAATACAACTTTACTTTCAGATCGATTCGAAACACATGCACTGTTTTTCCAAGACACTCCACGTTCTTTATATATCGAAAGTGAAAATGGTCTTAGATAGTGGTGGGTGGGCGGTTGAGCAAAACCCTTCTTTTGGTAATTAAATGTAGCCATTAATGGTGCATCTTCGGACATCATTGTGGTGTAACCATGCGATGAAAAGTTTTTCCAAATTATGTGGTATTTATCAAATGGTCCTTTTTTATTAATTCCTCGTTTCTCGTTTTCTACTGGAACAAAATTTCCGGTTAATAGTGGAGTCATATTGGTGTTTGTATTGTGGGATACCTTGGTGTAACCCTTTAAATCAACGGCTGACATATTACCAAGTAAAAATTGTCGAGTTTTTGGCATAGATCTGATGTGATTTAATCGAGATAATGAATCGATTCCGATCACCAAGACGTTCAAAATTTCAACTGGTTTATTATCATCTTTGTGTTTTTCCAGTAATTTATCGAGATCCTTTTCGCGAGTGTAATTCCTTGGAGTAAAAGCATGCAAGTTCGTGTACAAATGAGAACCATTTTCGTTAAAGCACTTAACTCGAATGAATTCAGATGATACATTAAAGCTTTGAGTAAAGTTTGTGCTGCCAACAAATGAAAATGTGTCGTCGTTATTTTTTCCCCGAATTAGAGTATTAAATGTACAATATGAAACAGAACGATTGTCGAGTTTTAACAGTAAACCATCTTGGTATGTAAGTGGTATTTTCGTGTGACAACCCAATTGACGTTGTGTACTGTAAAATGGCATCACTGATTCATCGAACGGATCATAGAAAGGAATAGTACAACCTTCAGTGTCAACATATCTTTCAGGAGATGGAGGCATAATGTGCATTACTTGGAATAGTTCAGCCTTCCACCTCATCACGGTAAATGTCAAACCACATATCCCCAGTAAAATAAGGGATTTAAAATATTTTTTTTTCATTATCATGCTGAAGGTCTCTTCGAATGATTGAATTATCTGTTGTGTACGCTGTTACACTGATGCCACAATTCAACAAACTATAGAAAAAGGGTCCTCATATCACGATTCTGTTCTCTAAATTCAATACGTAAAGGCAAGATTCAGACGTATCTGTCGCAGTTTATTGTCAACACGATTCGGTTGTGTAAGTTCCGTTACTTATTCAGTCGTTCGATGTGTAAGTTCCCTAAAGATGAAAGCACAATTCAACTGCCAGCTGGATACTTTCTTTCACTCAGTCCGATCGACTGTTCCTAGAGAAGGATTATTACTACAGTATTAGAACTACGATAAATATGGTCTCCGTGACCTTAAAATAGAAATGAAATTCCGATAGTTCCTCTTTAACCTGAAATTAAAAAACAACAACAGACTAGAACCATGAATGGTACCATGCAGTGCGCATCCAGTTTCTTCCAATGGTGAAAAGTGACATATTTTAATCCATGTTGTCTAGTTTACAGAAGACATCTTGTTTTACATTCGTTATTGGAAAAATGCAGAAGGCACACAATATTGTAAAAGTGAAAAGTCATCTGATGAAAAAAGTCTTTAAAAGGCGTAATCACAGTTTGTTATACATCAGGGAGAAGCGAATATCAAAAACTTTCTAAGATTTATAAATAAGTTCTAACATGCAAGATAGGACACATGGAAGAGTCCAATCTCAATTTAGAACCTGGCTGCACAGCATTCATACTTCATAGTTTGAAATACAGATCGAAATTTATCATTAGATAATTTGTTCTAAGAAAAAATATATTAATGTTTCTTTGAAAACTTTTCAATGGTCAACATTATGTAACATTATTTCATACGTAAAAAAAACCTGCATACAATTACAATGTAAAAAAAGTACACTAATGATAATCGTATCGCCCAAACGTAAGGTATAATAAGAGAGAACTATATATTAACATGGAGTATCGCCCAAACGCAATTGCAGGGAAACTGCATGTCTAAATGTAGTACTCTCCCTTCAACTGAAGTTCGAATTTAATATTTTACAAGCAGATGGAATAATAAAATTACAAAATTCAAAAGGCGCTATTTTTATTTAAAAATATTGTTTTGCATATTCTTTAAAAGAGCAGATTTAGCATAATAAGACTGTGAAAGAATTTGTGACGCATATGAATAAGGTCACGTGTCAGAGCTCTTTAAAGTTAAAAACTGCAATTTTCAAATGGATATAAAACCGGAAGTAAACATCGGAAAACCTAAATGAAAGTATCCGTGCATAGGTATCGTCAACGGCAATGAATTTGTTTCAGGTCACTTGGTCACCAGAGGTCAAGGTCACGAGATATGAGCCTTTAAAGTTTTGACAATTACTGATTTATCTTAACCGGAAATTAAAATAAATCAGAATTGAAATTCAAAAATCGGCTTCTCATGTTTTGGTAGCAATCGACTGTAGATTCTAAAGACATCAGAATTATGCAAATTTCATTACACCCTGAGGCCCCATTTTGCGTTTTATGAAAATATACCTTTTCATGATGGCGACTGATCTGTTACATCCGGGTCAAATTTTATTATTTGTATACTTTTGTGTCTATATTACAAACACACTGCAAAAAGAATTTTTCGAATATCTTCAAAATTCCGGAAGTTGAAATTTTAACTTTAAGAGCCAATGACGTCAAAACCGGAAGTGATATCAAAATTTTGAAAACATATTTTTGTTCGCCATCAAAATGTCTATCTACCTGTAAGTTTTCAGAACGACCGAAATAAAATTTGAAAAAAACATTCACAGTTTCAATGGAAATTGGCACACATTTTTCGAACTTTAAAAGGCGGAATTTTAATTCAAATGTATTGTGTTTTATATCATTGGAAAGAGCAGAGAGGGCATAGTATAAGACGGTGAAAGAAAACAAGACATATGTAAATTAGGTCACGTGGTAGGGCTGTTTAAAGTTAAAAGTTGCAATTTTCAAACGGCTATAAAACCGGAAGTAACCAATATAGATTTTGTCAAGGACAAGGTCACAAGATATGAGCCTTACAAAATTTGACTATTACTGAAAATTGTTTACCGGAAATAAAAAAAATCTGAATCGAAATTCAAAAATTGGCTTCCCATGTTTTGTTAACAATCGACTGTAGATTCCATACACATAATTTTTATTCAAATAAGATGATTCCCTGATTCTGAATTACGATTTAAAGTAAAATCAGTCAGTTCAAGATGGCGGCCAATATGAAACAGCTGGGTCAGATTTTATCATTTCATATTTTGTCAATGATGATTACTAGCACATTGCAAAAACATTTTTAGAATATCTTCATTATTCCGGAAGTTGAAATTTCAACTTTACAAACAAATGACGTCAAAACCGGAAGTGATAATTTTTTTTTGAAAAGATCATTTTGTTTATCATCAAAATAGTTATGCATATGTAAGTTTTCATATTGATCAAAATAAAATTGCCTTAAGTTAAAAAAAACAATTGTCAAAAAAGTACTTCAAAAAGTCAGCGACTTAAAAATGTATGTTTTTAAACACCCAATTTGAAGACAATCGATAAATAAAATAAACAAAACAATTTCCATCAAAATCGGTTAAACATCAGAGATGAAAATGGTAGAAAAATTAAATTGGGCTTATTTGCCATACGTCATTTCTTGTTGGACGAAAATGCATCATTTTATATTCACCCAATGCCGTGCAGTTAGGCATAGTGGGAAGTTATCTGAGATAATGTGTGGCATGTGTCCTTTTTACCGAAATAGCGTGAACAGAAGTAGACAAAAAAAAAACATACACTAGAACCATAAATGGTACCAAGCAGTGCGCATCTGGTGAAAAGTGACATCTTTCAATCCATGATGTCAGGCTTACAGAAGAAAGTTTATTTTACATTAAAATGCAGAAGATACACAATTTCAAAATTACGGTAGTCAAAAGTTAAATAAACAATGTATGTTCGATTTAAAAAAAAGGCGTAATCACAGTTTGATATACATCAGTCGAAAGCGCATATCAAAAAATTTATAAGATTTGTAAATAAGTTCAAAGTGCAAGAAAGGACACATGAAAGAGCCAAATCTCAATTTAGAAACGGACTGTACAGCATTCATACTTCATAGTTTGAAATACACATCGAAACTTATCAATACATAATTCGTTCAAAAAAATATATTAATATGTTTGCTTTAAAACAGTTACATAAAAAAAGTACATTAATGATATACGCATCGCCCAAACGCAAGTTAATGGGAGAGAACGATATTAACATGCAGACAAGTATCGCCCAAACGCAATTGAAAAGAAATAACTGCATGTCAAAATGTAGTACTCTCCCTTCAACTGACATTTGAATTCAATATTTTACAAGCAGATGGAATAATTAATTTTTTAAAATTCAAAAGGCGCTATTTCTATTTGAAAATAATGTTTTGCATAACTTTTGAAAGAGCAGATTCAGCATAATACGACTGTGAAAGAATTTGTGTCGCATATGAATTAGGTCACGTGTCAGAGTTCTTTAAAGTAAAAAACTGCAATTTTCAAATGGACATAAAACCGGAAGTAAACATCGGAAAACCTAAATGAAAGTATCCGTGCATAGGTATCGTCAATGGCAATGAATGTTTTGAGTCACATGGTCACCAGAAGTCAATGTCACAAAATATTGGCCTTGAAAGTTTTGACAATTACTGATTTATTTTTACCGGAAATTAAAATGAATCAGAATTGAAATTAAAAAATCGGCTTCCCATGTTTTGATCGCAGTCGACTGTTGATTACATAGACATAAAAAATTATGCAAATTCCATAACACTCTAAGGCCCCATTTTGCGTTGTATAAAAATATACCATTTTCAGATGGCGACTGATCCGTTACATCCGGGTCAAATTTTATGATTTGTATAATTTTGTGTCTACATAACAAACATACTGCAAAAAGAATTTTTCGAATATCTTCAAAATTACGTAAGTTGAAATTTTAAATTTGAGAGCGAATGACGTCAAAACCGGAAGTGATATCGAATGTTTGAAAATTGCTTATCAAAAGTTCTATGAATATATACAAGTTTTCGGGTCGATCAAAATAAAATTGCAAAAGTTGAAAAAGTGGTCAAGAAAAGGTGCTCCAAAAGTCAGCAAGATTGTTCTATGAATGTTTATATTATTGGGTTGAACAGATTCGGACTATTCATAATTTCTTATTTCAAAAAGCTTATTTGTTGAAAATATGACAAATTAATGAATCTAAAAAGGTTTAAAGACTAACCATAGGCACGAACCTAACATATTTTACACAATTATGAACAAATATAATACCTTTTTCCCCGATGAAACTACTAAATTCTGTATAACAGGTCCATACGGATATCTACTTGTTTCTGCTTTAATGTCGTACTATATTTCTAGAATCGGTGACTCCAAAAAAATTGAAATGACATTGGGGGCTTATGCAACAGGGGAAATAATCTAATTATTAACTGTGGGTTTGAACAAACATAGTACACTATAAAGAATATGTGTAAAATTTCTTGTAAATTACGGAAGTTGAAAATCTTAATTGAAAAACGAATGACGTTACAACCGAAAGTGATATCAAAATGTTAAAAACAGATTTTTGTTCTATCTATCCAACTGTAGGTTTTCAGATTGATCAGAATTGAAATGAACACCTCTCGGCTTACAAATTGACAAAAAATCAAGGAAAACTAAGAGACAGTTTATCGAAATATCACTTTAGTGTGAGTTTTCTTAAAGGGAACAGGTGAGAAATGATAAGTTTTTCAGGTTTTCAGCAGTCGAAACATGCCATATTTTCTTCAAATCGGGTGAAAACGTACGATACCATTGTGCTAACAAATTCATATTCACGCCTTAAAAATAAATCTAAGACGAAAACTAAAGACGATTTATCAATATGTCAACTTTAATGTTATCCCAGATCTTAATAATCGCCATACCAAGATGTAACTTGTGTTCATATCGGATGACGATCTCTGCTTCATCTACTCTAAAAGTATGTTCTAAATCCATATAGTTATATCGAAACTCTAACAACTTTTCGCAGATTCCATTTCAGATTTGATTAATCCAAATTTGTTTTTATTTTTTCAAAAAAGCTAAGTGGATAATTATAGCATGATCGAAATGTTCCTAGACAGTCAACCCAGCTGCAGCTGAACTGTTGTTTCGATAATCAAATACTAACTCAAACCAGTGCCTCGTCTAAGGAATTGTTACTGGGTGGCAGTTAATTGAACAGGCGAAGTTGAAAACTAGATCGCCGGAAATGCAAAATCAGTGAAACAGACATCAAATAGTCTCTATGAAATGCGGAGATATTTGATATTTATTTGAAACTAAACACGGCGAAAAAGCAACAGAAGAATTATTTCGAAACAACATATTATTTGTATTCCTATTATATTTAGAATTTCAATTGCTAGCGATATTTTAACAATATAGGACTGCCGACCGGGGCTGACTTTTGTGTTCACTGGGCGGCATCACGGCCGCCTAGTCACAGTGTTAGTCGAGTCACTGACTCAAACATTGAAACGTAGAAAATGGAGCCCATGTTAATGTCTTGGAAACTTTAGATCAGTTACAACTTTAATTTCTCTTTATGTAATATATCAAATCAAACGTCGTGCGGAAACTATTAACAAATTTCATTTTTTCATAATAATCATAAATATTTTGTGAATAAGACGACATACCTTAGTACCAATATTTATTTGGTGGGATCCTTCTGAATAAGTAACACGATAGATTCCATAGTTTTATTGCCATTAGGCTTGTAGCTAATCGAGATAAAATAGCTTCATCTAATCTACTCTAGTTTTAATTAGTATGATTGTTCTACCGTGAAATTAAATCTAAGCGACTCGCATGAATGGAGAACCCAACTGTTTCGATTAATGACAGGAACAATATGCATGGAAATAAGCTTCGTACCTATAGGAAATACAAAACTGTAATTGAGCTCAAACCTTATGTGATATGTATTTATTGTAACTGTGATAATATAAAAGATGAGTATCATATAATTATGGAATGTAATGTATAAAATAACATTAGGTTTTCGCTTTTAAATCCATGTTGTAAAATTGAACCTTATTTTCATTTAATGTCTAATATAGAATTTTTTATTCTATTATTACTAACCATTTGATACAAAATTACTTGGATACATTTTTAGAGAATATGTACAGAACTAGGAAAAGACATACTGCCTTTATGTAGTATGTGTTTTCTTTATGATAATAGCTGAATGTTTATTATATATTTTTGCCTATCACGTGTATCATTATGTGCCCGAGGACGACGGGGAAACACGTCGAAGCGTCGCATCGTTGTTGTTGTCTTATTTCTGTTGCGATCTCCCTTTCAAATTATTTGTAGTATTTTCATTTTCGATATCACTTTTTATATTGAATTTTTGCAGTCTTAATTTTGGTTGCGTACAAAATTAATTTACTTGTAGTCCTATTTTCGTTATTATAATTCTTTTATTTCAGTTGTGATCTCCCTTTAAACTATGTTTTTGTAGTCGTATTTCAGTTGTGATCTCCCTTTCAAATTATTTGTAGAATTTTCAGTTTTGATTTCCTTTTTAGATAAAATATGTGCAGTGTTAATTTTGGTTGTTACTTTAAAAAATTGATTTTTGTACTCTTATTTCAGTTGTGATCTCCCTTTCAAATAAAATTTGTGTAGTCTTAATTTTGTTTTTTTTCTTTCAAAAAATTGATTTTTTTATAGTCTTATTTCAGTTGTGATTCCCCTTTCAAATTATTTGTAGTATTTTTAGCTTCGATCTCCGTTTCAAATAAGATTTATGTAATCTTCATTTTGGTTTGTACTTCAAAAATTTAATTTTTGTAGTCTTATTTCAGTTGTGATATCTCTTTCAAACTTTAGATCAGTTACAACTTTAATTTCTCTTTATATAATATAATATATCAAATCAAACGTCGCGCGGAAACTATTAACAAATTTCATTTTTTTTTATTATGTGTAATATTTTCAGTTTCGATCTCCCTTTTAAATAAAATTTTTGTCTTATTTCACTTGTAATCTCTCTTTCAAATTATTTGTAGTATTTTTAGTTTCGATCTCTCTTTTAAATTGAATTTTTATAGTCTTAATTTGGATGTAACTCAAAACTTTTCAATCTTATTTCAGTTGTGATTTTCCTTTAAATAATATTTTTGAAGTCTTATTTCAGTTGTGATCTTCCTTCACAAATCATTTGTAGTATTTTCAGTTTCGATCTCTCTTTAAATTGAATTTTTGTAGTCTTAATTTTGGTTGTACTTTAAAAATTTCATTTTTGTAGACTTATTTCAAATCATTTATAAGATTTTCAGTTTCGATCTCCCTTTTAAATTGAATTTTTGTAGTCTTAATTTTGATTGTTACTAAACAAATTTGATTTCTATCGTCTTATTTCAGTTGTGATCTCCCTTTCAAATTACTTATAGTATTTTCAGTTTTGATCTCAGTTTTAAATTGAATTTTTGATCTTTCTTTTAAAATTAGTTTTTGTAGTCTTAATTTTGGTTGTTATTTTAAAATTTTGATGTTTGTACTCTTATTTCAATTGTGATCTCCCTTTTAAATTATTTGTAGAATTTTCAGTTTCAATTTCCCTTTTTAAATTACTTATAGTATTTTCAGTTTTGATCTCAGTTTTAAATTGAATTTTTGATCTTTCTTTTAAAATTAGTTTTTGTAGTCTTAATTTTGGTTGTTATTTTAAAATTTTGATGTTTGTACTCTTATTTCAATTGTGATCTCCCTTTTAAATTATTTGTAGAATTTTCAGTTTCAATTTCCCTTTATAGTATTTTCAGTTTTGATCTCAGTTTTAAATTGAATTTTTGATCTTTCTTTTAAAATTAGTTTTTGTAGTCTTAATTTTGGTTGTTATTTTAAAATTTTGATGTTTGTACTCTTATTTCAATTGTGATCTCCCTTTTAAATTATTTGTAGAATTTTCAGTTTCAATTTCCTTTTTAAATGAAATATGTGTGGTGTTAATTTTGGTTGTTACTTTAAAAAAATTGATTTTTGTAGTCTTATTTCAGTTGTGATCTCCCTTTCACATTGTTTGTAGAATTTTCAGTTTCGATTTCCCTTTTAAATAAAATATGTGTAGTGTTAATTTTTGTTGTTACTTTAAACAAATTTAATATTTATAGTCTTATTTCAGTTATGATCTATCTTTCAATTATTTGTAGTATTTTCAGTTTCGATCTCTCCTTTAAATTTGATGCTTGTAGTCTTAATTCAGTTGTAATCTCCCTTTCAAATTATTTCTAATATTTTCAGTTTCAATCTCCCTTTTAAATAAAATTTATGTAGTCTTAATTTTGGTTATTTCTTCAAAAAATCAATTTTTGTAGTCTTATTTCAGTTGTGATATCCTTTTTTAAATTACTTATAGTATTTAAAGCTTTGATCTCAGTTTTAAATTGAATTTTTGATCTTTCTTTTAAAATGAGTTTTTGTACTCTTAATTTTGTTTGTTATTTTAAAAATTTGATTTTTGTACTCTTATTTCAGTTGTGATCTCCCATTTAATTATTTGTAGTATTTTCAGTTTCGATCTCTCTTTTAAATAAAATTGTTGTAGTCTTAATTTTGGTTGTACCTCAAAAATTTCATTTTTGTAGTCTTATTTCAGTTGTGATCTCTCTTTAAATAACGTTTTTGTAGTCTTATTTCAGTTGTGATCAGTTCGATTTCCCTTTTAAATGAAATATGTTTTGTAAAATAATTTTGATTGTTACTTAAACAAATTCAATATTTATAGTCTTATTTCAATTGTGATCTCTCTTTCAAATTATTTGTAGTATTTTCAGTTTCGATCTTTCTTTCAAATTGAATATTTTTAGTCTTAATTTTGGTTGTACCGGTACCTCAAAAATTTCATTTTTGTAGTCTTGTTTCAGTTGTGATCTCTCTTTAAATTATGTTTTTGTAGTCTTATTTCAGTTGTGATCTCCCTTTCAAATTGTTTGTAGAATTTTCAGTTTCGATTTCCCTTTTAAATAAAATATGTTTTGTAAAATAATTTTGATTGTTACTTTAAACAAATTCAATATTTATAGTCTTATTTCAGTTGTGATCTCTCTTTCAAATTATTTGTAGTATTTTCAGTTTTGATCTCAGTTTTAAATTGAATTTTTGATCTCTCTTTTAAAATGAGTTTTAAATAAAATATGTGTAGTGTTATTTTTGGTTGTTATTTTAAAAATTTGATGTTTGTAGTCTTATTTCAGTTGTGATCTCTCTTTAAATTATGTTTTTGTAGTCTTATTTCAGTTGTGATCCCCCTTTCAAATTATTTGTAGTATCTTCAGTTTCGATTTCCCTTTAAAATAAAATTTTTGTAGCCTTGATTTTGACTGTACTTTAAAATTTCATTTTTCTAGTCTTATTTCAGTTATGATCTCTCTTTCAAATTATTTGTAGTATTTTCAGGTTCGATCACTTTTTTTTATTGAATATTTTCAGTCTTAATTTTGGTTGTGTTTCCTCAAAATTAATTTACTTGTAGTCCTAATTTAGTTCGTGAACCTTCTAAGTTGTAATATCTTAAAGGGATTGTAAAGAGGCTTTCTAGCCTTTTTATGTGGACGAAGGACACTTCCAACATCTATTTCGTACATACAAAATATTCATTGGGTGCCCGTGGTTCCTGTTATTCCAGAAAGAAAAACAGGAAGTGACGTCACAATCTTGGAAAAAATCGGACTGGATGATCAGGTACAGGGCATTATAAATACATGTTGTGTACAAAATTAATTTACTTGTAGTCCTATTTTAGTTTGTGACCTTCTTAGTTGTGATAATTCTTTTGTTTCAGTTCTGATCTCCCTTTAAATTATGTTTTTGTAGTCTTTTATCAGTTGTGATTTCCCTTTCAAATTATTTGTAGTATTTTTCAGTTTTAATCTCCCTTTTAAATAAAAATTGTGTAGTCTTAATTTTGGTTGTAACTTTAAACAAATTTAATTTGTGAAGTCTTATTTCAGTTGTGATCTCCTTTTAAATTATGTTTTTGTAGTCTTATTTCAGTTGTGATCTTCCTTTTTCAATTAGTTGTAGTCATTTCGGTTTCGTTCTCTTTAAAATTGAATTTTTGTAGTCTTAATATTGGTTGGTTACCCTCAAAATTTATTTACTTGTAGTCTTATATCTTATAATATGATATCTCTTTTATTTCAGTTGTGATCTCCCTTTAAATTATTTTTGTAGTCTTATTCGGTTGTAATCTCCCTTTCAAATTATTTAAGGGATTGTAAAGAAGATTTCTAACCTTTTATGTGACACTTCAAACTTCTATTTGGTACATTCAAAATTCCCACTGGGTGACGTTGGTTCCTGTTATTCCAGAAAGACTTCACCGGATATGACACACGCCCCGCTGCCATGAAATGTCAGACCACAAATAATATAGCACGATGTTATCTCCCCTTACAAGATGGCAGAATTTGAGAGGACATAACTAGAATGACGCAAAAAAAAGAACGGTTCATGTAAGAACGCCACAATAATAATATCGGGACACAACATTGATGATATTACAAAGCGGGTTCCGTTCGTTACAGCAATAAAGTGGTGTCCATATTTCTGTTTTTAATCATTGTTTTCATTATGATTATTGTATAATGATGACACACAAAGCATAGGGGTTCAATTGATTCATTCACAATAAGACAAATCATGGGATTCGTAGCAAATGTTTTATTGGATAAAACTCTGCAACATCATTTGCATTTCGACAACAAAAATAAACTTGTATTTATTTCAGCAAAGAGAGGCAACAAATATTCCCAAACAATACAATATAACATGTTCACATGTCAGGAAATCGAATTCACTGAAAGGAAGATAATGAGGTTCAATGCTTGAGTTTAAATCACTAGAGAGGAAGTTGTGAAGTTGAACTTATTACGTCAATTTATTTTAACGAGGCCTTAATTTCCGGTACCACAGTAGCAATATGGTCTCAATGATGGTTCATTGATACAGTTTGCTGTGTTGCCATATCTGTTAGCTCTTGTTATAGCGCCAGTCAATCGGAAGCCTGATTTTCTGACATCATGTTCCAATGTGACTTCATACTCAGCATCATCTGGTGTCAACGTGACAAACGTTTTTATGAAAAATAAAGCAGAATTCTTGTCGCCTGAACTATTATATCCTTTCACAAACCGTACCGATTTTAACGTCCTCTTGGCACATTGTGAATAGTTACTGATTTTTAGATTAATTTGTTCCACTAGAAATGTCACACTACTTTTGCTGAGTTGTTTATCAATTGCTATTCTCTAAGTTCACAAACACAATAGTGAGGTTCTATAGAAGCCTGATCGCAGGTACGAGATCCTGGTATCGGATCAAAAAGACTTATTCCTCCTTTTTCTGTGCTTACCACTTTTCTTGGTTTTCCAGAGAAATACAAAATATCTTTCAGCGTTTCATGGATATCAAAAGGACTGGTCAATTTGTTTGCGTTCTTGACGACATTTTCATAGACCTCTGGATATTTTCTACGAAACCAGGATGGGAAAACAATATTCATTAAAGGCATACGCAATTCCTTTTGACCAATTTCCGTTTTTAAAATGTCACCGTACATAACACCGTGGTCGGACATAAAAAATAATATGGTATTATTTAATAATCCTCCCTTCTGAGCGTCTTTTAAAAAATTAAAATAGTCATCATCAATATAAGCTGCGGACTTGGCATTGTCATGAGTCTGTCTTGAAATAAAGGTCCAAGCAAAATATGGCAAATCCTTGTATGTTTTTATAAAATCGTAGGCGTAATCTAATACAACTTTAGTTTCAGAGCGATTCGAAACACAAGCACTGCTTTTCCAAGACACTCCACGTTCTTTATCTATCGAAAGTGAAAATGGTCTTAGGATAGTGGTGGGTGGGTGGTTGAGCAAAACCCTTCTTTTGGTAATTAAATGTAGCTATAGTTGGGGCATCTTATCTCCTTTTTGGTCTCTTAGAACATCGAAAAGTTTCTATAGGTTTGCAATATAAAATTCATTTACAAAGAGAAATTTATGATAAGATATTCTTTGGAGAAAATAAGTCAGATGCAAAATAAGAAATAACAAATCTCCAACTTTACATACCAGTAATAACACCATCAATTGAAGTCGAAACAAGAACATTTAACATGGTGACTAAAGAACTTGAAATAGCATTTCTTCGTCGCAATACGGTAGGCAGCACGACTTTAACCAGAGAATCCACAACATGGCCAATCACTAACACTACTAAGCCAGTCAGGAATTTAATTGTTGGTTTCAAGAATTTACCAGTCTCTCAGACAAATAACAATAATATCTTTAGAGTAGCAATGAACCAAACTCAAGATCCAATAATCCGTAAAGTTCAAGTAAGATTAAACAATGATAACTATCCTAATCAACCATTAACAATTAATCCAACCACAGAGGATTACAATAATTATATAGAAACTACAAAAATATGTGTGAATTATTTGGAAATACACCTCAGTTTGAATATGTAGATTTTGTAATTAACCAGCCAATATTCTGTTTTGATCTATCGGCTCACCAAGAAGATCTTTTCAAAACAGGAGTTAATATAAATATCCATATAGAAAAAACACAAGGAGATGTAACCGGTTATTGTTTGTTATTAGAAGAAGCAAAACATATAATTAAAATATCCGATAGACGGATGATTCGTATAGAATAATCATTTAAATTATCCTTTCAGAAATGAAGCCAGAAAAATAATAGAAGCTATTGAAAAGGAGTCTCCGACTACAATAACTTACAATGGTAAAAAGATTAAAATATCTAAAAAAACTTATTGATAATTATAAACACTGTCAGGTACGAGATGATATAGATTTGGAAAGAATTGACAGGAGTGCAAAGGAAGGGGGATTTTTTACCTTTCCTATCCTTGATCTTCACAGGCTTGGCCACAGCCGGTGCCACTGCTGGAGGAGCAGCGGGAATAGCTCAAGCTGTGAATGCCAAGAAAGCAGCTGAAGCTGAAAAAAGTGAAAAACGTAGACATAATTTGGAAATGGAAAAGTTAGCAAAAGGTTCGGGAGTAGCAGACATATTAGGGACAGTTAAAGAGTTTGGAAATCGATTTAGCGAAGAAACCAAGAAAACTGTTAAACAAGAATTAAGTAATCTAATAGACAAGATTGACACCGGAGAAATGAAAGTCAAACACAAAGGTAATGCGATGGTTTTTAAAAACATACAGGAGAGGGAATATTTCTTTCAAAGTATAAAGGATTTGGGCCATAAGCATAAATAAAATAGCAATAAAAATGGGAAAGAAATTCAAACATTCTGAAATATTTCCTAGTAACCCAATGCTCATGTGTATATGCGGTAGTTCGGGTTCTGGTAAAACTTACTTTTAACATGTTGACAACACCAAACCTTTTATCCGTCCGTCCGCTGAAATTCCGCTGAAATTGTTCATCACCCAAGGATGAACCCTATTTAAAATCAAAAGAATCGAAAAATATTTAATATGAATTATTGCCCTTGTTCTTGAAAACGCGTTCGATTTTTAGCTCGTTAACACTCTACAAGTCACAATTCTTTACGGATTTTGACGAAACTTGCTGAAATTGTGTATTATCACCCAAGGATGAATCTTATTTAAAATCAAAAGAATCGAAAAATATGTAATATGAATTATTGCCCTTGTTCTTGAAAACGCGTTCGATTTTTAGCTCGTTAACACTCTACAAGTCACAATTCTTTATGGATTTTGATGAAACTTGCTGAAATTGTTTATTATCATCCAAGGATGAACCCTATTTAAAATCAAAAGAATCGAAAAATATTTAATATGAATTATTGCCATTGTTCTTTAAAACGCGTTTAATTTTTAGCTTGTTAACACTCTACAATTCACAATTCTTTATGGGTTTTGACGAAACTTGCTGAAATTGTTTATTATCACCCAAGGATAAACCCTATTTAAAATCAAATGAATCCAAAAATATTTAATATGAATTATTGCCCTTGTTCTTGAAAACGCGTTCGATTTTTAGCTCGTTAACACTCTACAAGTCACAATATTCTTTACAGATTTGGATGAAACTTGCTGAAATTGTTTATTATCACTCAAGGATGAACCCTATATAAAATCAAAAGAATCGAAAAATATTTAATATGAGTTATTGCCCTTGTTCTTTAAAACGCGTTTAATTTTTAGCTCGTTAACACTCTACAAGTCACAATTCTTTACGGATTTTGACGAAACTTGCTGAAATTGTTTATTATCACCCAAGGATGAACCCTGTTTAAAATCAAATGAATCCAAAAATATTCAATATGAATTATTGCCCTTGTTCTTTAAAACGCGTTTGATTTTTAGCTTGTTAACACTCTACCAGTCACAATTCTTTACTGATTTTGATGAAACTTGCTAAAATTATTTATTATCACCCAAGGATGAACCCTATTTAAAATCAAAAGAATCAAAAAATATTTGATATGAATTATTGCCCTTGTTCGATAAAACACATTTAATTTTTAGCTTGACAACACTACAAGTTACAATTATTTACGGATTTTTGACGAAACTGGCTGAAATTGTTTATTATCACCAAATGATGTACCCTATTTAAAATCAAAAGAATCGAAAAATGTTTAATATGAATTATTGCCCTTATTCTTTATAACGTGTTTGATATTTAACTCGTTGACACTTTAGAAGGCACAATTCTTGATAGATTTTAAAGAAACCTATTGAAATAGTTTATGACACGATAAACCCTATCGAAAATCAAAAAATATTTTTTATAAGTTATTGCATTTGTTCTTGAAAATACAATCAGTTTTTAGCTCGGAAAAACTCTACAAGGCAGAAGGACTTTTGACTAAACTTAATTCTGAACTTAATGTAGGCCTATGACTACAGGTTTGATATTTTATGGTTGTGATGGTTGCTGTTTTCTGCAAAATGTTTTTTTTTTTAAACAAAGCTGCCAGTGGGCGTATATTACCTTGCCTGGCAAGCTATCTTTACGATTTGAAGACATACGTTCAAATTCTTCAATTGACTAGTAGAGATTGAAATTACTCGAAGAAGAATTGAGAAATAATAAATATAATGATCCGGATTACAGCGATCCGGATTACAGTGATGCCAACTACAACGATATCAATTACAGTGATGCCATTACAGATGACTTTTACAAACATACGGGGGAAGGTATAACGTTTTTACTAGATAACAACGAGGAACTGCTTAATAGATTACAAATCACATTAGCAGCAATGAAAGAAGGACATCGACAACAATTATTTGTTATAACCTCAAATAAATCAGACATTAAATCATCTCTAGATTATGAGTACGAACTCGATCGCAATAAAGAATATGAATTGGGATTAAAATATTTCTCTGTTTACAATTCCATTAGAAATATCAACAAAGATTATATCCAAATGAAGATATATCAACAGATAACGGAGTTACATTTAAAACCATAAATTTACTACCAGGACGCTATGAATATATAGCCATAAACGAATATCTATCTGAATATGGAGGAAGTGTAAATGGTAAAAACAATATTGAATTCGAGGGTAACTTGAATGTGAACAAAATAAAATTGATATTGAGAAATAACTGTTAAGTTGATTTCAACGTAGAAAATTCATTAAATTCTTTATTAGGATTTGATAAACAAATATACACGAAATCAACTTTAGAACCACCGAAAGCTAATATCGAGAATGATAGATGTTATAAATATACATTGTAATTCGATAAACGGAGGATTTTTCAATAAACACAAACGTCAGATTATTCACAGTCTTCCGACATTCAATGTACCGACTGGATATAGAATTAAAGAAAAACCATTTCAAACAACATATTTACCACTTAATTGGTTTATGATTAAAGATATAAATCTGGAAATCAAAGATGGTAAAAGAATGTTTATTGACTTTGGAAACGAAGAAATTGTTATACAACTTCATTTAAAACAAAAATCAATTAATTAAATCTTCATTGTCTTTTTGAATAGTAAGATAGTCAAAATCATCAAATTCATAGTTTTCATCCAAACTGAATTCATGTTTATTATCATAAGGATACGTGATTCCTTCACTTCAACCTTTTCTCTAAAATAATCTTTTTCGCATGCACATGATTTCCTCGGAAATCCCATGGGAAATCCCAATGACACCACCCAGAGATAATCCTAACAAAGGGGTGTGGGGGGGGGGGGGCTGTTTTCATTTGATAAGGTAGCCCTGAAAAGGGATATTTTATATTGGTCTAATTCTTTTACAAGAGCAATACTTCTCAAAACGACAGTTTTGGACTAACATATTCTTGTTGTAAGTCATCGATACATGGTACATGTATATAAATTATATGCACATTTTAGACGAATTCATAAATATTTATTATAACATAGCATTATATTGAAATAAACAAACCAATAAAAATTATATAAATATATTAACGAGAGAAAGAATTATTTCCATGTGTGTGATGTTCAATACTAATGTTCATATGTTGTGAATTTGAATTCAGAGGTTTAGGCTTAGCCTACATGTGTATGGGCGGATGCAAAGGGGGAGGGGGAGGCTCTCCCGATTCTAAAATCCTGGATCCGCCCCGGAAATGTAATGTAAAGGTGGTTTGAGGTGTTGAATGAAGAGTTTTGAATATAATGTACAGATGGTTTGAGGTTGAGTGCAGAGTTTTAAATATGTCGTAAAGAAGGTTTCAGGATGAATTCAGGCGTTAAACTGTGTTCCAAGGAAGGTTTGAGTCTGAATGTCGAAGTTTAAATATAATGTTGAGATGGTTTGAGGTTGAGTGCAGAGTTTAAATGTGTTGGCAAGATGTTAGTTTAAAAATCGAGGTGTATATAATGTAGAGATGGTTTGAGGTTGAATGAAGAGGTTTGAATGTGATGTACATATGGTTTGTGGTTGAATGAAGAGTTTTAAAAGTGTCGTAAAGAAGGTTTTCGGTTGAATGCTGAGGTTTAAAGGCGACGCTTGGAGGCTGAGTGTAAAGCTTTAAATGTATCGTAGGGAAGGTTTGAGGTCAAATGCAAATGTTTAAATGTGTAGTAACGAAGGATGTGGTTTATTTATTGCAGAGGGTTATATAATATATGTTCTAGGGAAGGTTTAAGGTCAAATGCAAAAGGTTGAATGCATCGTAGGGAAAGTATTTGGTTAAATGCAGTGGTTTTAATGTGTCGTAGAGAACGTTTGAGGTTAAATGCAAAGGAGGTTAGAATGTGGTGCGAGGTTCAATGCTGAGGTTTAAATGTTTAAATGTATAGAAGATTGTTTGGTTCAATGCTGAGCTTAAAATGCGATGCGAGGTTCAATGCTGATGTTTAGATGCAGTGTTAGTCATATAAGGCTTTGATGGTGTATTATTAGGAATGCTTTATGTTGTATGACGAAGTTTCAAACTTAATGTATCAAGAAGAAATGAGGACTTAGATTGGGTGTTGATTCACAATAGCAAAATAGTCTTAGGTTTGCTTCATTGATACAGTTTGCTGTGTTGCCATATCTGTTAGCTCTAGTAATAGCACCAGTCAATCGGAAGCCTGATTTTCTGACATCATGTTCCAATGTGACTTCATACTCAGCATTGTCTGGTGTCAACGTGACAAATGATTTAATGAAAATTAAAGCAGAATTCGTGGCGCTTAAACTACGATATCCTTTCACAAACAGTACCGATTTTAACGTTCTTTTGGCACATTGTGAATATTTACTGATTTTTAGATTAATTTTTTCCACTAAAAATGTCACACTACTTTTGCTGAGTTGCTCATCAATTGCTATTTCTTCATTTTCACAAGCACAATAGTGAGGTTCTATAGAAGCCTGATCACAGGTACGAGATCCTGGTATCGGATCAAAAAGACTTATTCCTCTTTTTTCTGTGCTTACCACTTTTCTTGGTTTTCCAGAGAAATATAAAATATCTTTCAGCGTTTCATGGATATCAAAAGGACTGGTCAATTTGTTTGCGTTCTTGACGACATTTTCATAGACCTCTGGATATTTTCTACGAAACCAGGTTGGGAAAACAATATTCATTAAAGGCATACGCAATTCCTGCTGTCCAATTTCCATTTTTAAAATGTCACCGTACCTAACACCGTGGTCGGACATAAAAAATAATATGGTATTATTTAATAATCCTCCCTTCTGAGCGTCTTTTAAAAAATTAAAATAATCATCATCAATACAAGCCACGTCCTTGGGCTTGTCATGAGTCTGTCTTGAAATAAAGGTCCAAGCAAAATATGGCAAATCCTTGTATGTTTTTATAAAATCGTAGGCGTAATCTAATACAACTTTAGTTTCAGAGCGATTCGAAACACAAGCACGGTTTTTCCAAGACACTCCACTTTCTTTAGCTATCGAAAGTGAAAATGGTCTTAGATAGTGGTGGGTGGGCGGTTGATCAAAACCCTTCTTTTGGTAATTAAATGTAGCCATTAATGGTGCATCTTCGGACATCATTGTGGTGTAACCATGCGATGAAAAGTTTTTCCAAATTATATGGTATTTATCAAATGGTCCTTTTTTATTTATTCCTCGTTTCTCGTTTTCTACTGGAACAAAATTTCCGGTTAATAGTGGAGTCATATTGGTGTTTGTATTGTGGGATACCTTGGTGTAACCCTTTAAATCAACGGCTGACATATTACCAAGTAAAAATTGTCGAGTTTTTGGCATAGATCTGATGTGATTTAATCGAGATAATGAATCGATTCCGATCACCAAGACGTTCAAAATTTCAACTGGTTTATTATTATCTTTGTGTTTTTCCAGTAATTTATCGAGATCCTTTTCGCGAGTGAGATTCCTTGGAGTGAAAGCATGCAAGTTCGTGTACAAATGAGAACCATTTTCGTTAAAGCACTTAACTCGAATGAATTCAGATGATACATTAAAGCTTTGAGTAAAGTTTCTGCTGCCAACAAATGAAAATGTGTCGTCGTTATTTTTTCCCCGAATTAGAGTATTAAATGTACAATATGAAACAGAACGATTGTCGAGTTTTAACAGTAAACCATCTTGGTATGTAAGTGGTATTTTCGTGTGACAACCCAATTGACGCTGTGTACTGTAAAATGGCATCACTGATTCATCGAACGGATCATAGAAAGGAATAGTACAACCTTCAGTGTCAACATATCTTTCAGGAGATGGAGGCATAATGTGCATTACTTGGAATAGTTCAGCCTTCCACCTCATCACGGTAAATGTCAAACCACATATCCCCAGTAAAATAAGGGATTTAAAATATTTTTTTTTCATTATCACGCTGAAGGTCTCTTCGAATGATTGAATTATCTGTTGTGTACGCTGTTACACTGATGCCACAATTCAACAAACTATAGAAAAAGGGTCCTTATATCACGATTCTGTTCTCTAAATTCAATACGTAAAGGCAAGATTCAGACGTATCTGTCGTAGTTTATTGTAAACACGATTCGGTTGTGTAAGTTCCGTTACTTATTCAGTCGTTCGATGTGTAAGTTCCCTAAAGATGAAAGCACAATTCAACTGCCAGCTGGATACTTTCTTTCACTCAGTCCGATCGACTGTTCCTAGAGCAGGATTATTACTACAGTATTAAAACTACGATAAATATGGTCTCCGTGACCTTAAAATAGAAATGAAATTCCGATAGTTCCTCTTTAACCTGAAATTAAAAAACAACAACAGACTAGAACCATGAATGGTACCATGCAGTGCGCATCCAGTTTCTTCCAATGGTGAAAAGTGACATATTTTAATCCATGTTGTCTAGTTTACAGAAGACATCTTGTTTTACATTCGTTATTGGAAAAATGCAGAAGGCACACAATATTGTAAAAGTGAAAAGTCATCTGATGAAAAAAGTCTTTAAAAGGCGTAATCACAGTTTGTTATACATCAGGGAGAAGCGAATATCAAAAACTTTCTAAGATTTATAAATAAGTTCTAACATGCAAGATAGGACACATGGAAGAGTCCAATCTCAATTTAGAACCTGGCTGCACAGCATTCATACTTCATAGTTTGAAATACAGATCGAAATTTATCATTAGATAATTTGTTCTAAGAAAAAATATATTAATGTTTCTTTGAAAACTTTTCAATGGTCAACATTATGTAACATTATTTCATACGTAAAAAAAACCTGCATACAATTACAATGTAAAAAAAGTACACTAATGATAATCGTATCGCCCAAACGTAAGGTATAATAAGAGAGAACTATATATTAACATGGAGTATCGCCCAAACGCAATTGCAGGGAAACTGCATGTCTAAATGTAGTACTCTCCCTTCAACTGAAGTTCGAATTTAATATTTTACAAGCAGATGGAATAATAAAATTACAAAATTCAAAAGGCGCTATTTTTATTTAAAAATATTGTTTTGCATATTCTTTAAAAGAGCAGATTTAGCATAATAAGACTGTGAAAGAATTTGTGACGCATATGAATAAGGTCACGTGTCAGAGCTCTTTAAAGTTAAAAACTGCAATTTTCAAATGGATATAAAACCGGAAGTAAACATCGGAAAACCTAAATGAAAGTATCCGTGCATAGGTATCGTCAACGGCAATGAATTTGTTTCAGGTCACTTGGTCACCAGAGGTCAAGGTCACGAGATATGAGCCTTTAAAGTTTTGACAATTACTGATTTATCTTAACCGGAAATTAAAATAAATCAGAATTGAAATTCAAAAATCGGCTTCTCATGTTTTGGTAGCAATCGACTGTAGATTCTAAAGACATCAGAATTATGCAAATTTCATTACACCCTGAGGCCCCATTTTGCGTTTTATGAAAATATACCTTTTCATGATGGCGACTGATCTGTTACATCCGGGTCAAATTTTATTATTTGTATACTTTTGTGTCTATATTACAAACACACTGCAAAAAGAATTTTTCGAATATCTTCAAAATTCCGGAAGTTGAAATTTTAACTTTAAGAGCCAATGACGTCAAAACCGGAAGTGATATCAAAATTTTGAAAACATATTTTTGTTCGCCATCAAAATGTCTATCTACCTGTAAGTTTTCAGAACGACCGAAATAAAATTTGAAAAAAACATTCACAGTTTCAATGGAAATTGGCACACATTTTTCGAACTTTAAAAGGCGGAATTTTAATTCAAATGTATTGTGTTTTATATCATTGGAAAGAGCAGAGAGGGCATAGTATAAGACGGTGAAAGAAAACAAGACATATGTAAATTAGGTCACGTGGTAGGGCTGTTTAAAGTTAAAAGTTGCAATTTTCAAACGGCTATAAAACCGGAAGTAACCAATATAGATTTTGTCAAGGACAAGGTCACAAGATATGAGCCTTACAAAATTTGACTATTACTGAAAATTGTTTACCGGAAATAAAAAAAATCTGAATCGAAATTCAAAAATTGGCTTCCCATGTTTTGTTAACAATCGACTGTAGATTCCATACACATAATTTTTATTCAAATAAGATGATTCCCTGATTCTGAATTACGATTTAAAGTAAAATCAGTCAGTTCAAGATGGCGGCCAATATGAAACAGCTGGGTCAGATTTTATCATTTCATATTTTGTCAATGATGATTACTAGCACATTGCAAAAACATTTTTAGAATATCTTCATTATTCCGGAAGTTGAAATTTCAACTTTACAAACAAATGACGTCAAAACCGGAAGTGATAATTTTTTTTTGAAAAGATCATTTTGTTTATCATCAAAATAGTTATGCATATGTAAGTTTTCATATTGATCAAAATAAAATTGCCTTAAGTTAAAAAAAACAATTGTCAAAAAAGTACTTCAAAAAGTCAGCGACTTAAAAATGTATGTTTTTAAACACCCAATTTGAAGACAATCGATAAATAAAATAAACAAAACAATTTCCATCAAAATCGGTTAAACATCAGAGATGAAAATGGTAGAAAAATTAAATTGGGCTTATTTGCCATACGTCATTTCTTGTTGGACGAAAATGCATCATTTTATATTCACCCAATGCCGTGCAGTTAGGCATAGTGGGAAGTTATCTGAGATAATGTGTGGCATGTGTCCTTTTTACCGAAATAGCGTGAACAGAAGTAGACAAAAAAAAAAACATACACTAGAACCATAAATGGTACCAAGCAGTGCGCATCTGGTGAAAAGTGACATCTTTCAATCCATGATGTCAGGCTTACAGAAGAAAGTTTATTTTACATTAAAATGCAGAAGATACACAATTTCAAAATTACGGTAGTCAAAAGTTAAATAAACAATGTATGTTCGATTTAAAAAAAAGGCGTAATCACAGTTTGATATACATCAGTCGAAAGCGCATATCAAAAAATTTATAAGATTTGTAAATAAGTTCAAAGTGCAAGAAAGGACACATGAAAGAGCCAAATCTCAATTTAGAAACGGACTGTACAGCATTCATACTTCATAGTTTGAAATACACATCGAAACTTATCAATACATAATTCGTTCAAAAAAATATATTAATATGTTTGCTTTAAAACAGTTACATAAAAAAAGTACATTAATGATATACGCATCGCCCAAACGCAAGTTAATGGGAGAGAACGATATTAACATGCAGACAAGTATCGCCCAAACGCAATTGAAAAGAAATAACTGCATGTCAAAATGTAGTACTCTCCCTTCAACTGACATTTGAATTCAATATTTTACAAGCAGATGGAATAATTAATTTTTTAAAATTCAAAAGGCGCTATTTCTATTTGAAAATAATGTTTTGCATAACTTTTGAAAGAGCAGATTCAGCATAATACGACTGTGAAAGAATTTGTGTCGCATATGAATTAGGTCACGTGTCAGAGTTCTTTAAAGTAAAAAACTGCAATTTTCAAATGGACATAAAACCGGAAGTAAACATCGGAAAACCTAAATGAAAGTATCCGTGCATAGGTATCGTCAATGGCAATGAATGTTTTGAGTCACATGGTCACCAGAAGTCAATGTCACAAAATATTGGCCTTGAAAGTTTTGACAATTACTGATTTATTTTTACCGGAAATTAAAATGAATCAGAATTGAAATTAAAAAATCGGCTTCCCATGTTTTGATCGCAGTCGACTGTTGATTACATAGACATAAAAAATTATGCAAATTCCATAACACTCTAAGGCCCCATTTTGCGTTGTATAAAAATATACCATTTTCAGATGGCGACTGATCCGTTACATCCGGGTCAAATTTTATGATTTGTATAATTTTGTGTCTACATAACAAACATACTGCAAAAAGAATTTTTCGAATATCTTCAAAATTACGTAAGTTGAAATTTTAAATTTGAGAGCGAATGACGTCAAAACCGGAAGTGATATCGAATGTTTGAAAATTGCTTATCAAAAGTTCTATGAATATATACAAGTTTTCGGGTCGATCAAAATAAAATTGCAAAAGTTGAAAAAGTGGTCAAGAAAAGGTGCTCCAAAAGTCAGCAAGATTGTTCTATGAATGTTTATATTATTGGGTTGAACAGATTCGGACTATTCATAATTTCTTATTTCAAAAAGCTTATTTGTTGAAAATATGACAAATTAATGAATCTAAAAAGGTTTAAAGACTAACCATAGGCACGAACCTAACATATTTTACACAATTATGAACAAATATAATACCTTTTTCCCCGATGAAACTACTAAATTCTGTATAACAGGTCCATACGGATATCTACTTGTTTCTGCTTTAATGTCGTACTATATTTCTAGAATCGGTGACTCCAAAAAAATTGAAATGACATTGGGGGCTTATGCAACAGGGGAAATAATCTAATTATTAACTGTGGGTTTGAACAAACATAGTACACTATAAAGAATATGTGTAAAATTTCTTGTAAATTACGGAAGTTGAAAATCTTAATTGAAAAACGAATGACGTTACAACCGAAAGTGATATCAAAATGTTAAAAACAGATTTTTGTTCTATCTATCCAACTGTAGGTTTTCAGATTGATCAGAATTGAAATGAACACCTCTCGGCTTACAAATTGACAAAAAATCAAGGAAAACTAAGAGACAGTTTATCGAAATATCACTTTAGTGTGAGTTTTCTTAAAGGGAACAGGTGAGAAATGATAAGTTTTTCAGGTTTTCAGCAGTCGAAACATGCCATATTTTCTTCAAATCGGGTGAAAACGTACGATACCATTGTGCTAACAAATTCATATTCACGCCTTAAAAATAAATCTAAGACGAAAACTAAAGACGATTTATCAATATGTCAACTTTAATGTTATCCCAGATCTTAATAATCGCCATACCAAGATGTAACTTGTGTTCATATCGGATGACGATCTCTGCTTCATCTACTCTAAAAGTATGTTCTAAATCCATATAGTTATATCGAAACTCTAACAACTTTTCGCAGATTCCATTTCAGATTTGATTAATCCAAATTTGTTTTTATTTTTTCAAAAAAGCTAAGTGGATAATTATAGCATGATCGAAATGTTCCTAGACAGTCAACCCAGCTGCAGCTGAACTGTTGTTTCGATAATCAAATACTAACTCAAACCAGTGCCTCGTCTAAGGAATTGTTACTGGGTGGCAGTTAATTGAACAGGCGAAGTTGAAAACTAGATCGCCGGAAATGCAAAATCAGTGAAACAGACATCAAATAGTCTCTATGAAATGCGGAGATATTTGATATTTATTTGAAACTAAACACGGCGAAAAAGCAACAGAAGAATTATTTCGAAACAACATATTATTTGTATTCCTATTATATTTAGAATTTCAATTGCTAGCGATATTTTAACAATATAGGACTGCCGACCGGGGCTGACTTTTGTGTTCACTGGGCGGCATCACGGCCGCCTAGTCACAGTGTTAGTCGAGTCACTGACTCAAACATTGAAACGTAGAAAATGGAGCCCATGTTAATGTCTTGGAAACTTTAGATCAGTTACAACTTTAATTTCTCTTTATGTAATATATCAAATCAAACGTCGTGCGGAAACTATTAACAAATTTCATTTTTTCATAATAATCATAAATATTTTGTGAATAAGACGACATACCTTAGTACCAATATTTATTTGGTGGGATCCTTCTGAATAAGTAACACGATAGATTCCATAGTTTTATTGCCATTAGGCTTGTAGCTAATCGAGATAAAATAGCTTCATCTAATCTACTCTAGTTTTAATTAGTATGATTGTTCTACCGTGAAATTAAATCTAAGCGACTCGCATGAATGGAGAACCCAACTGTTTCGATTAATGACAGGAACAATATGCATGGAAATAAGCTTCGTACCTATAGGAAATACAAAACTGTAATTGAGCTCAAACCTTATGTGATATGTATTTATTGTAACTGTGATAATATAAAAGATGAGTATCATATAATTATGGAATGTAATGTATAAAAAATAACATTAGGTTTTCGCTTTTAAATCCATGTTGTAAAATTGAACCTTATTTTCATTTAATGTCTAATATAGAATTTTTTATTCTATTATTACTAACCATTTGATACAAAATTACTTGGATACATTTTTAGAGAATATGTACAGAACTAGGAAAAGACATACTGCCTTTATGTAGTATGTGTTTTCTTTATGATAATAGCTGAATGTTTATTATATATTTTTGCCTATCACGTGTATCATTATGTGCCCGAGGACGACGGGGAAACACGTCGAAGCGTCGCATCGTTGTTGTTGTCTTATTTCTGTTGCGATCTCCCTTTCAAATTATTTGTAGTATTTTCATTTTCGATATCACTTTTTATATTGAATTTTTGCAGTCTTAATTTTGGTTGCGTACAAAATTAATTTACTTGTAGTCCTATTTTCGTTATTATAATTCTTTTATTTCAGTTGTGATCTCCCTTTAAACTATGTTTTTGTAGTCGTATTTCAGTTGTGATCTCCCTTTCAAATTATTTGTAGAATTTTCAGTTTTGATTTCCTTTTTAGATAAAATATGTGCAGTGTTAATTTTGGTTGTTACTTTAAAAAATTGATTTTTGTACTCTTATTTCAGTTGTGATCTCCCTTTCAAATAAAATTTGTGTAGTCTTAATTTTGTTTTTTTTCTTTCAAAAAATTGATTTTTTTATAGTCTTATTTCAGTTGTGATTCCCCTTTCAAATTATTTGTAGTATTTTTAGCTTCGATCTCCGTTTCAAATAAGATTTATGTAATCTTCATTTTGGTTTGTACTTCAAAAATTTAATTTTTGTAGTCTTATTTCAGTTGTGATATCTCTTTCAAACTTTAGATCAGTTACAACTTTAATTTCTCTTTATATAATATAATATATCAAATCAAACGTCGCGCGGAAACTATTAACAAATTTCATTTTTTTTTATTATGTGTAATATTTTCAGTTTCGATCTCCCTTTTAAATAAAATTTTTGTCTTATTTCACTTGTAATCTCTCTTTCAAATTATTTGTAGTATTTTTAGTTTCGATCTCTCTTTTAAATTGAATTTTTATAGTCTTAATTTGGATGTAACTCAAAACTTTTCAATCTTATTTCAGTTGTGATTTTCCTTTAAATAATATTTTTGAAGTCTTATTTCAGTTGTGATCTTTCTTCACAAATCATTTGTAGTATTTTCAGTTTCGATCTCTCTTTAAATTGAATTTTTGTAGTCTTAATTTTGGTTGTACTTTAAAAATTTCATTTTTGTAGACTTATTTCAAATCATTTATAAGATTTTCAGTTTCGATCTCCCTTTTAAATTGAATTTTTGTAGTCTTAATTTTGATTGTTACTAAACAAATTTGATTTCTATCGTCTTATTTCAGTTGTGATCTCCCTTTCAAATTACTTATAGTATTTTCAGTTTTGATCTCAGTTTTAAATTGAATTTTTGATCTTTCTTTTAAAATTAGTTTTTGTAGTCTTAATTTTGGTTGTTATTTTAAAATTTTGATGTTTGTACTCTTATTTCAATTGTGATCTCCCTTTTAAATTATTTGTAGAATTTTCAGTTTCAATTTCCCTTTTTAAATTACTTATAGTATTTTCAGTTTTGATCTCAGTTTTAAATTGAATTTTTGATCTTTCTTTTAAAATTAGTTTTTGTAGTCTTAATTTTGGTTGTTATTTTAAAATTTTGATGTTTGTACTCTTATTTCAATTGTGATCTCCCTTTTAAATTATTTGTAGAATTTTCAGTTTCAATTTCCCTTTATAGTATTTTCAGTTTTGATCTCAGTTTTAAATTGAATTTTTGATCTTTCTTTTAAAATTAGTTTTTGTAGTCTTAATTTTGGTTGTTATTTTAAAATTTTGATGTTTGTACTCTTATTTCAATTGTGATCTCCCTTTTAAATTATTTGTAGAATTTTCAGTTTCAATTTCCTTTTTAAATGAAATATGTGTGGTGTTAATTTTGGTTGTTACTTTAAAAAAATTGATTTTTGTAGTCTTATTTCAGTTGTGATCTCCCTTTCACATTGTTTGTAGAATTTTCAGTTTCGATTTCCCTTTTAAATAAAATATGTGTAGTGTTAATTTTTGTTGTTACTTTAAACAAATTTAATATTTATAGTCTTATTTCAGTTATGATCTATCTTTCAATTATTTGTAGTATTTTCAGTTTCGATCTCTCCTTTAAATTTGATGCTTGTAGTCTTAATTCAGTTGTAATCTCCCTTTCAAATTATTTCTAATATTTTCAGTTTCAATCTCCCTTTTAAATAAAATTTATGTAGTCTTAATTTTGGTTATTTCTTCAAAAAATCAATTTTTGTAGTCTTATTTCAGTTGTGATATCCTTTTTTAAATTACTTATAGTATTTAAAGCTTTGATCTCAGTTTTAAATTGAATTTTTGATCTTTCTTTTAAAATGAGTTTTTGTACTCTTAATTTTGTTTGTTATTTTAAAAATTTGATTTTTGTACTCTTATTTCAGTTGTGATCTCCCATTTAATTATTTGTAGTATTTTCAGTTTCGATCTCTCTTTTAAATAAAATTGTTGTAGTCTTAATTTTGGTTGTACCTCAAAAATTTCATTTTTGTAGTCTTATTTCAGTTGTGATCTCTCTTTAAATAACGTTTTTGTAGTCTTATTTCAGTTGTGATCAGTTCGATTTCCCTTTTAAATGAAATATGTTTTGTAAAATAATTTTGATTGTTACTTAAACAAATTCAATATTTATAGTCTTATTTCAATTGTGATCTCTCTTTCAAATTATTTGTAGTATTTTCAGTTTCGATCTTTCTTTCAAATTGAATATTTTTAGTCTTAATTTTGGTTGTACCGGTACCTCAAAAATTTCATTTTTGTAGTCTTGTTTCAGTTGTGATCTCTCTTTAAATTATGTTTTTGTAGTCTTATTTCAGTTGTGATCTCCCTTTCAAATTGTTTGTAGAATTTTCAGTTTCGATTTCCCTTTTAAATAAAATATGTTTTGTAAAATAATTTTGATTGTTACTTTAAACAAATTCAATATTTATAGTCTTATTTCAGTTGTGATCTCTCTTTCAAATTATTTGTAGTATTTTCAGTTTTGATCTCAGTTTTAAATTGAATTTTTGATCTCTCTTTTAAAATGAGTTTTAAATAAAATATGTGTAGTGTTATTTTTGGTTGTTATTTTAAAAATTTGATGTTTGTAGTCTTATTTCAGTTGTGATCTCTCTTTAAATTATGTTTTTGTAGTCTTATTTCAGTTGTGATCCCCCTTTCAAATTATTTGTAGTATCTTCAGTTTCGATTTCCCTTTAAAATAAAATTTTTGTAGCCTTGATTTTGACTGTACTTTAAAATTTCATTTTTCTAGTCTTATTTCAGTTATGATCTCTCTTTCAAATTATTTGTAGTATTTTCAGGTTCGATCACTTTTTTTTATTGAATATTTTCAGTCTTAATTTTGGTTGTGTTTCCTCAAAATTAATTTACTTGTAGTCCTAATTTAGTTCGTGAACCTTCTAAGTTGTAATATCTTAAAGGGATTGTAAAGAGGCTTTCTAGCCTTTTTATGTGGACGAAGGACACTTCCAACATCTATTTCGTACATACAAAATATTCATTGGGTGCCCGTGGTTCCTGTTATTCCAGAAAGAAAAACAGGAAGTGACGTCACAATCTTGGAAAAAATCGGACTGGATGATCAGGTACAGGGCATTATAAATACATGTTGTGTACAAAATTAATTTACTTGTAGTCCTATTTTAGTTTGTGACCTTCTTAGTTGTGATAATTCTTTTGTTTCAGTTCTGATCTCCCTTTAAATTATGTTTTTGTAGTCTTTTATCAGTTGTGATTTCCCTTTCAAATTATTTGTAGTATTTTTCAGTTTTAATCTCCCTTTTAAATAAAAATTGTGTAGTCTTAATTTTGGTTGTAACTTTAAACAAATTTAATTTGTGAAGTCTTATTTCAGTTGTGATCTCCTTTTAAATTATGTTTTTGTAGTCTTATTTCAGTTGTGATCTTCCTTTTTCAATTAGTTGTAGTCATTTCGGTTTCGTTCTCTTTAAAATTGAATTTTTGTAGTCTTAATATTGGTTGGTTACCCTCAAAATTTATTTACTTGTAGTCTTATATCTTATAATATGATATCTCTTTTATTTCAGTTGTGATCTCCCTTTAAATTATTTTTGTAGTCTTATTCGGTTGTAATCTCCCTTTCAAATTATTTAAGGGATTGTAAAGAAGATTTCTAACCTTTTATGTGACACTTCAAACTTCTATTTGGTACATTCAAAATTCCCACTGGGTGACGTTGGTTCCTGTTATTCCAGAAAGACTTCACCGGATATGACACACGCCCCGCTGCCATGAAATGTCAGACCACAAATAATATAGCACGATGTTATCTCCCCTTACAAGATGGCAGAATTTGAGAGGACATAACTAGAATGACGCAAAAAAAAGAACGGTTCATGTAAGAACGCCACAATAATAATATCGGGACACAACATTGATGATATTACAAAGCGGGTTCCGTTCGTTACAGCAATAAAGTGGTGTCCATATTTCTGTTTTTAATCATTGTTTTCATTATGATTATTGTATAATGATGACACACAAAGCATAGGGGTTCAATTGATTCATTCACAATAAGACAAATCATGGGATTCGTAGCAAATGTTTTATTGGATAAAACTCTGCAACATCATTTGCATTTCGACAACAAAAATAAACTTGTATTTATTTCAGCAAAGAGAGGCAACAAATATTCCCAAACAATACAATATAACATGTTCACATGTCAGGAAATCGAATTCACTGAAAGGAAGATAATGAGGTTCAATGCTTGAGTTTAAATCACTAGAGAGGAAGTTGTGAAGTTGAACTTATTACGTCAATTTATTTTAACGAGGCCTTAATTTCCGGTACCACAGTAGCAATATGGTCTCAATGATGGTTCATTGATACAGTTTGCTGTGTTGCCATATCTGTTAGCTCTTGTTATAGCGCCAGTCAATCGGAAGCCTGATTTTCTGACATCATGTTCCAATGTGACTTCATACTCAGCATCATCTGGTGTCAACGTGACAAACGTTTTTATGAAAAATAAAGCAGAATTCTTGTCGCCTGAACTATTATATCCTTTCACAAACCGTACCGATTTTAACGTCCTCTTGGCACATTGTGAATAGTTACTGATTTTTAGATTAATTTGTTCCACTAGAAATGTCACACTACTTTTGCTGAGTTGTTTATCAATTGCTATTCTCTAAGTTCACAAACACAATAGTGAGGTTCTATAGAAGCCTGATCGCAGGTACGAGATCCTGGTATCGGATCAAAAAGACTTATTCCTCCTTTTTCTGTGCTTACCACTTTTCTTGGTTTTCCAGAGAAATACAAAATATCTTTCAGCGTTTCATGGATATCAAAAGGACTGGTCAATTTGTTTGCGTTCTTGACGACATTTTCATAGACCTCTGGATATTTTCTACGAAACCAGGATGGGAAAACAATATTCATTAAAGGCATACGCAATTCCTTTTGACCAATTTCCGTTTTTAAAATGTCACCGTACATAACACCGTGGTCGGACATAAAAAATAATATGGTATTATTTAATAATCCTCCCTTCTGAGCGTCTTTTAAAAAATTAAAATAGTCATCATCAATATAAGCTGCGGACTTGGCATTGTCATGAGTCTGTCTTGAAATAAAGGTCCAAGCAAAATATGGCAAATCCTTGTATGTTTTTATAAAATCGTAGGCGTAATCTAATACAACTTTAGTTTCAGAGCGATTCGAAACACAAGCACTGCTTTTCCAAGACACTCCACGTTCTTTATCTATCGAAAGTGAAAATGGTCTTAGGATAGTGGTGGGTGGGTGGTTGAGCAAAACCCTTCTTTTGGTAATTAAATGTAGCTATAGTTGGGGCATCTTATCTCCTTTTTGGTCTCTTAGAACATCGAAAAGTTTCTATAGGTTTGCAATATAAAATTCATTTACAAAGAGAAATTTATGATAAGATATTCTTTGGAGAAAATAAGTCAGATGCAAAATAAGAAATAACAAATCTCCAACTTTACATACCAGTAATAACACCATCAATTGAAGTCGAAACAAGAACATTTAACATGGTGACTAAAGAACTTGAAATAGCATTTCTTCGTCGCAATACGGTAGGCAGCACGACTTTAACCAGAGAATCCACAACATGGCCAATCACTAACACTACTAAGCCAGTCAGGAATTTAATTGTTGGTTTCAAGAATTTACCAGTCTCTCAGACAAATAACAATAATATCTTTAGAGTAGCAATGAACCAAACTCAAGATCCAATAATCCGTAAAGTTCAAGTAAGATTAAACAATGATAACTATCCTAATCAACCATTAACAATTAATCCAACCACAGAGGATTACAATAATTATATAGAAACTACAAAAATATGTGTGAATTATTTGGAAATACACCTCAGTTTGAATATGTAGATTTTGTAATTAACCAGCCAATATTCTGTTTTGATCTATCGGCTCACCAAGAAGATCTTTTCAAAACAGGAGTTAATATAAATATCCATATAGAAAAAACACAAGGAGATGTAACCGGTTATTGTTTGTTATTAGAAGAAGCAAAACATATAATTAAAATATCCGATAGACGGATGATTCGTATAGAATAATCATTTAAATTATCCTTTCAGAAATGAAGCCAGAAAAATAATAGAAGCTATTGAAAAGGAGTCTCCGACTACAATAACTTACAATGGTAAAAAGATTAAAATATCTAAAAAAACTTATTGATAATTATAAACACTGTCAGGTACGAGATGATATAGATTTGGAAAGAATTGACAGGAGTGCAAAGGAAGGGGGATTTTTTACCTTTCCTATCCTTGATCTTCACAGGCTTGGCCACAGCCGGTGCCACTGCTGGAGGAGCAGCGGGAATAGCTCAAGCTGTGAATGCCAAGAAAGCAGCTGAAGCTGAAAAAAGTGAAAAACGTAGACATAATTTGGAAATGGAAAAGTTAGCAAAAGGTTCGGGAGTAGCAGACATATTAGGGACAGTTAAAGAGTTTGGAAATCGATTTAGCGAAGAAACCAAGAAAACTGTTAAACAAGAATTAAGTAATCTAATAGACAAGATTGACACCGGAGAAATGAAAGTCAAACACAAAGGTAATGCGATGGTTTTTAAAAACATACAGGAGAGGGAATATTTCTTTCAAAGTATAAAGGATTTGGGCCATAAGTATAAATAAAATAGCAATAAAAATGGGAAAGAAATTCAAACATTCTGAAATATTTCCTAGTAACCCAATGCTCATGTGTATATGCGGTAGTTCGGGTTCTGGTAAAACTTACTTTTAACATGTTGACAACACCAAACCTTTTATCCGTCCGTCCGCTGAAATTCCGCTGAAATTGTTCATCACCCAAGGATGAACCCTATTTAAAATCAAAAGAATCGAAAAATATTTAATATGAATTATTGCCCTTGTTCTTGAAAACGCGTTCGATTTTTAGCTCGTTAACACTCTACAAGTCACAATTCTTTACGGATTTTGACGAAACTTGCTGAAATTGTGTATTATCACCCAAGGATGAATCTTATTTAAAATCAAAAGAATCGAAAAATATGTAATATGAATTATTGCCCTTGTTCTTGAAAACGCGTTCGATTTTTAGCTCGTTAACACTCTACAAGTCACAATTCTTTATGGATTTTGATGAAACTTGCTGAAATTGTTTATTATCATCCAAGGATGAACCCTATTTAAAATCAAAAGAATCGAAAAATATTTAATATGAATTATTGCCATTGTTCTTTAAAACGCGTTTAATTTTTAGCTTGTTAACACTCTACAATTCACAATTCTTTATGGGTTTTGACGAAACTTGCTGAAATTGTTTATTATCACCCAAGGATAAACCCTATTTAAAATCAAATGAATCCAAAAATATTTAATATGAATTATTGCCCTTGTTCTTGAAAACGCGTTCGATTTTTAGCTCGTTAACACTCTACAAGTCACAATATTCTTTACAGATTTGGATGAAACTTGCTGAAATTGTTTATTATCACTCAAGGATGAACCCTATATAAAATCAAAAGAATCGAAAAATATTTAATATGAGTTATTGCCCTTGTTCTTTAAAACGCGTTTAATTTTTAGCTCGTTAACACTCTACAAGTCACAATTCTTTACGGATTTTGACGAAACTTGCTGAAATTGTTTATTATCACCCAAGGATGAACCCTGTTTAAAATCAAATGAATCCAAAAATATTCAATATGAATTATTGCCCTTGTTCTTTAAAACGCGTTTGATTTTTAGCTTGTTAACACTCTACCAGTCACAATTCTTTACTGATTTTGATGAAACTTGCTAAAATTATTTATTATCACCCAAGGATGAACCCTATTTAAAATCAAAAGAATCAAAAAATATTTGATATGAATTATTGCCCTTGTTCGATAAAACACATTTAATTTTTAGCTTGACAACACTACAAGTTACAATTATTTACGGATTTTTGACGAAACTGGCTGAAATTGTTTATTATCACCAAATGATGTACCCTATTTAAAATCAAAAGAATCGAAAAATGTTTAATATGAATTATTGCCCTTATTCTTTATAACGTGTTTGATATTTAACTCGTTGACACTTTAGAAGGCACAATTCTTGATAGATTTTAAAGAAACCTATTGAAATAGTTTATGACACGATAAACCCTATCGAAAATCAAAAAATATTTTTTATAAGTTATTGCATTTGTTCTTGAAAATACAATCAGTTTTTAGCTCGGAAAAACTCTACAAGGCAGAAGGACTTTTGACTAAACTTAATTCTGAACTTAATGTAGGCCTATGACTACAGGTTTGATATTTTATGGTTGTGATGGTTGCTGTTTTCTGCAAAATGTTTTTTTTTTTAAACAAAGCTGCCAGTGGGCGTATATTACCTTGCCTGGCAAGCTATCTTTACGATTTGAAGACATACGTTCAAATTCTTCAATTGACTAGTAGAGATTGAAATTACTCGAAGAAGAATTGAGAAATAATAAATATAATGATCCGGATTACAGCGATCCGGATTACAGTGATGCCAACTACAACGATATCAATTACAGTGATGCCATTACAGATGACTTTTACAAACATACGGGGGAAGGTATAACGTTTTTACTAGATAACAACGAGGAACTGCTTAATAGATTACAAATCACATTAGCAGCAATGAAAGAAGGACATCGACAACAATTATTTGTTATAACCTCAAATAAATCAGACATTAAATCATCTCTAGATTATGAGTACGAACTCGATCGCAATAAAGAATATGAATTGGGATTAAAATATTTCTCTGTTTACAATTCCATTAGAAATATCAACAAAGATTATATCCAAATGAAGATATATCAACAGATAACGGAGTTACATTTAAAACCATAAATTTACTACCAGGACGCTATGAATATATAGCCATAAACGAATATCTATCTGAATATGGAGGAAGTGTAAATGGTAAAAACAATATTGAATTCGAGGGTAACTTGAATGTGAACAAAATAAAATTGATATTGAGAAATAACTGTTAAGTTGATTTCAACGTAGAAAATTCATTAAATTCTTTATTAGGATTTGATAAACAAATATACACGAAATCAACTTTAGAACCACCGAAAGCTAATATCGAGAATGATAGATGTTATAAATATACATTGTAATTCGATAAACGGAGGATTTTTCAATAAACACAAACGTCAGATTATTCACAGTCTTCCGACATTCAATGTACCGACTGGATATAGAATTAAAGAAAAACCATTTCAAACAACATATTTACCACTTAATTGGTTTATGATTAAAGATATAAATCTGGAAATCAAAGATGGTAAAAGAATGTTTATTGACTTTGGAAACGAAGAAATTGTTATACAACTTCATTTAAAACAAAAATCAATTAATTAAATCTTCATTGTCTTTTTGAATAGTAAGATAGTCAAAATCATCAAATTCATAGTTTTCATCCAAACTGAATTCATGTTTATTATCATAAGGATACGTGATTCCTTCACTTCAACCTTTTCTCTAAAATAATCTTTTTCGCATGCACATGATTTCCTCGGAAATCCCATGGGAAATCCCAATGACACCACCCAGAGATAATCCTAACAAAGGGGTGTGGGGGGGGGGGGGGCTGTTTTCATTTGATAAGGTAGCCCTGAAAAGGGATATTTTATATTGGTCTAATTCTTTTACAAGAGCAATACTTCTCAAAACGACAGTTTTGGACTAACATATTCTTGTTGTAAGTCATCGATACATGGTACATGTATATAAATTATATGCACATTTTAGACGAATTCATAAATATTTATTATAACATAGCATTATATTGAAATAAACAAACCAATAAAAATTATATAAATATATTAACGAGAGAAAGAATTATTTCCATGTGTGTGATGTTCAATACTAATGTTCATATGTTGTGAATTTGAATTCAGAGGTTTAGGCTTAGCCTACATGTGTATGGGCGGATGCAAAGGGGGAGGGGGAGGCTCTCCCGATTCTAAAATCCTGGATCCGCCCCGGAAATGTAATGTAAAGGTGGTTTGAGGTGTTGAATGAAGAGTTTTGAATATAATGTACAGATGGTTTGAGGTTGAGTGCAGAGTTTTAAATATGTCGTAAAGAAGGTTTCAGGATGAATTCAGGCGTTAAACTGTGTTCCAAGGAAGGTTTGAGTCTGAATGTCGAAGTTTAAATATAATGTTGAGATGGTTTGAGGTTGAGTGCAGAGTTTAAATGTGTTGGCAAGATGTTAGTTTAAAAATCGAGGTGTATATAATGTAGAGATGGTTTGAGGTTGAATGAAGAGGTTTGAATGTGATGTACATATGGTTTGTGGTTGAATGAAGAGTTTTAAAAGTGTCGTAAAGAAGGTTTTCGGTTGAATGCTGAGGTTTAAAGGCGACGCTTGGAGGCTGAGTGTAAAGCTTTAAATGTATCGTAGGGAAGGTTTGAGGTCAAATGCAAATGTTTAAATGTGTAGTAACGAAGGATGTGGTTTATTTATTGCAGAGGGTTATATAATATATGTTCTAGGGAAGGTTTAAGGTCAAATGCAAAAGGTTGAATGCATCGTAGGGAAAGTATTTGGTTAAATGCAGTGGTTTTAATGTGTCGTAGAGAACGTTTGAGGTTAAATGCAAAGGAGGTTAGAATGTGGTGCGAGGTTCAATGCTGAGGTTTAAATGTTTAAATGTATAGAAGATTGTTTGGTTCAATGCTGAGCTTAAAATGCGATGCGAGGTTCAATGCTGATGTTTAGATGCAGTGTTAGTCATATAAGGCTTTGATGGTGTATTATTAGGAATGCTTTATGTTGTATGACGAAGTTTCAAACTTAATGTATCAAGAAGAAATGAGGACTTAGATTGGGTGTTGATTCACAATAGCAAAATAGTCTTAGGTTTGCTTCATTGATACAGTTTGCTGTGTTGCCATATCTGTTAGCTCTAGTAATAGCACCAGTCAATCGGAAGCCTGATTTTCTGACATCATGTTCCAATGTGACTTCATACTCAGCATTGTCTGGTGTCAACGTGACAAATGATTTAATGAAAATTAAAGCAGAATTCGTGGCGCTTAAACTACGATATCCTTTCACAAACAGTACCGATTTTAACGTTCTTTTGGCACATTGTGAATATTTACTGATTTTTAGATTAATTTTTTCCACTAAAAATGTCACACTACTTTTGCTGAGTTGCTCATCAATTGCTATTTCTTCATTTTCACAAGCACAATAGTGAGGTTCTATAGAAGCCTGATCACAGGTACGAGATCCTGGTATCGGATCAAAAAGACTTATTCCTCTTTTTTCTGTGCTTACCACTTTTCTTGGTTTTCCAGAGAAATATAAAATATCTTTCAGCGTTTCATGGATATCAAAAGGACTGGTCAATTTGTTTGCGTTCTTGACGACATTTTCATAGACCTCTGGATATTTTCTACGAAACCAGGTTGGGAAAACAATATTCATTAAAGGCATACGCAATTCCTGCTGTCCAATTTCCATTTTTAAAATGTCACCGTACCTAACACCGTGGTCGGACATAAAAAATAATATGGTATTATTTAATAATCCTCCCTTCTGAGCGTCTTTTAAAAAATTAAAATAATCATCATCAATACAAGCCACGTCCTTGGGCTTGTCATGAGTCTGTCTTGAAATAAAGGTCCAAGCAAAATATGGCAAATCCTTGTATGTTTTTATAAAATCGTAGGCGTAATCTAATACAACTTTAGTTTCAGAGCGATTCGAAACACAAGCACGGTTTTTCCAAGACACTCCACTTTCTTTAGCTATCGAAAGTGAAAATGGTCTTAGATAGTGGTGGGTGGGCGGTTGATCAAAACCCTTCTTTTGGTAATTAAATGTAGCCATTAATGGTGCATCTTCGGACATCATTGTGGTGTAACCATGCGATGAAAAGTTTTTCCAAATTATATGGTATTTATCAAATGGTCCTTTTTTATTTATTCCTCGTTTCTCGTTTTCTACTGGAACAAAATTTCCGGTTAATAGTGGAGTCATATTGGTGTTTGTATTGTGGGATACCTTGGTGTAACCCTTTAAATCAACGGCTGACATATTACCAAGTAAAAATTGTCGAGTTTTTGGCATAGATCTGATGTGATTTAATCGAGATAATGAATCGATTCCGATCACCAAGACGTTCAAAATTTCAACTGGTTTATTATTATCTTTGTGTTTTTCCAGTAATTTATCGAGATCCTTTTCGCGAGTGAGATTCCTTGGAGTGAAAGCATGCAAGTTCGTGTACAAATGAGAACCATTTTCGTTAAAGCACTTAACTCGAATGAATTCAGATGATACATTAAAGCTTTGAGTAAAGTTTCTGCTGCCAACAAATGAAAATGTGTCGTCGTTATTTTTTCCCCGAATTAGAGTATTAAATGTACAATATGAAACAGAACGATTGTCGAGTTTTAACAGTAAACCATCTTGGTATGTAAGTGGTATTTTCGTGTGACAACCCAATTGACGCTGTGTACTGTAAAATGGCATCACTGATTCATCGAACGGATCATAGAAAGGAATAGTACAACCTTCAGTGTCAACATATCTTTCAGGAGATGGAGGCATAATGTGCATTACTTGGAATAGTTCAGCCTTCCACCTCATCACGGTAAATGTCAAACCACATATCCCCAGTAAAATAAGGGATTTAAAATATTTTTTTTTCATTATCACGCTGAAGGTCTCTTCGAATGATTGAATTATCTGTTGTGTACGCTGTTACACTGATGCCACAATTCAACAAACTATAGAAAAAGGGTCCTTATATCACGATTCTGTTCTCTAAATTCAATACGTAAAGGCAAGATTCAGACGTATCTGTCGTAGTTTATTGTAAACACGATTCGGTTGTGTAAGTTCCGTTACTTATTCAGTCGTTCGATGTGTAAGTTCCCTAAAGATGAAAGCACAATTCAACTGCCAGCTGGATACTTTCTTTCACTCAGTCCGATCGACTGTTCCTAGAGCAGGATTATTACTACAGTATTAAAACTACGATAAATATGGTCTCCGTGACCTTAAAATAGAAATGAAATTCCGATAGTTCCTCTTTAACCTGAAATTAAAAAACAACAACAGACTAGAACCATGAATGGTACCATGCAGTGCGCATCCAGTTTCTTCCAATGGTGAAAAGTGACATATTTTAATCCATGTTGTCTAGTTTACAGAAGACATCTTGTTTTACATTCGTTATTGGAAAAATGCAGAAGGCACACAATATTGTAAAAGTGAAAAGTCATCTGATGAAAAAAGTCTTTAAAAGGCGTAATCACAGTTTGTTATACATCAGGGAGAAGCGAATATCAAAAACTTTCTAAGATTTATAAATAAGTTCTAACATGCAAGATAGGACACATGGAAGAGTCCAATCTCAATTTAGAACCTGGCTGCACAGCATTCATACTTCATAGTTTGAAATACAGATCGAAATTTATCATTAGATAATTTGTTCTAAGAAAAAATATATTAATGTTTCTTTGAAAACTTTTCAATGGTCAACATTATGTAACATTATTTCATACGTAAAAAAAACCTGCATACAATTACAATGTAAAAAAAGTACACTAATGATAATCGTATCGCCCAAACGTAAGGTATAATAAGAGAGAACTATATATTAACATGGAGTATCGCCCAAACGCAATTGCAGGGAAACTGCATGTCTAAATGTAGTACTCTCCCTTCAACTGAAGTTCGAATTTAATATTTTACAAGCAGATGGAATAATAAAATTACAAAATTCAAAAGGCGCTATTTTTATTTAAAAATATTGTTTTGCATATTCTTTAAAAGAGCAGATTTAGCATAATAAGACTGTGAAAGAATTTGTGACGCATATGAATAAGGTCACGTGTCAGAGCTCTTTAAAGTTAAAAACTGCAATTTTCAAATGGATATAAAACCGGAAGTAAACATCGGAAAACCTAAATGAAAGTATCCGTGCATAGGTATCGTCAACGGCAATGAATTTGTTTCAGGTCACTTGGTCACCAGAGGTCAAGGTCACGAGATATGAGCCTTTAAAGTTTTGACAATTACTGATTTATCTTAACCGGAAATTAAAATAAATCAGAATTGAAATTCAAAAATCGGCTTCTCATGTTTTGGTAGCAATCGACTGTAGATTCTAAAGACATCAGAATTATGCAAATTTCATTACACCCTGAGGCCCCATTTTGCGTTTTATGAAAATATACCTTTTCATGATGGCGACTGATCTGTTACATCCGGGTCAAATTTTATTATTTGTATACTTTTGTGTCTATATTACAAACACACTGCAAAAAGAATTTTTCGAATATCTTCAAAATTCCGGAAGTTGAAATTTTAACTTTAAGAGCCAATGACGTCAAAACCGGAAGTGATATCAAAATTTTGAAAACATATTTTTGTTCGCCATCAAAATGTCTATCTACCTGTAAGTTTTCAGAACGACCGAAATAAAATTTGAAAAAAACATTCACAGTTTCAATGGAAATTGGCACACATTTTTCGAACTTTAAAAGGCGGAATTTTAATTCAAATGTATTGTGTTTTATATCATTGGAAAGAGCAGAGAGGGCATAGTATAAGACGGTGAAAGAAAACAAGACATATGTAAATTAGGTCACGTGGTAGGGCTGTTTAAAGTTAAAAGTTGCAATTTTCAAACGGCTATAAAACCGGAAGTAACCAATATAGATTTTGTCAAGGACAAGGTCACAAGATATGAGCCTTACAAAATTTGACTATTACTGAAAATTGTTTACCGGAAATAAAAAAAATCTGAATCGAAATTCAAAAATTGGCTTCCCATGTTTTGTTAACAATCGACTGTAGATTCCATACACATAATTTTTATTCAAATAAGATGATTCCCTGATTCTGAATTACGATTTAAAGTAAAATCAGTCAGTTCAAGATGGCGGCCAATATGAAACAGCTGGGTCAGATTTTATCATTTCATATTTTGTCAATGATGATTACTAGCACATTGCAAAAACATTTTTAGAATATCTTCATTATTCCGGAAGTTGAAATTTCAACTTTACAAACAAATGACGTCAAAACCGGAAGTGATAATTTTTTTTTGAAAAGATCATTTTGTTTATCATCAAAATAGTTATGCATATGTAAGTTTTCATATTGATCAAAATAAAATTGCCTTAAGTTAAAAAAAACAATTGTCAAAAAAGTACTTCAAAAAGTCAGCGACTTAAAAATGTATGTTTTTAAACACCCAATTTGAAGACAATCGATAAATAAAATAAACAAAACAATTTCCATCAAAATCGGTTAAACATCAGAGATGAAAATGGTAGAAAAATTAAATTGGGCTTATTTGCCATACGTCATTTCTTGTTGGACGAAAATGCATCATTTTATATTCACCCAATGCCGTGCAGTTAGGCATAGTGGGAAGTTATCTGAGATAATGTGTGGCATGTGTCCTTTTTACCGAAATAGCGTGAACAGAAGTAGACAAAAAAAAAAACATACACTAGAACCATAAATGGTACCAAGCAGTGCGCATCTGGTGAAAAGTGACATCTTTCAATCCATGATGTCAGGCTTACAGAAGAAAGTTTATTTTACATTAAAATGCAGAAGATACACAATTTCAAAATTACGGTAGTCAAAAGTTAAATAAACAATGTATGTTCGATTTAAAAAAAAGGCGTAATCACAGTTTGATATACATCAGTCGAAAGCGCATATCAAAAAATTTATAAGATTTGTAAATAAGTTCAAAGTGCAAGAAAGGACACATGAAAGAGCCAAATCTCAATTTAGAAACGGACTGTACAGCATTCATACTTCATAGTTTGAAATACACATCGAAACTTATCAATACATAATTCGTTCAAAAAAATATATTAATATGTTTGCTTTAAAACAGTTACATAAAAAAAGTACATTAATGATATACGCATCGCCCAAACGCAAGTTAATGGGAGAGAACGATATTAACATGCAGACAAGTATCGCCCAAACGCAATTGAAAAGAAATAACTGCATGTCAAAATGTAGTACTCTCCCTTCAACTGACATTTGAATTCAATATTTTACAAGCAGATGGAATAATTAATTTTTTAAAATTCAAAAGGCGCTATTTCTATTTGAAAATAATGTTTTGCATAACTTTTGAAAGAGCAGATTCAGCATAATACGACTGTGAAAGAATTTGTGACGCATATGAATTAGGTCACGTGTCAGAGTTCTTTAAAGTAAAAAACTGCAATTTTCAAATGGACATAAAACCGAAAGTAAACATCGGAAAACCTAAATGAAAGTATCCGTGCATAGGTATCGTCAATGGCAATGAATGTTTTGAGGTCACATGGTCACCAGAAGTCAATGTCACAAAATATTGGCCTTGAAAGTTTTGACAATTACTGATTTATTTTTACCGGAAATTAAAATGAATCAGAATTGAAATTAAAAAATCGGCTTCCCATGTTTTGATCGCAGTCGACTGTTGATTACATAGACATAAAAAATTATGCAAATTCCATAACACTCTAAGGCCCCATTTTGCGTTGTATAAAAATATACCATTTTCAGATGGCGACTGATCCGTTACATCCGGGTCAAATTTTATGATTTGTATAATTTTGTGTCTACATAACAAACATACTGCAAAAAGAATTTTTCGAATATCTTCAAAATTACGTAAGTTGAAATTTTAAATTTGAGAGCGAATGACGTCAAAACCGGAAGTGATATCGAATGTTTGAAAATTGCTTATCAAAAGTTCTATGAATATATACAAGTTTTCGGGTCGATCAAAATAAAATTGCAAAAGTTGAAAAAGTGGTCAAGAAAAGGTGCTCCAAAAGTCAGCAAGATTGTTCTATGAATGTTTATATTATTGGGTTGAACAGATTCGGACTATTCATAATTTCTTATTTCAAAAAGCTTATTTGTTGAAAATATGACAAATTAATGAATCTAAAAAGGTTTAAAGACTAACCATAGGCACGAACCTAACATATTTTACACAATTATGAACAAATATAATACCTTTTTCCCCGATGAAACTACTAAATTCTGTATAACAGGTCCATACGGATATCTACTTGTTTCTGCTTTAATGTCGTACTATATTTCTAGAATCGGTGACTCCAAAAAAATTGAAATGACATTGGGGGCTTATGCAACAGGGGAAATAATCTAATTATTAACTGTGGGTTTGAACAAACATAGTACACTATAAAGAATATGTGTAAAATTTCTTGTAAATTACGGAAGTTGAAAATCTTAATTGAAAAACGAATGACGTTACAACCGAAAGTGATATCAAAATGTTAAAAACAGATTTTTGTTCTATCTATCCAACTGTAGGTTTTCAGATTGATCAGAATTGAAATGAACACCTCTCGGCTTACAAATTGACAAAAAATCAAGGAAAACTAAGAGACAGTTTATCGAAATATCACTTTAGTGTGAGTTTTCTTAAAGGGAACAGGTGAGAAATGATAAGTTTTTCAGGTTTTCAGCAGTCGAAACATGCCATATTTTCTTCAAATCGGGTGAAAACGTACGATACCATTGTGCTAACAAATTCATATTCACGCCTTAAAAATAAATCTAAGACGAAAACTAAAGACGATTTATCAATATGTCAACTTTAATGTTATCCCAGATCTTAATAATCGCCATACCAAGATGTAACTTGTGTTCATATCGGATGACGATCTCTGCTTCATCTACTCTAAAAGTATGTTCTAAATCCATATAGTTATATCGAAACTCTAACAACTTTTCGCAGATTCCATTTCAGATTTGATTAATCCAAATTTGTTTTTATTTTTTCAAAAAAGCTAAGTGGATAATTATAGCATGATCGAAATGTTCCTAGACAGTCAACCCAGCTGCAGCTGAACTGTTGTTTCGATAATCAAATACTAACTCAAACCAGTGCCTCGTCTAAGGAATTGTTACTGGGTGGCAGTTAATTGAACAGGCGAAGTTGAAAACTAGATCGCCGGAAATGCAAAATCAGTGAAACAGACATCAAATAGTCTCTATGAAATGCGGAGATATTTGATATTTATTTGAAACTAAACACGGCGAAAAAGCAACAGAAGAATTATTTCGAAACAACATATTATTTGTATTCCTATTATATTTAGAATTTCAATTGCTAGCGATATTTTAACAATATAGGACTGCCGACCGGGGCTGACTTTTGTGTTCACTGGGCGGCATCACGGCCGCCTAGTCACAGTGTTAGTCGAGTCACTGACTCAAACATTGAAACGTAGAAAATGGAGCCCATGTTAATGTCTTGGAAACTTTAGATCAGTTACAACTTTAATTTCTCTTTATGTAATATATCAAATCAAACGTCGTGCGGAAACTATTAACAAATTTCATTTTTTCATAATAATCGTAAATATTTTGTGAATAAGACGACATACCTTAGTACCAATATTTATTTGGTGGGATCATTCTGAATAAGTAACACGATAGATTCCATAGTTTTATTGCCATTAGGCTTGTAGCTAATCGAAATAAAATAGCTTCATCTAATCTACTCTAGTTTTAATTAGTATGATTGTTCTACCGTGAAATTAAATCTAAGCGACTCGCATGAATGGAGAACCCAACTGTTTCGATTAATGACAGGAACAATATGCATGGAAATAAGCTTCGTACCTATAGGAAATACAAAACTGTAATTGAGCTCAAACCTTATGTGATATGTATTTATTGTAACTGTGATAATATAAAAGATGAGTATCATATAATTATGGAATGTAATGTATAAAATAACATTAGGTTTTCGCTTTTAAATCCATGTTGTAAAATTGAACCTTATTTTCATTTAATGTCTAATATAGAATTTTTTATTCTATTATTACTAACCATTTGATACAAAATTACTTGGATACATTTTTAGAGAATATGTACAGAACTAGGAAAAGACATACTGCCTTTATGTAGTATGTGTTTTCTTTATGATAATAGCTGAATGTTTATTATATATTTTTGCCTATCACGTGTATCATTATGTGCCCGAGGACGACGGGGAAACACGTCGAAGCGTCGCATCGTTGTTGTTGTCTTATTTCTGTTGTGATCTCCCTTTCAAATTATTTGTAGTATTTTCATTTTCGATATCACTTTTTATATTGAATTTTTGCAGTCTTAATTTTGGTTGCGTACAAAATTAATTTACTTGTAGTCCTATTTTCGTTATTATAATTCTTTTATTTCAGTTGTGATCTCCCTTTAAACTATGTTTTTGTAGTCGTATTTCAGTTGTGATCTCCCTTTCAAATTATTTGTAGAATTTTCAGTTTTGATTTCCTTTTTAGATAAAATATGTGCAGTGTTAATTTTGGTTGTTACTTTAAAAAATTGATTTTTGTACTCTTATTTCAGTTGTGATCTCCCTTTCAAATAAAATTTGTGTAGTCTTAATTTTGTTTTTTTTCTTTCAAAAAATTGATTTTTTTATAGTCTTATTTCAGTTGTGATTCCCCTTTCAAATTATTTGTAGTATTTTTAGCTTCGATCTCCGTTTCAAATAAGATTTATGTAATCTTCATTTTGGTTTGTACTTCAAAAATTTAATTTTTGTAGTCTTATTTCAGTTGTGATATCTCTTTCAAACTTTAGATCAGTTACAACTTTAATTTCTCTTTATATAATATAATATATCAAATCAAACGTCGCGCGGAAACTATTAACAAATTTCATTTTTTTTTATTATGTGTAATATTTTCAGTTTCGATCTCCCTTTTAAATAAAATTTTTGTCTTATTTCACTTGTAATCTCTCTTTCAAATTATTTTTAGTCTATTTTTAGTTTCGATCTCTCTTTTAAATTGAATTTTTATAGTCTTAATTTGGATGTAACTCAAAACTTTTCAATCTTATTTCAGTTGTGATTTTCCTTTAAATAATATTTTTGAAGTCTTATTTCAGTTGTGATCTTTCTTCACAAATCATTTGTAGTATTTTCAGTTTCGATCTCTCTTTAAATTGAATTTTTGTAGTCTTAATTTTGGTTGTACTTTAAAAATTTCATTTTTGTAGACTTATTTCAAATCATTTATAAGATTTTCAGTTTCGATCTCCCTTTTAAATTGAATTTTTGTAGTCTTAATTTTGATTGTTACTAAACAAATTTGATTTCTATCGTCTTATTTCAGTTGTGATCTCCCTTTCAAATTACTTATAGTATTTTCAGTTTTGATCTCAGTTTTAAATTGAATTTTTGATCTTTCTTTTAAAATTAGTTTTTGTAGTCTTAATTTTGGTTGTTATTTTAAAATTTTGATGTTTGTACTCTTATTTCAATTGTGATCTCCCTTTTAAATTATTTGTAGAATTTTCAGTTTCAATTTCCCTTTTTAAATTACTTATAGTATTTTCAGTTTTGATCTCAGTTTTAAATTGAATTTTTGATCTTTCTTTTAAAATTAGTTTTTGTAGTCTTAATTTTGGTTGTTATTTTAAAATTTTGATGTTTGTACTCTTATTTCAATTGTGATCTCCCTTTTAAATTATTTGTAGAATTTTCAGTTTCAATTTCCCTTTATAGTATTTTCAGTTTTGATCTCAGTTTTAAATTGAATTTTTGATCTTTCTTTTAAAATTAGTTTTTGTAGTCTTAATTTTGGTTGTTATTTTAAAATTTTGATGTTTGTACTCTTATTTCAATTGTGATCTCCCTTTTAAATTATTTGTAGAATTTTCAGTTTCAATTTCCTTTTTAAATGAAATATGTGTGGTGTTAATTTTGGTTGTTACTTTAAAAAAATTGATTTTTGTAGTCTTATTTCAGTTGTGATCTCCCTTTCACATTGTTTGTAGAATTTTCAGTTTCGATTTCCCTTTTAAATAAAATATGTGTAGTGTTAATTTTTGTTGTTACTTTAAACAAATTTAATATTTATAGTCTTATTTCAGTTATGATCTATCTTTCAATTATTTCAGTTTCGATCTCTCCTTTAAATTTTATGCTTGTAGTCTTAATTCAGTTGTAATCTCCCTTTCAAATTATTTCTAATATTTTCAGTTTCAATCTCCCTTTTAAATAAAATTTATGTAGTCTTAATTTTGGTTATTTCTTCAAAAAATCAATTTTTGTAGTCTTATTTCAGTTGTGATATCCTTTTTTAAATTACTTATAGTATTTAAAGCTTTGATCTCAGTTTTAAATTGAATTTTTGATCTTTCTTTTAAAATGATAATTTTGTTTGTTATTTTAAAAATTTGATTTTTGTACTCTTATTTCAGTTGTGATCTCCCATTTAATTATTTGTAGTATTTTCAGTTTCGATCTCTCTTTTAAATAAAATTGTTGTAGTCTTAATTTTGGTTGTACCTCAAAAATTTCATTTTTGTAGTCTTATTTCAGTTGTGATCTCTCTTTAAATAACGTTTTTGTAGTCTTATTTCAGTTGTGATCAGTTCGATTTCCCTTTTAAATGAAATATGTTTTGTAAAATAATTTTGATTGTTACTTAAACAAATTCAATATTTATAGTCTTATTTCAGTTGTGATCTCTCTTTCAAATTATTTGTAGTATTTTCAGTTTCGATCTTTCTTTCAAATTGAATATTTTTAGTCTTAATTTTGGTTGTACCGGTACCTCAAAAATTTCATTTTTGTAGTCTTGTTTCAGTTGTGATCTCTCTTTAAATTATGTTTTTGTAGTCTTATTTCAGTTGTGATCTCCCTTTCAAATTGTTTGTAGAATTTTCAGTTTCGATTTCCCTTTTAAATAAAATATGTTTTGTAAAATAATTTTGATTGTTACTTTAAACAAATTTAATATTTATAGTCTTATTTCAGTTGTGATCTCTCTTTCAAATTATTTGTAGTATTTTCAGTTTTGATCTCAGTTTTAAATTGAATTTTTGATCTCTCTTTTAAAATGAGTTTTAAATAAAATATGTGTAGTGTTATTTTTGGTTGTTATTTTAAAAATTTGATGTTTGTAGTCTTATTTCAGTTGTGATCTCTCTTTAAATTATGTTTTTGTAGTCTTATTTCAGTTGTGATCCCCCTTTCAAATTATTTGTAGTATCTTCAGTTTCGATTTCCCTTTAAAATAAAATTTTTGTAGCCTTGATTTTGACTGTACTTTAAAATTTCATTTTTCTAGTCTTATTTCAGTTATGATCTCTCTTTCAAATTATTTGTAGTATTTTCAGGTTCGATCACTTTTTTTTATTGAATATTTTCAGTCTTAATTTTGGTTGTGTTTCCTCAAAATTAATTTACTTGTAGTCCTAATTTAGTTCGTGAACCTTCTAAGTTGTAATATCTTAAAGGGATTGTAAAGAGGCTTTCTAGCCTTTTTATGTGGACGAAGGACACTTCCAACATCTATTTCGTACATACAAAATATTCATTGGGTGCCCGTGGTTCCTGTTATTCCAGAAAGAAAAACAGGAAGTGACGTCACAATCTTGGAAAAAATCGGACTGGATGATCAGGTACAGGGCATTATAAATACATGTTGTGTACAAAATTAATTTACTTGTAGTCCTATTTTAGTTTGTGACCTTCTTAGTTGTGATAATTCTTTTGTTTCAGTTCTGATCTCCCTTTAAATTATGTTTTTGTAGTCTTTTATCAGTTGTGATTTCCCTTTCAAATTATTTGTAGTATTTTTCAGTTTTAATCTCCCTTTTAAATAAAAATTGTGTAGTCTTAATTTTGGTTGTAACTTTAAACAAATTTAATTTGTGAAGTCTTATTTCAGTTGTGATCTCCTTTTAAATTATGTTTTTGTAGTCTTATTTCAGTTGTGATCTTCCTTTTTCAATTAGTTGTAGTCATTTCGGTTTCGTTCTCTTTAAAATTGAATTTTTGTAGTCTTAATATTGGTTGGTTACCCTCAAAATTTATTTACTTGTAGTCTTATATCTCTTTTATTTCAGTTGTGATCTCCCTTTAAATTATTTTTGTAGTCTTATTCGGTTGTAATCTCCCTTTCAAATTATTTAAGGGATTGTAAAGAAGATTTCTAACCTTTTATGTGACACTTCAAACTTCTATTTGGTACATTCAAAATTCCCACTGGGTGACGTTGGTTCCTGTTATTGCAGAAAGACTTCACCGGATATGACACACGCCCCGCTGCCATGAAATGTCAGACCACAAATAATATAGCACGATGTTATCTCCCCTTACAAGATGGCGGAATTTGAGAGGACATAACAAGAATGACGCAAAAACAAGAACGGTTCATGTTAGAACGCCACAAAAATAATATCGGGACACAACATTGATGATATTACAAAGCGGATTCCGTTCGTTACATCAATAAAGTGGTGTCCATATTTGTGTTTTTAATCATTGTTTTCATTATGATTATTGTATAATGATGACACACAAAGCATAGGGGTTCAATTGATTCTTTCACAATAAGACAAATCATGGGATTCGTAGCAAATGTTTTATTGGATAAAACTCGGCAGCATCATTTGCATTTCGACAACAAAAATAAACTTGTATTTATTTCAGCAAAGACAGGCAACGAAATGTTGCCGAATATTCCCAAACAATACAATATAATATGTTCACATGTCAGGAAATCGAATTCACTGAAAGGAAGATATGAGGTTCAATGCTTCAATGCTTCACTAGAGAGGAAGTTGTGAAGTTGAACTTATTACGTCAATTTATTTTAACGAGGCCTTAATTTCCGGTACCACAGTAGCAAAATGGTCTCAATGATGGTTCATTGATACAGTTTGCTGTGTTGCCATATCTGTTAGCTCTTGTTATAGCGCCAGCTAATAGGAAGCCTGATTTTCTGACATCATGTTCCAATGTGACTTCATACTCAGCATCGTCTGGTGTCAACGTGACAAATGATTTAATGAAAATGAAAGCAGAATTCTTGTCGCCTGAACTACTATATCCTTTCACAAACAGTACCGATTTTAACGTCCTCTTGGCACATTGTGAATATTTACTGATTTTTAGATTAATTTGTTCCACTAAAAATGTCACACTACTTTTGCTGAGTTGTTCATCAATTGCTATTTCTCTAAGTTCACAAACACAATAGTGAGGTTCTATAGAAGCCTGATCACAGGTACGAGATCCTGGTATCGGATCAAAAAGACTTATTCCTCCTTTTTCTGTGCTTACCACTTTTCTTGGTTTTCCAGAGAAATACAAAATATCTTTCAGCGTTTCATGGATATCAAAAGGACTGGTCAATTTGTTTGCGTTCTTGACGACATTTTCATAGACCTCTGGATATTTTCTACGAAACCAGGATGGGAAAACAATATTCATTAAAGGCATACGCAATTCCTTTTGACCAATTTCCGTTTTTAAAATGTCACCGTACATAACACCGTGGTCGGACATAAAAAATAATATGGTATTATTTAATAATCCTCCCTTCTGAGCGTCTTTTAAAAAATTAAAATAGTCATCATCAATATAAGCTGCGGACTTGGCATTGTCATGAGTCTGTCTTGAAATAAAGGTCCAAGCAAAATATGGCAAATCCTTGTATGTTTTTATAAAATCGTAGGCGTAATCTAATACAACTTTAGTTTCAGAGCGATTCGAAACACAAGCACTGCTTTTCCAAGACACTCCACGTTCTTTATCTATCGAAAGTGAAAATGGTCTGAGATAGTGGTGGGTGGGCGGTTGAGCAAAACCCTTCTTTTGGTAATTAAATGTAGCTATAGTTGGGGCATCTTCGGACATCATTGTGGTGTAGCCATGCGATGAAAAGTTTTTCCAAATTATGTGGTATTTATCAAATGGTCCTTTTTTATTTCTTATGCCTCGTTTCTCGTTTTCTACTCGAACAAAATTCCCGGTTAATAGTGGAGTCATATTGACGTATGTATTGTGGGCTACCTTATTGTAACCCTTTAAATCGACGGCTGACATATTACCAAGTAAAAATTGTCTAGTTTTTGGCATAGATCTGATGTGATTTAATCGAGATAATGAATCGATTCCGATCACCAAGACGTTCAAAATTTCAACAGGTTTATTTTCATCTTTGTGTTTTTCCAGTAATTTATCGAGATCCTTTTCGCGAGTGAGATTCCTTGGAGTGAAAGCATGCAAGTTCGTGTACAAATGAGAACCATTTTCGTTAAAGCACTTAACTCGAATGAACTCAGATGATACATTAAAGCTTTGAGTAAAGTTTGTGCTGCCAACAAATGAAAATGTGTCGTCGTTATTTTTTCCCCGAATTAGAGTATTAAATGTACAATATGAAACAGAACGATTGTCGAGTTTTAACAGTAAACCATCTTGGTATGTAAGTGGTATTTTCGTGTGACAACCCAATTGACGTTGTGTACTGTAAAATGGCATCACTGATTCATCGAACGGATCATAGAAAGGAATAGTACAACCTTCAGTGTCAACATATCTTTCAGGAGATGGAGGCATAATGCGCATTACGAATGGTTCAGCCTTCAAATACGTCATCACGGTAAATGTCAAACCACATATCCCCAGTAAAATAAGGGATTTAAAATATGTTTTATTCATTATCACGCTGAAGGTCTCTTTGAATGAATTGCGTACCCTGTGTAAGTCCCCTGAAGATGAAAGCACAATGCAACTGTCAGCTGGATACTTTCTTTCATTCTACTAAAAACTCAGTCCGGTCGTCTGTTCTTAGAGCAGGATTATTACTACAGTATTAGAACTACGATAAATATGGTCTCCGTGACCTTAAAATAGAAATAAAATTCCGGTAATTTCTCTTTAACCTGAAATTAAAAAAAAAAGAAAAAAAAAGTTAAATTATCAGTAGATTTACAATGATTTTAGTGTTAATCAGCCATAATAGCCCTGGATGGAAAATGTTTGAACTGACAAGAAAATGTACGCTTTTTGAATCAAGGAAAAGTAAGAGACAATTTATCAATACAATACAATGCAATGCAATGCAATGCAACGCAACGCAACGCAACGCAACACAATGCAACGCAATGCAATGCAATGTAACACAATGCAATGCAATGCAATGCAATGCAATACAATTTATTCAATACTTAAAGGCTACTTAAAGGCTATGCCTATCGTACACAAATTTACAAAGTTTTTAACAAAATATATAATATTTAGAAAAAACTATTACAAATAAAAATTGCCATAAATAAATAAATATATATATATTAATAAATATGATATAACTAGAGCTATTTCTTGAGGATAAATATTAAACAATAATTTATAAGTAAATATATAACGAATCCACTTGTATATACAATAAATAAAATTAAACAATTTATCGAAATACATGTAGCACTCAAGATATCTTCAAAAGCCTTAAACAGAGTGATCATGTCACACATTAAGCAATAAGTTGCTGAATTTGATTAATATACCAACTTTTCGCAGATCTCAACAATCGCCCTAAGCATGTCCAGATAATCCAAATTTGTATACATGTATATTTAAAAAAAGAAGGTTTGACGTTTTATACGTTTTCCGATCAACTATGTGTCTTAATTATATTATGCAACTATGCAACTATCAATACTTTACCAACTTTCTTAATAGACACAAGACCTTAAGAGACACAAGCACTTAAGAGACGAAACAAACAAACTTATAACAGATACTGTACATCCATTTATTTCTCAGATCAAACGTGTCAAGCTAATGATCATGAGACTTTTTAAAGTGACCGAATGTCAATACTTTTCGGATGTGAACTGTCCTATTCCATTTTACCCCAACCCAGGCAACCCTTTCCAAAATTTTACTTCACCACCACTGGCTTGACCGTAAACCTTGATTTGGACCCGAAACCCAGCTGCAGCTTAACTGTTGTTTCGATTTAGAGAAAATGTTTAAGAAATACTAACTCAAACATTGAAACGTAGAAAATGGAACCCATGCTAATGACTTGGAAATTTCAGAAGTGCAATATGTGTTCAATTTTAACACTTTAATTTCTCTGTGATATATCTATACACGTACGTGCGAAAACTATTAACAAAATTCTTTTTTTGTAATAATCATAAATATTTTGAGATAAAGACGACATACCTTAGTAAAATTATTTATCAGTGAATTCCATTGACTTTGTTGGATAGTTCTGAATAAGTAACACGATAAATTTCATGGTTTTATTTCCATTAGGCTTGTAGCTAATCGAGATAATAATAGCTTCAACTAAATAAATCTGAATTGTTGCTTTTGTTTTAATCAGGATAATGATCTTGACAACAAATTCAAGACGTCAAAAACGATAATGGGATTATAATTTACTTAAGTGAATTAGATTAATATGTTAATATGGATTAGCCGAGTAGATTATCAATTTTTACTACACCAGCCATAATCTAATCAATTGATCTTAAGATTTGTACGTTAGTTATTTTTTTTATTGAAAATCACTATAGATATGGTATAAGCTAACATATTTTATGTAACAATTCTGCATTTTAAAAATTTTGTCCTGTTAGGGGACGACGTCGAGTGGTTTTTTTTCGTAGGCCTACCTAACCAGTATGTATAGTTTACCCCATGTTTCTTTAGCAACGGCTATCATTTCATTTCATTTCATTAATCCGTTGCTATCATGATAAGACATTCTCGACATTAATTTTGATTGGTCGAACGATTATTGTTCGACCAGTTTTATTCCTTGTAACAAATTATTGCGGGAAAACTTTCGAATGACCAGACGTCAGATTTCTTGTAGCAAATGTACCTTTTGATAATCGAGTCTCAACGGTCATAAATTGAATGTGACGGAGTGTTTTTAAAACGAGGTTATAGTTGTTAATGGCGAGAAAACCCCGTCAATCCAACAACGGTAGATAATGCCAATGTCTAACGTTGTTGAAGGAACATGAGTTTACCTATGCCATTTACCTCAATTTTGTCGTTGTTTGTACATAGTACCCTCAAAATCAGACCCCTTACTCTTTTCAAAACAGCTGATGCTACTTCTCTTGGAGTAGTCCACTACTATATAACCATTGCTGTCGATTTTACCATTTTTTGGATGCGGAATTGTTTTGCCTGTACGGATTTTTTTTATTAGATGTGGTATCTCTTTAAAATTAAATATTTCAACACTCGATCTCTCTTTTATTTCAGTTATCTCCCTTTAAATCATGTTTTGTAGTCTCATTTCAGTTGTGATCTCCCTTTCAAACTATTTGTAGTCTTTTCAGTTTCATCCCCCTTTTAATTAGAATTTTTGTAGTCTTATTTTGGTTGTTACTTCCCTTTAAAATTCAAATATTTGTAGTTTTTTTTTCAGTTTTGATTTCACTCTACTCTCTGGTCATAATGAGCTCAGAATCGCGTTTTTCCCATTATTTTTTAATGAATTGAAATATTAACCCACAAATAGTTTTGAGAGTCTCAGATTGTCTTTAGGTTGATGAAAATGTCAACTGTTAAAAAAAAATAATATTTGGAGACATGACTTTACACAGAGGGGAAATTTCAGTAAAAAAATGTAGGTCATTTTCACATGAATTTTCTAGGAGGAAACCCTTTGAATTCCCTTTGAACTAATTTTTTTGCGGTCTTATTTCAGTTGTCATTTCTCTTTTTTTGAATTTAATCATTGAAAGTCTTATTTCACTTGTTACTTTCCTTTGAATTGAATTATTTGTAGTCGTCTTTCAATTTTGACCTCCCTTTAAAATTGAGTTATTTGTAGTCTCGTTTCAATTTTGACCTCCCTTTAAAATTGAGTTATTTGTAGTCTCGTTTCAAATTTGACCTCCCTTTAAAATTGAGTTATTTGTAGTCTCGTTTCCATTTTGACCTCCCTTTAAAATTGAGTTATTTGTAGTCTCGTTTCCATTTTGACCTCCCTTTAAAATTGAGTTATTTGTAGTCTCGTTTCAACTTTGACCTCCCTTTAAAATTGAGTTATTTGTAGTCTAGTTTTTATTTTGACCTCCCTTTAAAATTGAGTAATTTGTAGTCTCGTTTCCATTTTGACCTCCCTTTAAAATTGAGTTATTTGTAGTCTCGTTTCCATTTTGACCTCCCTTTAAAATTGAGTTATATGTAGTCTCGTTTCCATTTTGACCTCCCTTTAAAATTGAGTTATTTGTAGTCTCGTTTCCAATTTGACCTCCCTTTAAAATTGAGTTATTTGTAGTCTCGTTTCCATTTTGACCTCCCTTTAAAATTGAGTTATTTGTAGTCTCGTTTCCATTTTGATCTCCCTTTAAAATTGAGTTATTTGTAGTCTCGTTTCCATTTTGACCTCCCTGTAAAATTGAGTTATTTGTAGTCTCGTTTCCATTTTGACCTCCCTTTAAAATTGAGTTATTTGTAGTCTCGTTTCCATTTTGACCTCCCTTTAAAATTGAGTTATTTGTAGTCTCGTTTCAACTTTGACCTCCCTTTAAAATTGAGTTATTTGTAGTCTCGTTTCCATTTTGACCTCCCTTTAAAATTGAGTAATTTGTAGTCTCGTTTCCATTTTGACCTCCCTTTAAAATTGAGTTATTTGTAGTCTCGTTTCCATTTTGACCTCCCTTTAATATTGAGTTATTTGTAGTCTCGTTTCCATTTTGACCTCCCTTTAAAATTGAGTTATTTGTAGTCTCGTTTCAACTTTGACCTCCCTTTAAAATTGAGTTATTTGTAGTCTAGTTTTTATTTTGACCTCCCTTTAAAATTGAGTAATTTGTAGTCTCGTTTCCATTTGACCTCCCTTTAAAATTGAGTTATTTGTAGTCTCGTTTCCATTTTGACCTCCCTTTAAAATTGAGTTATTTGTAGTCTCGTTTCCATTTTGACCTCCCTTTAAAATTGAGTTATTTGTAGTCTCGTTTCCAATTTGACCTCCCTTTAAAATTGAGTTATTTGTAGTCTCGTTTCCATTTTGACCTCCCTTTAAAATTGAGTTAATTGTAGTCTCGTTTCCATTTTGATCTCCCTTTAAAATTGAGTTATTTGTAGTCTCGTTTCCATTTTGACCTACCTGTAAAATTGAGTTATTTGTAGTCTCGTTTCCATTTTGACCTCCCTTTAAAATTGAGTTATTTGTAGTCTCGTTTCCATTTTGACCTCCCTTTAAAATTGAGTTATTTGTAGTCTCGTTTCAACTTTGACCTCCCTTTAAAATTGAGTTATTTGTAGTCTCGTTTCCATTTTGACCTCCCTTTAAAATTGAGTAATTTGTAGTCTCGTTTCCATTTTGACCTCCCTTTAAAATTGAGTTATTTGTAGTCTCGTTTCCATTTTGACCTCCCTTTAAAATTGAGTTATTTGTAGTCTCGTTTCAAATTTGACCTCCCTTTAAAATTGAGTTATTTGTAGTCTCGTTTCAAATTTGACCTCCCTTTAAAATTGAGTTATTTGTAGTCTCGTTTCCATTTTGACCTCCCTTTAAAATTGAGTTATTTGTAGTCTCGTTTCCATTTTGACCTCCCTTTAAAATTGAGTTATTTGTAGTCTCGTTTCCATTTTGACCTCCCTTTAAAATTGAGTTATTTGTAGTCTCGTTTCCATTTTGACCTCCCTTTAAAATTGAGTTATTTGTAGTCTCGTTTCCATTTTGAGCTCCCTTTAAAATTGAGTTATTTGTAGTCTCGTTTCAAATTTGACCTCCCTTTAAAATTGAGTTATTTGTAGTCTCGTTTCAAATTTGACCTCCCTTTAAAATTGAGTTATTTGTAGTCTCGTTTCCATTTTGACCTCCCTTTAAAATTGAGTTATTTGTAGTCTCGTTTCCATTTTGATCTCCCTTTAAAATTGAGTTATTTGTAGTCTCGTTTCCATTTTGATCTCCCTTTAAAATTGAGTTATTTGTAGTCTCGTTTCCATTTTGACCTCCCTTTAAAATTGAGTTATTTGTAGTCTCGTTTCAATTTTGACCTCCCTTTAAAATTGAGTTACTTGTAGTCGCGTTTCCATTTTGACCTCCCTTTAAAATTGAGTTATTTGTAGTCTCGTTTCCATTTTGACCTCCCTTTAAAATTGAGTTATTTGTAGTCTCGTTTCCATTTTGACCTCCCTTTAAAATTGAGTTATTTGTAGTCTCGTTTCCATTTTGATCTCCCTTTAAAATTGAGTTACTCGTAGTCTCGTTTCCATTTTGACCTCCCTTTAAAATTGAGTTACTTGTAGTCTCGTTTTAATTTTGACATCCCTTTAAAATTGAGTTATTTGTAGTCTCGTTTCCATTTTGACCTCCCTTTAAAATTGAGTTATTTGTAGTCTCGTTTCCATTTTGACCTCCCTTTAAAATTGAGTTATTTGTAGTCTCGTTTCCATTTTGACCTCCCTTTAAAATTGAGTTATTTGTAGTCTCGTTTCAACTTTGACCTCCCTTTAAAATTGAGTTATTTGTAGTCTCGTTTCCATTTTGACCTCCCTTTAAAATTGAGTAATTTGTAGTCTCGTTTCCATTTTGACCTCCCTTTAAAATTGAGTTATTTGTAGTCCCGTTTCCATTTTGACCTCCCTTTAAAATTGAGTTATTTGTAGTCTCGTTTCCATTTTGATCTCCCTTTAAAATTGAGTTACTCGTAGTCTCGTTTCCATTTTGACCTCCCTTTAAAATTGAGTTACTTGTAGTCTCGTTTTAATTTTGACATCCCTTTAAAATTGAGTTATTTGTAGTCTCGTTTCCATTTTGACCTCCCTTTAAAATTGAGTTATTTGTAGTCTCGTTTCCATTTTGACCTCCCTTTAAAATTGAGTTATTTGTAGTCTCGTTTCCATTTTGACCTCCCTTTAAAATTGAGTTATTTGTAGTCTCGTTTCAACTTTGACCTCCCTTTAAAATTGAGTTATTTGTAGTCTCGTTTCCATTTTGACCTCCCTTTAAAATTGAGTAATTTGTAGTCTCGTTTCCATTTTGACCTCCCTTTAAAATTGAGTTATTTGTAGTCCCGTTTCCATTTTGACCTCCCTTTAAAATTGAGTTATTTGTAGTCTCATTTCCATTTTGACCTCCCTTTAAAATTGAGTTATTTGTAGTCTCGTTTCCATTTTGACCTCCCTTTAAAATTGAGTTATTTGTAGTCTCGTTTCCATTTTGATCTCCGTTTAAAATTGAGTTATTTGTAGTCGCGTTTCCATTTTGACCTCCCTTTAAAATTAAGTTATTTGTAGTCTCGTTTCCATTTTGACCTCCCTTTAAAATTGAGTTATTTGTAGTCTCGTTTCCATTTTGACCACCCTTTAAAATTGAGTTATTTGTAGTCTCGTTTCCATTTTGACCTCCCTTTAAAATTGAGTTATTTGTAGTCTCGTTTCCATTTTGACCTCCCTTTAAAATTGAGTTATTTGTAGTCTCGTTTCCATTTTGACCTCCCTTTAAAATTGAGTTACTCGTAGTCTCGTTTCCATTTTGACCTCCATTTTAAATTGAGTTACTTGTAGTCTCGTTTCAAATTTGACCTCCCTTTTAAAATTGAGTTACTTGTAGTCTCGTTTCAATTTTGACCTGCCTTTAAAATTGAGTTACTTGTAGACTCGTTTCAATTTTGACCTCCCTTTAAAATTGAGTTACTTGTAGTCTCGGTTCAAATTTGACCTCCCTTTAAAATTGAGTTACTTGTAGTCTCGTTTCAAATTTGACCTCCCTTTAGAATTGAGTTATTTGTAGTCTCGTTTCAATTTTGACCTCCCTTGAAAATTGAGTTATTTGTAGTCTTGTTTCAATTTTGACCTCCCTTTAAAATTGAGTTATTTGTAGTCTCGTTTCAATTTTGACCTCCCTTTAAAATTGAGTTATTTGTAGTCTCGTTTCCATTTTGACCTCCCTTTAAAATTGAGTTACTTGTAGTCTCGTTTCCATTTTGATCTCCCTTTAAAATTGAGTTATTTGTAGTCTCGTTTCCATTTTGATCTCCCTTTAAAATTGAGTTATTTGTAGTCTCGTTTCCATTTTGACCTCCCTTTAAAATTGAGTTATTTGTAGTCTCGTTTTCATTTTGATCTCCCTTTAAAATTATTATAATTATTAGAGTTATTTGTGGTCTTATTTCAGTTGTTACTTCCCTTTAAAAAAATAATGATTCGTAGTACTGTTCCATCCTTACAACTGCTTCAAATTAGAGAGTTTTGTAATTTCGACTGGGTGTTATGCATCCGATTTGCAATTGTTTCATCTTCTATCCTATGAAGACTTGTGGTTCTTTGACATTATTTTCTATGTGGGCGTTTAAGATATTCATTGGCCTATTGAATTGTATGTGCCAGCTCTTTGAATTTTTACCACTATTTTGTATGCGAATTGGAATATGAGCATGATAATGGTACTGTTGGTTCATATACAATCTAACACCAAAAAGATACTGATGCTCTCTCAATTTTGTTTTCTGTAAAAATAAACTTTAAGGTATGAAGTTTGATCATGTTTATATTCTTATCAAAGCCTAAGACTTTCGATAATGCAATACATCTTCTTCAAAAATAATTATAGCAAAGTTCAACCTTTTTTAACTTGCACAGACAATACATAATTATGTAGGCTATAATGATTAAGACCGACATCTTTTCGAAAGTCAAGAGATATAGAAGTAAAATTAACAAAAAAAAAAATAATTCAAATATCACAGAATTTATTTATTAAATTGTTGTATACAAATTGATAAATATAAACAAGCAAAAATAATTTATTTTCAAAAATATATATATACATAATTTGCTTAAGGGAACACTCGGTATAATAAGCGAATAAAGAATCCAGTTCTACTTCTGTATACGAGTACTTACTTGTTTTATAATGAACAATTGCAACAGAAGGATTGGAATAGGATAAACTAGACATAAAGGACACAGGATTTGACGTTAGAGGGTGTGGGGGGGGGGGGGGGGGGCAGAATAAAATTTGGCCGAGCGGAGCGAGTCGAAAAATTATTTGAGGTTAAAATAATCAAAGTTATTGAAATACTCTTCTATAGTGGCTGCAATGTAGATAGATATCATGCCAAGCGAAGTGTAGCGAGAAACATTTGTGGTAAAATGGTGCGGACTATCCATGCTTTGCAAATTTTAGGGGGGGGGGGCGCGTTCGCCTAAATCCGCCCCTGAACTAGGCAGAGAAGGACACCTAAATAATGCTGAAATGTACGATTATGTTGTGTATATACATGTATTTACGTTTATGGTCACATCTGAGATGTTTCAGTACACGAAGAGGACATAACAAGAATGACGTAAGGACAATAAGGGTTCGTGTAAGAATACCACAAAAATAATACAAACTTGATGATATGACAAAGTAGGGCTCATGTAGGGACACAACAGAGGTAATGTTATGATGACACAAAATGATTCCGGAAAGAGGATTCCTATCGATTACAACAATAATGATGATGTATGAATTGATGATACGAAAATACAAAGGGGTTCAACTAATTCAATCAAAACACCAAACAAAGTATGAGGCAACACCCATTTGACATTTGATATGATTCAAGAACTGGATAGAAATATTAATTACACTCGATAAATGGCATTTGCATTGTGAAAAATTAATGTTAACAAAAAAAATCAGCATAATACTTTTAAAAAGTCTGATCATACAAATTATTTGTAGTCCCGTTTCAATTTTGATCTCCCTTTAAAATTGAATTATTTGTAGTCCCGTTTCAATTTTGATCTCCCTTTAAAATTGAATTATTTGTAGTCCCGTTTCAATTTTGATCTCCCTTTAAAATTGAATTATTTGTAGTCCCGTTTCAATTTTGATCTCCCTTTGAAATTGAATTATTTGTAGTCCCGTTTCAATTTTGATCTCCCTTTGAAATTGAATTAATTGTAGTCCCGTTTCAATTTTGATCTCCCTTTGAAATTGAATTATTTGTAGTCCCGTTTCAATTTTGATCTCCCTTTAAAATTGAATTATTTGTAGTCTCTTTTCAATTTTGATCTCCCTTTAAAATTGAATTATTTGTAGTCTTGTTTCAATTTTGATCTCCCTCTAATATTGAATTATTTGTAGTCTCGTTTCAATTTTGATCTCCCTTTAAAATTGAATTATTTGTAGTCTTGTTTCAATTTTGATCTCCCTTTAAAATTGAATTATTTGTAGTCTCTTTTGAATTTTGACCTCCCTTTAAAATTGAATTATTTGTAGTCTCGTTTCAATTTTGATCTCCCTTTAAAATTAAATTATTTGTAGTCCCGTTTTGATTTTGATCTCCCTTTAAAATCAAATTATTTGTAGTCCCGTTTCAATTTTGATCTCCCTTTAAAATTAGATTATTTGTAGTCCCGTTTCAAATTTGACCTCCCTTTAAAATTGAATTATTTGTAGTCTCGTTTCCATTTTGACCTCCCTTTAAAATTGAGTTATTTGTAGTCTCGTTTCCATTTTGATCTCCCTTTAAAATTGAGTTATTTGTAGTCTCGTTTCCATTTTGACCTCCCTTTAAAATTGAGTTATTTGTAGTCTCGTTTCCATTTTGACCTCCCTTTAAAATTGAGTTATTTGTGGTCTCGTTTCCATTTTGACCTCCCTTTAAATTTGAGTTATTTGTGGTCTCCTTTCCATTTTGACCTCCCTTTAAAATTGAGTTATTTGTGGTCTCCTTTCCATTTTGATCTCCCTTTAAAATTGAGTTATTTGTGGTCTCGTTTCCATTTTGATCTCCCTTCAAAATTGAGTTATTTGTGGTCTCGTTTCCATTTTGATCTCCCTTTAAAATTGAGTTATTTGTGGTCTTATTTCAGTTGTTACTTCCCTTTAAAAAACTAATGATTCGTAGTACTGTTCCATCCTTACAACTGCTTCAAATTAGAGAGTTTTGTAATTTCGACTGGGTGTTATGCATCCGATTTGCAATTGTTGCATTTTCTATCCTATGAAGACTTGTGGTTCTTTGACATTATTTTTTATGTGGGCGTTTAAGATATTCATTGGCCTATTGAATTGTATGTGCCAGCTCTTTGAATTTTACCATTATTTTGTATGCGAATTGGAATATGAGCATGATAATGTTACTGTTGGTTCATATAAAATCTAACACCAAAATTATACTGATGCTGTCTCAATTTTGTTTTCTGTAAAAATAAACTTCAAGGTATGAAGTTTGTTCATGTTTATATTTTTATCAAAGCAAAGACATTTTAAGACTTTGATAATGCAATAAATCTACTTCAAAAATAATTATGGCAAAGTTCAACCTTTTTCACATGCACAGACAATACATAATATGTATAATGATAAAGATTTGATTTGACGTTCACCGTTGACGGGGGTGGGGTTGGGGTTTTTGTAAGGGACGCAGAATAAAATTTCGCCAAGCGGAGCGAGTCGAAAAAGCTTTCGTCGTCTCTTCAGATACTTATTGCGTGCGGACAACCCATGCTTTGCAAATTTTAGGGGGGGGGGGCGCACGCCCGCCACGCCCCCGCCTAAATCCGCCCCAAAGACCGACATCTTTTCGAAAGTCAAGAGATATAGAAGTAAAATTAACAAAAAAAAAAAATAATTCAAATATCACAGAATTTATTTATTAAATTGTTGTATACAAATTGATAAATATAAACAAGCAAAAATAATTTATTTTCAAAAATATATGTACACAATTTGCTTAAGGGAACACTCGGTATAATAAGCTTATAAAGAATTCAATTCCACTTCTGTATACGAGTACTAACTTGTTTTATGATGAACAAGGGCAACTGAAGGATTGGTATAGGGTAAATTAGACAGAGAAGGACATCCCAATAATGCTGAAATGTAGGATTATGTTGGGAATATATATGCATATGAGTTTATGGTCACATCTGAGATGTTTCAGTACACGAAGAGGACATAACAAGAATGACGCAAGGACAAGAAGGGTTCACGCAAGAACACCACACAAATAATAAAAACTTGATGATATGACAAAGTATGGCTAATGAAGGGATGACACAAAATGATTCCGGAAAGAGCATTCCTATCGATTACAACAATAATAATGATATGATACGAAAACACAAAGGGTCTTTCAATTAATTCAATCAAAACAACATAAGTATGAGGCAACATTCATTTGACACGCCAATTTACACTCGATAAATGGCATTTGCATTGTTAAAAATTAATGTTAACAAAAAAAATCAACATAATACTTTTAAAAAGTCTGATCATACAAAAATGCAGCGGATCTCATTAAATTCGTGAAGTTCTGGTTTTGCATTAAACTAGGGAGAGGGGTTTCATTGATATAAAAAAAAGCTTTCTGAAATGTGGTATTCATATTCTACATTTACTACGACTCTCTAGGATCAGCAATTGCAACAAACGAACGCAGTCGAAATGTTGGTAGTGAGTTGTAAATAAGCTAGTGCTTCTATAGTGCCAAATAATACAATGATTATGTATAGTCTTGGACGGAAAAACGTCTACCAGCGAAAGCAGAAGATTTGATAATCGCCATTTAAATTTTCAACGTTGTTCAAATGAGACAATATTTTTGGACGAGGTTTACAAAAAGTTTATAAGCTTCTAAAATATACACGAACATTTTGTTTTCATTGTCAAGTTTTTCATCTTATTTTACTTATAATTCAAATAAATTACAATGCAATTAAAAAATGATAACATTGGAAGCACCAGTCCTGCTACCACTCTAAGTCATTCTTTTGGAAAGTGAACTTTGGACTGTTTTCAGAATAGAATTGTTGATACCATCGTCTATGTCTGGACAAGACCGTCTTTGGATGACTTTAAAATTGAATTATTTGTAGTCTCGTTTCCATTTTGACCTCCCTTTAAAATTGAGTTATTTGTAGTCTCGTTTCCATTTTGACCTCCCTTTAAAATTGAGCTATTTGTAGTCTCGTTTCCATTTTGACCTCCCTTTAAAATTGAGTTATTTGTAGTCTCGTTTCCATTTTGACCTCCCTTTAAAATTGAGTTATTTGTGGTCTCGTTTCCATTTTGACCTCCCTTTAAAATTGAGTTATTTGTGGTCTCGTTTCCATTTTGACCTCCCTTTAAAATTGATTTATTTGTGGTCTCGTTTCCATTTTGACCTCCCTTTAAAATTGATTTATTTGTGGTCTCGTTTCCATTTTGACCTCCCTTTAAAATTGATTTATTTGTGGTCTCGTTTCCATTTTGACCTCCCTTTAAAATTGAGTTATTTGTGGTCTCGTTTCCATTTTGACCTCCCTTTAAAATTGAGTTATTTGTAGTCTCGTTTCCATTTTGACCTCCCTTTAAAATTGGGTTATTTGTAGTCTCGTTTCCATTTTGACCTCCCTTTAAAATTGAGTTATTTGTAGTCTCGTTTCCATTTTGACCTCCCTTTAAAATTGAGTTATTTGTAGTCTCGTTTCCATTTTGACCTCCCTTTAAAATTGAGTTATTTGTAGTCTCGTTTCCATTTTGATCTGCCTTTAAAATTGAGTTATTTGTAGTCTCGTTTCCATTTTGACCTCCCTTTAAAATTGAGTTATTTGTGGTCTCGTTTCCATTTTGACCTCCCTTTAAAATTGAGTTAATTGTGGTCTCGTTTCCATTTTGACCTCCCTTTAAAATTGAGTTAATTGTGGTCTCGTTTCCATTTTGACCTCCCTTTAAAATTGAGTTATTTGTGGTCTCGTTTCCATTTTGACCTCCCTTTAAAATTGAGTTAATTGTGGTCTCGTTTCCATTTTGACCTCCCTTTAAAATTGAGTTATTTGTGGTCTCGTTTCCATTTTGACCTCCCTTTAAAATTGAGTTATTTGTAGTCTCGTTTCCATTTTGATCTGCCTTTAAAATTGAGTTATTTGTAGTCTCGTTTCCATTTTGACCTCCCTTTAAAATTGAGTTATTTGTGGTCTCGTTTCCATTTTGACCTCCCTTTAAAATTGAGTTAATTGTGGTCTCGTTTCCATTTTGACCTCCCTTTAAAATTGAGTTAATTGTGGTCTCGTTTCCATTTTGACCTCCCTTTAAAATTGAGTTATTTGTGGTCTCGTTTCCATTTTGACCTCCCTTTAAAATTGAGTTAATTGTGGTCTCGTTTCCATTTTGACCTCCCTTTAAAATTGAGTTATTTGTAGTCTCGTTTCCATTTTGACCTCCCTTTAAAATTGGGTTATTTGTGGTCTCGTTTCTATTTTGATCTCCCTTTAAAATTGAGTTATTTGTGGTCTCGTTTCCATTTTGATCTCCCTTTAAAATTGAGTTATTTGTGGTCTTATTTCAGTTGTTACTTCCCTTTAAAAAACTAATGATTCGTAGTACTGTTCCATCCTTACAACTGCTTCAAATTAGAGAGTTTTGTAATTTCGACTGGGTGTTATGCATCCGATTTGCAATTGTTGCATTTTCTACCCTATGAAGACTTGTGGTTCTTTGACATTATTTTCTATGTGGGCGTTTAAGATATTCATTGGCCTATTGAATTGTATGTGCCAGCTCTTTGAATTTTTACCACTATTTTGAATGCGAATTGGAATATCAGCATGATAATGTTACTGTTGGTTCATATACAATCTAACACCAAAAAGATACTGATGCTGTCTCAATTTTGTTTTCTGTAAAAATAAACTTTAAGGTATGAAGTTTGTTCATGTTTATATTCTTATCAAAGCCTAAGACTTTCGATAATGCAATACATCTTCTTCAAAAATAATTATAGCAAAGTTCAACCTTTTTTAACTTGCACAGACAATACATAATTATGTAGGCTATAATGATTAAGACCGACATCTTTTCGAAAGTCAAGGGATATAGAAGTAAAATTAACAGAAAAAAAAATAATTCAAATATCACAGAATTTATTTATTAAATTGTTGTATACAAATTGATAAATATAAACAAGCAAAAATAATTTATTTTCAAAAATATATATACATAATTTGCTTAAGGGAACACTCGGTATGATAAGCGTATAACAAATCCAGTTCCACTACTGTATACGAGTACTAACTTGTTTTATAATAGATAGATAGCTTTTATTCAGTAAGTCGGGTCACAGACCCGTACAGCAAATAACAAGATAAACAGATGGGGTGGGTAAGGCGCATTCATGAGACTTAACAAGTTGATTTTAACACATTCAAAACCTTATCTATGTATTTCGAGATTGAAACTATATGCTCTACTTTACAAACAGTCAATATCTTCACAAAATTTTCATATCTTTGATAATCTTTGGGAATATATATTTCTCTCAAATGTGAAAGATTGGTACATTTAAATAACACATGCCATATATCTTCATTATCATTTTGACAAAGTCTACAAATAGGTGAAATTTTAACATTTCTTTTGGATAGATTGGCAGCGAGTGGCAATATATTTAATCTTAGTCTAGTTATATTTCTTTTGATATTAATATCTAAAGGTAATGATAAATATAGTTCTTGACATAGGTTTAGTTTAACTGATTTGTAATCTTTAAGACTATCGGAATTGTCAAGGTGACTAGACCATTCTTGTAGATTTATATCTACAAGACGTTGCTTAAATGTTTCGAGAAATAAAGGAATATTTCCGATATTTTCGGTTTCCCAAACGATTTGAAATCCAATTGATGAGACTAACAATCTAATTTTTGTTGCCCATGTAACGCGGCCAATCTGATCTAACCTCCTTAACATAATATATGACTGTTTAGGGTGCCTATTAACAGACATTTGGGTTATTTTACACCAATACTTAACACACTTTGACATATAGTCAACCGTTAAATTGGATCTCCCACATTCCCCAAGAGAACCAACATTTGATGAGCTTTTGTGGATACCTAATAGAAATTTACAAAAGTTGGAGTGTACCCTTTCGATTTCAGGTATATAATTAACTCCCCAGATTTCTGATCCGTATAAGAGTATGGGCTTTACAATAGCATCAAATATCTTAAATGACAGATTAAGTGAGGGGTATCCCGATTTTCGGATTAGGGATTTAATAGGTATCAAAGCTTTTTCTGCTCGTAATGCAAGGGTACTGATACACTTACTCCAGACTAGTCTAGAGGAAAAGAGTGTTCCTAAATAATTATAATAAGATACTGTTTCTATCTGATTGCCATCAAAGAACCATTTTTCATATTTACGTAATGGGCCACCATTGCGAAAAACTATTATTTTGCTTTTTGAGAGATTAACCTTTAAGTTATAATGATCAGTGAATTTTTTCAAGACAGTAATTTTGTTTTGAAGATCTCCAACAGAGTCAGAGATAAGTGTTAGATCATCAGCATACAATAAAAGTAATATATCTCGGGCCTCTTGTATTGTGAAAATTCCACGTGTATTACTTGTTTCTACAATATCTATCAATTGGTTAACATAATAGCAAAACAGCAGTGGACTAAGAATACATCCCTGTCTAACACCTGTTAAACATTCGAAACTGTCAGTGATATCAGTACCGCATTTAACACTTGCTGAGACCGAAGAATAAATACTCTTTATTGCACAATAAAGTTTGCCATGAACACCCTTTTTTATTAGAAGCGACAGTAATTTAGATCTATTAATGGAATCAAAAGCTTTGGAAAAATCCACATAAAAGCAATAAAACCGACCGCGAGGTTTAGAAATGTATTTTTGTATCAAACTTTGAAGAGTAAAAATATTATCTATGGTGGAGTATCCAGCCCTGAAACCTGCTTGTGACTCAGAGTATTTATTATTGTTCTCAGACCAGAAAGTCAGCCTATTATTAAGGATAGATACATAGACCTTACCTATAATATCCAAAAGGGATATACCTCTATAATTGTTACAATCGGTTTTAGAACCCTTTTTATGTAAAGGAGAGATGAGTGCATTTCTCCATTGTGAAGGGAAGGTCCCTTGTTCGAATATAACATTATATATATTTGTGAGAATAGGTGTAAATTGGTCTGGGCATATCTTTAAGAAATCTATGCCAATACCATCTGGCCCTGGTGATGTACCTGATTTCATTTTGATAATAGCTTGTTTGACTTCGTATTCTTGTATTGGTTCATTAAATAAACATTCACTGTTCTCACAAGTACAAATATCCTGAAAATGATCAATATTATTCTGAGCTTCTGCTAAAATTGGATCATGGGTAGAATTATCAACAACATTTAGCAAATTTTGAAAATATTCAAACCATTCATTAGGTTTGATTACTGAGGAAGTTGTTGAACCTGGGCGGTATGACTTAACTGTTTTCCAGAATTTTGAAGGGTTTTTCAGGTTTTCTTGAAGTTTATTACAAAGCTCAGAACCATATTGAGTTTTCTTAAGGCTACACATATTTTTAAATTTCTTTTCAGTAATATTAAACATATGCAGTAGTTCCAAGGTGTTGCCCCTTCTGAATTTATTTAAACAGTCGTATTTCTCTTTCTTAAGAGCCATACATTCGGCATCAAACCATGGAGGTTGTTTAACATCAGAAGGTGAACGCCCAGAGACCCACAACATATGTTTAGCACAATCCTGTATAAATGAACAAAAGTATGAAACAGCATTATCTATATTAGACCCTATCAACTCAGGAATATTATCTTTAAGAGTTTGTACATTATTCAACACATTTTGCTTATACAATTGTGCCTTAGATTCACACCATTTTAATTTGGTATAGCGATGGATGGCCTTACTCGTGCAGTCGACAACATTATTTGCAACTTGACAATTTAAAATAAATTCAATTGGAAGGTGGTCAGACTCAACTCTTGATTTCACATGAAAATAAGAGACCAGTGGACTTGTTTTATAATGAACAATTGCAACTGAAGGATTGGTATAGGATAAACTAGACAGAGAAGGACACCTAAATAATGCTGAAATGTAGGATTGTGTTAAGCTTAAAATATATATGTATTTGAGTTCATGGTCACATCTGAGATGTTTCAGTACACGAAGAGGACATAACAAGAATGAAGTAAGGACAAGAAGGGTTCATGCAAGAACACCACAAAAATAATACAAACTTGATGATATGACAAAGTAGGGCTAATGAAGGGATGACACAAAATGATTCCGGAAAGAGGATTCCTATCGATTACAACAATAAGGATGATATGATACGAAAACACAAAGGGTCTTTCAATTAATTCAATCAAAACAACATAAGTATGAGGCAACACCTATTTGACACGCCATTTTACACTCGATAAATGGCATTTGCATTGTTAGAAAATAATGTCAACAAAAACAATCAACATAATACTTTTAAAAAGTCTGATCATACAAAAATGCAGCGGATCTCATTAAATTCGTGAAGTTCTGGTTTTGCATTAAACTAGGGAGAGGGGTTTCAGTGATAAAAAAAAGCTTTCTGAAATGTGGTATTCATATTCTACATTTACTACCACTCTCTAGGATCAACAATTGCAACAAACGAAAGCAGTCGAAATGTTGGTAGTGAGATGTGAATAAGCTAGTGCTTCTGTAGTGCCAAATAATACAATGATTATGTATAGTCTTGGACGGAAAAACGTCTACCAGCGAAAGCAGAAGATTTGATAATAGCCATTTAAATTTTCAACGTTGTTCAAATGAGACAATATTTTTGGACGAGGTTTACAAAAAGTTTATAAGCTTCTAAAATATACACGAAAATTTTGTTTTCATTATCAAGTTTTTCATCTTATTTTACTTATAATTCAAATAAATTACAATGCAATTAAAAAATGATAACATTGGAAGCACCAGTCCTGCTACCACTCTAAGTCATTCTTTTGGAAAGTGAACTTTGGACTGTTTTCAGAATAGAATTGTTGATACCATTGTCTATGTCTGGACAAGACCGTCTTTGGATGACTTTAAAATTGAATTATTTGTAGTCTCGTTTCCATTTTGACCTCCCTTTAAAATTGAGTTATTTGTAGTCTCGTTTCCATTTTGACCTCCCTTTAAAATTGAGTTATTTGTAGTCTCGTTTCCATTTGGACCTCCCTTTAAAATTGAGTTATTTGTGGTCTCGTTTCCATTTTGACCTCCCTTTAAAATTGAGTTATTTGTGGTCTCGTTTCCATTTTGACCTCCCTTTAAAATTGAGTTATTTGGGGTCTCGTTTACATTTTGACCTCCCTTTAAAATTGATTTATTTGTGGTCTCGTTTCCATTTTGACCTCCCTTTAAAATTGATTTATTTGTGGTCTCGTTTCCATTTTGACCTCCCTTTAAAATTGATTTATTTGTGGTCTCGTTTCCATTTTGACCTCCCTTTAAAATTGAGTTATTTGTGGTCTCGTTTCCATTTTGACCTCCCTTTAAAATTGAGTTATTTGTGGTCTCGTTTCCATTTTGACCTCCCTTTAAAATTGAGTTATTTGTAGTCTCGTTTCCATTTTGACCTCCCTTTAAAATTGAGTTATTTGTAGTCTCGTTTCCATTTTGACCCCCCTTTAAAATTGAGTTATTTGTAGTCTCGTTTCCAATTTGACCTCCCTTTAAAATTGAGTTATTTGTAGTCTCGTTTCCATTTTGACCTCCCTTTAAAATTGAGTTATTTGTAGTCTCGTTTCCATTTTGACCTCCCTTTAAAATTGAGTTATTTGTAGTCTCGTTTCCTTTTTGACCTCCCTTTAAAATTGAATTATTTGTAGTCTCGTTTCCATTTTGACCTCCCTTTAAAATTGAGTTATTTGTAGTCTCGTTTCCATTTTGACCTCCCTTTAAAATTGAGTTATTTGTAGTCTCGTTTCCATTTTGACCTCCCTTTAAAATTGAGTTATTTGTGGTCTCGTTTCCATTTTGACCTCCCTTTAAAATTGAGTTATTTGTGGTCTCGTTTCCATTTTGACCTCCCTTTAAAATTGAGTTATTTGTGGTCTCGTTTCCATTTTGACCTCCCTTTAAAATTGAGTTATTTGTGGTCTCGTTTCCATTTTGATCTCCCTTTAAAATTGAGTTATTTGTGGTCTTATTTCAGTTGTTACTTCCCTTTAAAAAACTAATGATTCGTAGTACTGTTCCATCCTTACAACTGCTTCAAATTAGAGAGTTTTGTAATTTCGACTGGGTGTTATGCATCCGATTTGCAATTGTTGCATTTTCTACCCTATGAAGACTTGTGGTTCTTTGACATTATTTTCTATGTGGGCGTTTAAGTTATTCATTGGCCTATTGAATTGTATGTGCCAGCTCTTTGAATTTTCACCACTATTTTGAATGCGAATTGGAATATCAGCATGATAATGGTACTGTTGGTTCATATAAAATCTAACACCAAAATTATACTGATGCTGTCTCAATTTTGTTTTCTGTAAAAATAAACTTCAAGGTATGAAGTTTGTTCATGTTTATATTTTTATCAAAGCAAAGACATTTTAAGACTTAGATAATGCAATAGATCTTCTTCAAAAATAATTATGGCAAAGTTCAACCTTTTTCACATGCACAGACAATACATACTATGTATAATGATAAAGATTTGATTTGACGTTAGGATGGGGGTGGGGTTGGGGTAAGGGACGCAGAATAAAATTTCGCCAAGCGGAGCGAGTCGAAAAAGCTTTCGTCGTCTCTTCAGATTCTTATTGCGTGCGGACAACCTATGCTTTGCAAATTTTAGGGGGGGGGGGGGGCGCACGCCCGCCACGCCCCCGCCTAAATCCGCCCCAAAGACCGACATCTTTTCGAAAGTCAAGAGATATAGAAGTAAAATTAACAGAAAAAAAATAATTCAAATATCACAGAATTTATTTATTAAATTGTTGTATACAAATTGATAAATATAAACAAGCAAAAATAATTTATTTTCAAAAATATATATATACATAATTTGCTTAAGGGAACACTCGGTATAATAAGCGAATAAAGAATCCAGTTCTACTTCTGTATACGAGTACTAACTTGTTTTATAATGAACAATTGCAACAGAAGGATTGGAATAGGATAAACTAGACATAAAGGACACAGGATTTGACGTTAGAGGGTGGGGGGGGGGGGGGGCAGAATAAAATTTGGCCGAGCGGAGCGAGTCGAAAAATTATTTGAGGTTAAAATAATCAAAGTTATTGAAATACTCTTCTATAGTGGCTGCAATGTAGATAGATATCTTGCCAAGCGAAGTGTAGCGAGAAACATTTGTGGTAAAATGGTGCGGACTATCCATGCTTTGCAAATTTTAGGGGGGGGGGGGGGGCGTTCGCCTAAATCCGCCCCTGAACTAGGCAGAGAAATACACCTAAATAATGCTGAAATGTACGATTATGTTGTGTATATACATGTATTTACTTTTATGGTCACATCTGAGATGTTTCAGTACACGAAGAGGACATAACAAGAATGACGTAAGGACAATAAGGGTTCGTGTAAGAATACCACAAAAATAATACAAACTTGATGATATGACAAAGTAGGGCTCATGTAGGGACACAACAGAGGTAATGTTATAATGACACAAAATGATTCCGGAAAGAGGATTCCTATCGATTACAACAATAATGATGATATGAATTGATGATACGAAAATACAAAGGGGTTCAACTAATTCAATCAAAACACCAAACAAAGTATGAGGCAACACCCATTTGACATTTGATATGATTCAAGAACTGGATAGAAATATTAATTACACTCGATAAATGGCATTTGCATTGTGAAAAATTAATGTTAACAAAAAAAATCAACATAATACTTTTAAAAAGTCTGATCATAAAAAAAATGCAGCGGATCTCATTAAATTCGTGAAGCCTTTCAGAGTCCTGGTTTTGCATTAAATTTGGGTAGGGAGAGGGGTTTCATTGATAAAAAAAAGCTTTCTGAAATGTGGTATTCATATTCTACATTTACTACGACTCTCTAGGATCAGCAATTGCAACAAACGAAAGCAGTCGAAATGTTGGTAGTGAGATGTGAATAAGCTAGTGCTTCTGTAGTGCCAAATAATACAATGATTATGTATAGTCATGGACGGAAAAACGTCTACCAGCGAAAGCAGAAGATTTGATAATAGCCATTTAAATTTTCAACGTTGTTCAAATGAGACAATATTTTTGGACGAGGTTTACAAAAAGTTTATAAGCTTCTAAAATATACACGAAAATTTTGTTTTCATTATCAAGTTTTTCATCTTATTTTACTTATAATTCAAATAAATTACAATGCAATTAAAAAATGATAACATTGGAAGCACCTGCTACCACTCTAAGTCATTCTTTTGGAAAGTGAACTTTGGACTGTTTTCAGAATAGAATTGTTGATACCATCGTCTATGTCTGGCCACAAGACCGTCTTCAGATGACTTCACCAGTAATGGTTTACTTTCATACTTCTTATTATTCCATATCATTATATCTCGTTCAACCTACAATCAAAGAGTACTTGAATTAGTGAATAAATTGTTGATTGGATTTTTCATTTGATTGAGTGAAAGTTTTTTTTTATCAAGAAGTCAAATACGATTTTCAACTAGCAATCAAAAAGTAATTGAATTAATGAATACATTGTTGATTGGATTTTTATTCACTTGATTGAAAGAATATTCATTTGATTGAGTGAAAGTTTTACTCTATCAATAAGTGAAATGATCATTTTGAACTAGCAATCAAAAAGTAATTGAATTAATGAATATTGTGGTACATTGTTTGCTCGATTGAATTATCATTCAACTGGATTATCATTCGCTTGATTGAGAGAATATTCATTTGATTTAGTGAAAAAGTCAACTTTTGGATTGATAAAAAAAAATGTTGAAATTGCTTAGTTGATAAGGAGATTTTATCGCTTGATTGGGTTAATATTCAAATATCAATTGGGTGAATGTTCATTTGGTTTGGGTGAATGTTCACTTGAGTAGATTATGTGAAATTTTAGTATTCTCTCTCCAACTTACCTGGATGGCTTCAGCTAATAAATAAAATTTGGCTATACACATTGGTACCGTCCAATTGACGTAGATATTATGTACCATCTTCTGTAACAAGGGCTCAACTGGTGTTAAACTTTGAATATAAACACCTGTACATAACGCACTAGAAAATTCCATATATACAATACCGGGCCCTATCTGAAAATAAATCAAACAATACCATTTAGTATTTTGATAAAAGTGCACAGAATATAAATGCTTAAACACCGTAATCAATGAAACACAATTAATATTTCAAATGCTTTATGCATAACAGACAATTCAGCGAAAATAAAATATTCATAAATATTTTTGAGTTGTCTCCCTTTTAATATAGATTATTACTGCAAGTCGTGAGTATGAAGTGACCAGCTTTAATGAATAAGGTTTCCTTTCGTCTTCAGTGATCGATTTCCATTACAAAATCAGCCATTTAAACACAAGAGCTCTACGAAATGTGTTAACCGGCAAGTTGGAAATGGTAAAGAGAAAGCGTACGGTCCACATACCTGTTTAGCAACCACATTCATGTCAATAATAGATAAATTATCACCAAAACATTTAATACTGTGTCCAAGGTTCATTACACCTATATGTTCATTAGGAGAAGATTCAGCAGACCACTGTGCATTCCAAACATGATGTCCAAATCCCCAGAATTTAGACCACATATAACGTAAATCAACACCTGCCCCTAAAAGCGGGCTATGTACATGTTCCAAATGAACGACATCAGCACCATTGGAAGGAATTTCCTGCAAAAACAACAAAATAAGATTAAATTTGTAGGTTAATGGAGCATTGGTCTTTAATAAAGAAACCAAGTACTAACGATCCGAACCGCAAAACGAAACTAGTAATCCAAAAAGAAATTTTGACGAAACATATGAACTTTTCAAATGAGGAATTATATCAATCATACATGAGTAAGTACATCATAATGAAAAGTGGTATCAGGTGTCTAGAAGAGTAAGCAGACCCTGTCTGGCGCCACACCCGTCCTAGCTGTTAAACATACACGAAACAAATTACAAAACAAGAACATGAAAAAGCGCCAGATGAAAAAAAAAAACGTGACTTGACGACTGACGTTAGCAACAGTTTATCGATGCCTAGGTCTGTGACAGTAGTCAGAGGAATCTCTGAATTTATAAATTTAAAATCAGATCTGTGCATACCTCAATATGTGAATTAACGTAATGTTCAGTACGACCACCGTACTTCCAACTTCCATCAGCAATACTTTCTATGGTATATGGAAACCATGTTGGATCAACGCCTTCAGCATGAAACCATAAATAAATCCATCCATTTACTTCCATAACCGGCCAGGACTTCACTTTAGCAACAGAAGGCACTTAAATAAAACAGCATATTTATTATAATATTGCTCATAAAACCCAATAACCAATATCTTATCTTAGAGATTTACATGTTTGTGTATGTGTATCGGAGACAATTTAGCTGCGTTTATCATTAAAAGTGTATCATAGCTCACATTCCAAATTACAGCCTTCAAATACATGAGTATGTTTCGTGAAGTTCTTGTTCTTCTGAAGACTGACTCAATAATTCCTTTAAAAATGATGACAGTTTTCCATAGAATATCCAAATATTCTATGCTTTTACGTATAAAGTTTGCTACATAAATTCATTTACTAGTTTTTAGAATGCATTCACATTTCAACCTTAACATTTGGATGATTATCCCTTTTGGAGCAGTTACAGCTACAGCACATTCGCTTGTGGGTATTTTACAGACACGACATAAAAACGTCAAATATAGATTCACCAATTCAAAATAGATGGCCTTGTAAAAAATAGATGTCTGGTGCCCTCCAGCAACACGATTCTAACAAGTGAGATTGTGTGGAAATATTATCTTGTACATTAAGATCTGGTTATGACAAAACATTATAAAAATATATGTATGGAGCAATTAAACATATCGAATTACTTAGTTATGTATCTTTCAGAAGTTTCTTGATATGTTATACACTTTGAGCATGAAATAACTAGTCTGTAAATATTACATACATACATACATACTTAAATCTAAAGAGGCTTTTTGGTACCTATACATTTTTGGTGTTTATGAACGCCTATAATGAATCGGATAGGACGAAGTACAAAGAAGCTACAGATACGTTACGATACATACTTAGTCTTGGAAACTAAATTTCTGTAAATGCAGTCCAAAATAAATGGAAATTCCAATTCGAAGGTTAAAATATCAACTCACCTTTTTCACAATAAGGAATGTGTGAGCAAACTCCATCATCACCTCGAAATTTCCAGGCATGAAAGGGACAAACTATATCATTACCAACAACTTTCCCACCAGCCGCCATGTTGGCTCCCATATGTGGACAATATGCATCAACAGCAAAAGCTTCACCATTCTCTCCTCTAAATACTGCTAAATTTAAACCTGTAAATAGAAAGGCAATTTTAAAGAAATCTTCAACAAAAACTAGCATAATATACCACTTCTGCTTCCTTGTAATTGGCTCAAGCGCTTGGCACCCATTACAAAATTAGCAGTACTGGTGAGAAATGTGTATTCAAAAGAGTAGTTCTAGATAATAGTTTGCGCTTAAGAACTTATTTTTTTCAGTATTTCAATGTTATCGGATAGCATCTGAAAAAAATCCCAACTGGATAGTAATATGACATTTGTTTTTCAATCGGATATACAGTTAAAGATATTCATCAAAGATGTTCAAATTTCAGGACGTTCAAGTCATTGTATAAAATCTTAGTAAACTATCCATCCCACGTTATCTTTATTAGTTGCTTTACTTTTGCGGTAATATCAATAAATGTCGATAGTATGTTATAACAGTTTTTTTTGTCCTTATCATAATATACATTACGAAAAACCATTGTAACAATCATATTTTATTATTTCGTCTATAATAGTTGTTTATAGCACTACCCGTATCAAAAATAGCATTATAACACGTTACATAATTCTTTGTCTGATATTATCAATATAGCATTTAAAGCACACGGAAGAGATACTATTTACAAATGTTATCGACAAAGGCATATCATTATAACTGAACTGTTTGCATTGAAATCATATTTTTCAAGCATGATATTAATATTCAAAACTTAGAAGTCATAGAAGTCAAATTTGTGGTAATGGTAATACATGCACATGTATAACACTTGGGCTTGACCTGGATGTTCAAATTATTTCTCTTTTCTAGGCATCAGTACGGGGGAACGAACCAGGTTCTCATTTTATTCGCTGAAATATCAATATTTGTGAACACAATTTAATTAGTTTGTCCATAGATGTACAAACCCTTATGAACTTTATTTGCTTGACAATTTTTCTTCTATAACTTCGCTGTAAATGTGTTCACATGCCAGCTATAAAAAATACGTTGTGTAAATTGGTACACACACTGCAACTTTAACTGCAACTTTAAATTACTGTATCGTAACAAGGAAATATTTTTTTTTAAAACAAACCACGCCAAACATTTCAACACAAAACATTTGTAGACTCAATTATCTGAGCTAAACAAAGATCAGAGAAATAAAGAATATGTATGGAACTATTGTCTGTCAGATAATGCTATAGAATTTAAAGTTCAAAGTTGCCCAACCATACATTGAACTATATATTGTTACAAAATCAATGAATATTACACGAATACGTGATTATAAATACTGGTTATAACATGCATTCATTTCATTTTTGAGGAAATATTTCACTTGCACTTTTACGCAAAGGTGCTGTTTCTTCTTGAGACTAATCTGCATAGGTTTTACAGTTATCAAAGAGACGAAAAATGGAAGCTTTTAGCTTTGACTATTCACATACAAAGTAGGGCTGCAACGATACACAGAGTCACGATACGATACAGAATCGTGATAAATGCTTACGATTCGATAGTATCACGATACGTCACGAACAAGTGAATTTGGACAATTTGTTCAATAAAATATGGTCAAACTCACAACGAAACATAGAATAAATAAAGATATAAATTGTTTTATAGTAGAAGGGTCCTTTGCAACTTAACCCTCACGTGAAATGAGATAGTTTTGAACATTTTTCTTTTTCTGAAACACTTTAAAGTGGAATATATATATATTAAACACAATTAAGATGTATCGCGATATGTTACCATAAAAAACCGAATATCGAAATTTGAAAATTAACCGTGATGCACCGATGTATCGGTGAATCGTTGCAGCCCTAATACAAAGGCTAAATGTTGCATTTTTTTTTTACTTACATCATAACCAGTACTATATTTGATAATTGGGAAGGATGACTTGAAAGAGCGCCTTGTACAATATACGTGAGATGATGGTGTATACGAGAACAAAAGCCACCATGTTATTCAGTTATATCGAGATGATATCATTGTGGAGGAACAATGTGGAAAACGTACACAGATAGCTGAATGCGCAAAGGTTAACATTGCTAGTTCAGTATTATTCCATAGCGTGAAAACCCGATACCATTTTCATAGAAGAACACCTGTACTATAAAGTTGTATTTCCTTGGGAAGGCCCTGATTGATAACTTGTCGTCGACTATAAGATTTGACCATGAACGTGATTACCATTACCACACCCATTTTTCAGTCAGATCTAGGTCATCTGACATGGAAGTAGGCCAAATTACCCTTGAACGCGTTTCCACAACAAAGGCGTTTTCAATCATTTATTACAAGTCAAGGAGAATTAAAGCGTCACAAAAAGTAAGGTAACCAAGGTAAACACTATGGTGGAAGCATGGTAACCATATAAATGATAACCTTAGCAATTTTCTTAAAAGAAGTTTTGCATGTTTAATTACTTGATATTTGCGCTTCATTAATCTTGTATGAATTGGTTAATTTGTATTAAAGGAGTAAGTACACTTATCTGATAGCAGATAAACAACATAATGTTCCAAGAATGTGAGACTAATAATAAAATGGTCATTGCCGTGTTATTCACAGCATGAGCCAAAATAAAACTAAAAAAAAGCAATTAACATGAATCCTATAGAGACATAATTCCAACCTCTCATATTTAATTGAATGGGGACACATTGTTACTTTGTGCTTTAAAATTAAAGTTATCATAAGCCTTGAATCGAAAAGCTCCGTTTTTAGTAATATAACGCTGAATATAACTGCAAACAGTACTGTTTCGGTCTTCTGGGCCTCATCAGTGCAGTGCTGACACTTGAGTTGAGGTTTGGCCATATAGCCACCTCAGATGATCCCACATATGTGACACCATCGCACTATGCCAGAGTGCTGAATATATACATTTTGGATACAAAATCTTCCCAAGGTTTTGGAAATTACGGTTATTTAACCAGGTATTTCACAAAAGATATACAGTACCACTTTATGACAAGTGATGAAGATAACAGCATTTGACTGGTTGGAACAGTTTAACGTGAACACAACTTCCGTAATAATGTTGCTAGATCTAAAATGGGAATTATCGTCACTAAAAATGTCACGTTTCAAAATCGAACATCAGTTAACTGGCTATGCCCTTTTAATTGAATAGTTGATTTTCCATTATGCACTTATGCAATTGTGTAATCTTATTTATATGTACATGTATTGACAATTATTGTGAGTGCTCAACAATTCAAAGTCTACTTGTGTACATTCTTGACCCACACCCAGTTATTTGATGATTCGTTTTATCAATGCCATTCACATTCTTTCAATTTTTTTAATGTAAATTTAGAAAGACCTTGAGCAACCATAACAAAGCTCATTCAATAAATAACGACAACAAGTTTATTTCATTGAGAGTTTACACCTTTTCTACACCTCTTTGGGCTGTTGAAGGCTGCAATTGATAAATTACACGCCGCCTTTCGTCACATACAAGTCATTACTTGCATGTATTGCTACTTCAAAACTGAGAGGTTCGTCTTTTCCTATTACTAACACGTACTGCCAACCTGAGCGTGAAATTGGTGCCATAGGTATCTTTTGGGGGATGGTGCTTTATTGTAGCTTTAAGGCCTCCTTCCATATGTACTCAGACTCAAATTATAAACTCAAAATGAAAAAAATACGGATCATGACAAATTTCATCTAAATCCCTACCTACTCCTGTGTCCTCAAAGTCCATACCTCTGAAAGCGCAACAGTGTTCTGACTCGATTATTTTGGTCTTTGGAACTATCTTTACTCCTGTATGTTTTCGCGAAATTGACCTATAAATAATTCGAAAATTCGACCTTCCATGCAGGTGTCAAATAAAGAATGACGCAATCGGAAAAATTTTGAAATATTTCGTAAGAATGATAACAAGCCTATTTCAATCGGCATATCATATCATATCACCATATCAATCGCCTATTACTAAATAATCAATATAGATTAAGAAATTACCATTTGACCAAAATATAGTGAGTTTTATTCGGGCATATTCTTTATATTCTAGTTTCATTTAACAGAACATAGACTTTAGACAATAGTTTGTAAGTTCGAAATCAAATTATTCTGAAAAGGTGCAATATCAATAATACAAATCCGTACAAGCAAAACAATTCCGCCAATCAAAAATCTCGTCAAGAGCAAGACAAAATCAAACGTCTTTAAATCAAAAAGTCAAGACAAGAAACTCTACAATAATAGAACTATAGTAAAAGTAGGCCTACTGATAGGTTTTGAATTTTTCACTAAAAATGCAAATAGGATTGGATGGAAATAATATTTTTGAAAATTTTTTTAAGTACAAAATCTTGGAAATTATTTTCCGAGTACACATATTCTAAAATTTTTCGAACTTCCTTAAGTGATTAAAATGAATTTTTTCTGAAACAACCAATGGTCTTTAAATGTGTCATTGCCAATAAAACACAATAACAGTTACTCAAACTCTCCCAAATGCGAAAGTACCTTCAAACTAAATTGAACCAAGTTCAAGTTAATTGTTTCATTGTCAAGCTGATGTTTTATTTCAACTACGTGCAATACTGAATGAGTTTGTGTCTAAGGCCATGTTTACACGACATTCCGTGTATGTGTGGCCAATATTGACAATGTTAAAACCAAATTAACTTAACTAAAGACCATCAAATATAGAATTCTTCTGTCAGCCACATAAAAATAGAAACCAGTTGACAATTAGTCCGATTCTTCTGACTTTTCCCCATTTTGTATTGGCTAAGGGTTAAGCTTAAGGTTGTGGTAACTAACTTGGAAGGAATAGTCCGTTTAGAATATTTCGTTCGATTATACATTCGAAATACGCATCCAATATTGAAAGAAGTAAGCTTATACAACTGCCCTGCCAAATTTTCTAGCATGTTCGAATTTAACGGAGTAGCACGTTTGTTATGTTTTCGAATGTTTCTAATTGGAAAGAAATAGTACGTTTGTAATTTTTCGTTCGATTATTCCCTTTAAATACGTATTCAATATCGAAAGAAGTAAGCTTATGCAGATTCCCTGACAAATGTTTTAATTCATTTCATAAGAGAGCAGTGCGATTGGTTTTGCGTTCGAATGCATTTTCCTTCAGATTGAAGTAAGTAAAATATGCTACAGTCCTTCTAAATTCTCTCGATTGCACACTTAGACATATTGCCATTATGAGGGTTTTAACCCAAAGGATAGGTTGCATGGCTCCTTTTACAGCGAAGAAAAAATACGATATAGGCTTGAATCTTTTTGAACCTGGCTTAATTGAAATATATCTGAATGTTACGGCTTAATTTTCACAAACAGCAACAAAAAATACTGATAGATTTTTTAATCCAGTATTGACCAAGAGGAATTATTGACAGGTGTAGTTTGATTGTTTTCATTGAACTTAGATCAAATAATAATAAAAGAACGTCTACCTTTAAGACAAGTTGTAAATAAGAGAATGGCTAACAAAGAAAACCAACAACAAAAATACCATTTGAGGTAAAAAAGCTTCAAGATTCTTTACAAAGAGAATATATCACTATTTGTCAGTGGTCACAAGTAAAAAAGATATAGGTTGCGAGGCGTTGCCTAAGATGCATTCGAGAAAAAACTGTGCTGCAGCGATCAAACAAAATCGTGAAATTAAAAAATCTAAAAAAAATCTCGAAAAACTTCTAAGAGAAAACAGTATGACTTTGTCATGAGCCCAAGTCAAAAGAAAAACCTGTATAGCCTTTAACTCAACAATACCAAGGGCCGCGGGGAGTACCGGAAGATAGGGGTTTCTTTTTGAAAAATCGAAGATACCTCACCACCATACTAAAAAAAATCCTCGTGTTTCGGTTCTCGATTAACAGATTCGAGATATTATCCTAAGAATACCACAAGGATGTCTAACGCCAAATGGATTAATCATGAATGGTTTTTACCTATTGTCAATCTTATAAACAATTTTTTACACAAATTTGGCAGTTTTCGAAAGAATCGTGTCAAATTTGCAAAGGATAAAGAATAGGTTATCACACATATCACGGGAAATTATAATCTAACCATCTAATCTATTCCAATCAAAACCCGGATCATCATCATTCTATTATTTATTGATGCTAAATCAAGCTGAAATGTCACATTACCGGAATATATCGCATTATAGTTCACTATCTAAAGCTATCAGAGTTCGAAATACTCTAAACTCTCATATATACACGCGAATTGAAATCATATAATTAGAGCTTTATTCAAACGAACTTTTCGAATTGGGTTCAAATTTTAAAAAATGCCATTGCCTTTTCCAGTTTAATTAAATCTTTATTCTATAAGCTGAAAAGTTTAATATAAAAACACTACATTATTTACATGTATGCGAACTCCCCAAAAATTATGTTACGTCTCAAGATCCGCGTAAGATTTGATATTGTATCCGCTTTAACCACGACTTGAGGATACGAATACCTTATTTAGGGATAAATCCGTTTTAACTCCAGCCGTTCCCGGATTAAGATAAAACCTACATGTACAATAAAGTATATTATCATTCGTGCTATATAGGACTGTCTGTTATCATATGACCTAATAATGTTTTATTCAAATTCGTCGTTCAGACTTTAATCAATGGATCACAACATCCATCAAGGACAAGGTTTGACGTTGTTTCTACCATAATTGTATTTTCAAATATTAGCTACAATATAGCTACAGTTGGGGCTTCGTTTCGTACAATTATTTCAAAGTATGTTGTGAACGCACGAAGTATCCAGAAACTAAACTAACAAGTCTCTGGAATTTTAGCGACCTAGCTAAACACGCGTAATTGCGAAATGGGAAAAGCTGTTGGCCAATTTGCTGTCCATTGTGGCACATTTCCAACAGTGCATTGTAGTGGGAGAGCTTTACAATTAATATACTCCAGTAAATATGACATTGAAAGAATTTACATAGATATTATTAGATCGACTTTTATGTACCTCTTATTCTTCTAAAAGTAAGTTAATTTCACGGTGAAGGCATTTTAACAATGGCGTTTATACAAAAATAGTAACGGTCGTGTTACTAAAACTATTGCGTAACGTTGGCACACTTACAAATTAACCGGAACAAAATGAACTGAAAGAGGATTTATGCATCTGAATTTATGCTCCTGAATGGGCTAATGGTGTATGACATCAGGATGCATTGTGCAATAAGGGGAATTATTATACAGTAGTTTTATTTCTATTACTTACGTGAACATACTGAAACACAATGGGCTCACGACTATCACCAATGAAAGGTGGAAACGAACTGAAATTCAGATAATACTCTCTTAACCGTGGCCATAGCACTGCACTTACGGGTCAGCTCGTTGAGCCAAAGCAGTTACCTTTGACTTTTAGATACAAACAGAAAGGCTGAAGTATTTTTCACAGCTACACTGTTCTTATTGTTGACTCTTTGAACAACTAGATCTGAATAACCCATTAGTGTTGATAAAGTTAGCGATAAACGGTGTGGTCTTTTATATATTATTAATCCCCAATGACAAAGAGATGTTAAGAAGTATGTGAAAGTTATAGGTCATATGCTTATGCGTATGCTTAAGATGGATTAAGTCTTTGGTATAGGAGAACACTACAACAGTTTCTTTGTGTCTTACCACACAGGGCGATATTACCAACCAAATGATCTTAAATAGAACCTTCCTTTGGATAAGAATGGTTTAGCCAAAATCTTAACGTTCTGCTTCATAGTCTTATTTGAAAATTATCAATCGATTCAGTGTCTTTATTATGCATACTTCAGACAAGAAGTTCTTGTCATGGTGATGGATGGGCTTTCTGTTGAGAGCAACCGAGTAAGGGCCACAAAATTGTCGACAGTTGCTGAAAGCTCTAGTCATTCAAAATTTATATGATAAGAAATTTTTAACGGTGAAGGTGGCAGGGCAGTCTTATTTTTGGGGAAAGCGCTGCTGGCCATGCATGTAGTAGAACTATTTATAAAACGGGGAATATTGCAATATAGTTCCCTTGGTTGGACAAATTTTAAAATCGACCCTCGAATCATGATTCGCCCGTAGACCAACATATATTCTGATTAGGTAACCACGCGACCATATCTACTAAATACCGGAAACACAAGACAGAAAATATTGAATCGACCACAAATTACGTAAGAAATCTAAAAATAACAACAAACATTTCCTTTCTGATTGGTTTTAAAAATTATCTTCAGTAGCCTAAACACCTGTAGTAGAAATCTCCCACCTGTTCTGAATTTCACAGAAACAGCCGCAGAGATCTGCAAGAGTGCTTGGTTGAGAGCTGATGGGTTTCTATGTGTTTTTAGGGCAAACAGTTCATATTATCTAGATCTACAGGATCCAATCCCAAGTTATTGCATTATACGCTCAAATTGTATTTTTCAAAATATGCAAAGCGACTAAAATCGTTTGAGGGCAACAAGGTTAATATATAGGTCTAACACATTCAAATAATCAAACCGTTGCAAAATACAATTTTCTTAATTTTTTTGTACATGTATTGTATATCGCAAATTGTGCACTGAGAAATCAAGAACATTCTTGAAGCTCTAGAATTGTGTGTTTTAAATTTTTGTAATGCATTGATACTAAAGGTCTTCACGTATCTCGGTCATTGCGTAGTATTATTATACCGTATGTTTATTTTGATATGCTCTAAGGAACATCATAACCTTAGACTCTAAGGAACATAATAACCTTAGACTATCTGTGAAGTAAGTAAGAAAATGGATTGGTTATTGATTAACATACAATACTGACAACAATCGGAAACGTAAGCCTTTTGTTCACATTGGGTCAATATCAGATTTAGGTGTATATAGGTCAATATTGTATTGTCCTTAGTGTCCTTAACAAAAAGATGATTTTCAAGGATCGAAATCCAACTTTTTAAATCAAAAAATTGGAAATCAAATAAGCCATTTCATATTAAGATGTCCTTTGCGTACCTTTAGCTATATAATGATGTTTCGCATACCTGGTGGAAAGAAAAGCGTGGCTTGTGCGTTCGAAATTCTCTAATTGCACACTGAATGATACAGAAATTGATAGAGAAAAAGGGCGTGACACACATTCATTTCAGCAACATCAATGGTACAACCTTGGATTCTGACAACTACTAGAAGAGGTACTAGATTATTAAGTAGTGGCAGTGGAACCCGTGAGTATACCTCCAGCTCTAGGATAAGGGAACTACAACTTTATATCTGTCCATTTAGACTCCCACAAAGAAAAATGTCAAATAGCCACTCGTGATAATGAAAACTAATCAACCGTAATCAAATTGTAAAATAATATTTTTGCGTCGAGACCAAGTTAAAGGTCAAATGAATATCAAAGCATTGTCATGCTACCTATTTGGACTCCTTCTTAAAAGTGGGATAAAGATGGTTCTAGAACATAAGTACATTTTTCAATAATGAATTTGTAGAAATGCTCACGAAACAAGGAATATACAGTGCATGATATGGGAGAAAGGACTACCTCGCATCTTTTTTTAATAATGAAGCCTATACCTTATCTTACCTTACATGCTAACCTCTTAAACAAGGTGTTTCCCATATTTCCAGATCAGATGTTTCGAAAAGATTTTTTTTTGTAGAACATTACTTTCAGCATTGGAAACTTGATGATTTTTCAGGCTGATAATTTTATACCAGGAGATTTTTCAAATCGATAACATAATTATAAATGCGTAATAAAAACTGTATTATAATTTAAAGATCAAAATTAATGCTGACAAATCACCTGTTAGACAAACATAGGAGCACACCGATAGCAAGCATTGATGCATGGAGCTAGCATGCACCAGCCAAATATACAACTTTTGCCAACTACATGTTTTGCATAAAACCAACCAACGGGAAAATCATTATGTAAAACTTCGGTGACTGTTTAAGTCCTTTGACTCGTACATACATTATGTGTCAATTGCACTCTAATGTTATGGGTAATATACATGCACTATAATAACTGATGGTCCGATATTGTTATCATATCAAGACCTTGATGTTAAATATCTCAATTTATCACTGTCATTGTCATGAGGTTTGCATTAGGGTTATCAATATTTCATGACGCATCTTTTCATGAGAAGAGGTGTCATTTACTTCAGTATAATTGATTACGAGACAAGGCAACATACACCAACATACGCATATATTGTTTTTTTTTACAACTACAATTGTAAGTCACGGGTAGTAATTCATTTTCTTTTTTTCATTCGAGTGAACACCAGTTTTCCCTTTTTGAAACTTCATGTTGCCGGTCCTACGCCTCAACCATATATCAAATTGTTATAATAACATAATATAATCAAGGGAAATAATCCAGAAACTGTACTGAAGAAGTATCGTCCACTGCAAACTTATCCTGAATCTCATCAATTTGTATTTAGTAACTATAATAGGCTATCTTATATCACCAAAGCAATGGTCAAAAATTGTAATCTCTGGAAATCTCTAGATTTCATTAATTTGCAAGAGTTTACCATTTTTTTAAAATCGTTTGTTTTTATGGGCATCGCGTTCAGAGATATCTAGTGATCGAGTCTTAAGCCTTCCTGACATCATCCAGTCTCTACACCACTCCTGCCGGAATAAATACACTCAACTACTCCATATGGTAATAACAAGCAACCATTAAGTGACACTGATCGATACATAATCTATAAGAAATCAATCACACTATGTCTAGTTCAATTGTTCTTCTTGTGTTATCAACATAATATACATTATTGAATCTTTGTCTTCAACCCACATGCCTTGCTTCTTCAATGCTAATCATAGGCTTGGTTAGAGGGGCTGACAAAAAAAGTTTCCAGTCGATCTGGAAACATACTTAAGACACATGTGCTACTGGATCTACCAGTTTAAAAAGAAGAGAGACTGTCTGGTCGAAATCGACCTCATTAGTCACTGCAAGGTGTCATCAGCATACGTCAACTTAACAAGGAGCAGAAAAGTATGACGTAAAACTTCTTTTCATTATCACTTCATTTGATAAAGGCGTACCTAAGACAATGTATCATCCATTTATAAAACACATTGCATGCTGCAATACAATAACTTTAAAGATATGCTGAAAAATGTTCAAAGCAATCCATCATCGTTAGTCTTCGACAAGCAAAACATGTTGTCACAAAAGATTGTATTATTAAAACATCTAAAGAAAAAAGTTTTACATTGACAAATTGATCATTGATAGTCTATTATAGCTATTCGGGCAAAAACCGTTTTAGTTAACATGTGCATTAATGATCAAAAAGGAACACGTGTGAAATTATCTCCCGTTTTCTGAAAGAAAACTTTATTGAGGAATTTCTTTCATTCATTTTTTAAAGCAAACACGTGGATAGGATACTGAATAAACGATTTACTGAATACTGAAATCTATTCTGAGATACTGAACACTTTAATCTGTTATTGATAAATAGATCAGAAAAAAGGGAACACTGAACACTTAAATACTGTACATTGTATACTCAAATCTATTCTGGGATACTGAACACTTTAGTCCGTTAATGATAAATAGATGTGATATTGAATATTGCATAACGATATTAATCTGGGAATCTAATGAAATGCTGAATACTTAGATGTGATACTGAATACTGTATACTGATATTTATTCTTGGATACTGAACACTTTAGTCCGTTAATGATAAATAGATGTGGTACTGAATGTTGCTAAATGATACTAATATGGAAACTTAACACTTTGGCTCGAAAATGAATACATGTACTTTGATGTGATACTGCATATTATATTAATCTTGGATACTGAACATTTTGGCAAGGAATTCTTAGAACTGTAGAATATTTTTGAAGAATATCGTACATTTTGATAAGATATAGTGATTGTGCATAGGGTAATGAAGACATTTATCGAATATTGAATACTTTGGTAGGATAGTGAACAGTTCTTGGTATAACGAACACCTTTTGACACATGCTGCACATTTGTGTTATCCATCTATCATTTACCAATTTGACTTGACGTGAACATTCACAAAAATAAAGAATAAACTTCAAACTTCATAATATAACATGATTAACTATGTCTTTTTAGAGTCAAAAGTACAGAGACGAGTTGAAGAACAACTTGTAAAAAAGGACCACACAAAATACATAGACATACAAGTTTTGTGTCGAACAAACAGTCAGGTGGCTTTTCAGTTACAATTAATTGACTCAATATGAATAAATACGACATTTTCAAGATATTTTCATTCAAATCGACGTATTTAATAAGAAGACCACACATTTATACCGTATAGATCTACTGTGTATTATCGTGTATTAAAGGGAGTGTAAAAGGGTTTTGTGAAAACAGATGCATTGTTGTGCTCGACCTTTTCAAACTAACAATAACATTTCTTTAGATTGCCAATAGGTATGAGCTTCTTACATAGTTCATAAGATAAGGTTTGCAGTAAGAATATGACGTGTTTTACACAAATTATGTTAAACTGAAAATGCAGTATGCAGTAAATAAATGGTTTTACGAATAAAAGTAGTAGTTTGGAATCATATGATGTCATTTTATTTTTACACAGAGATAGTAGACATGTGATTGCTTATTTGGCCAATATTTTTCCACAATCAATCTTTGATTACGTCAATCTATTTCGATCAAGGCACGTGATTTTTGGTAACATAATAGTTTTATCTCGATTGGTAACGCCCTTGAACCACACACGAATTTTGCAATATTTAAATTGATATACGTATTGATTCATAAAGGATATCATTTCAAATTGTCCACTTAAATGTCACCAATGTAGCATTTTGGATGTATTCGGCGATTTGCTTGTGTATTCATAACAATTCGTGCATTGCATACAACTGGAATCTACGATCAACTGGGTGGTCAGAGCCAACTTCTTTTTCCGAATAATGATGTCTGTAACTGCGGTTTCTAGTAAGCTCAAGTGGACTCAATGCAACGATTGATCAGATTCTCCAATATTTCGACAATTGAGAGCAGCACTGCTGTTGATAATTCAGCTGCTCTCTGACTGTCGGTCTCAAAGGTCGGTCCGACTCTCTTTTTGAGTACCAATAAAGTTAAATACATGTAGCAATTCAATGATTTATTAGCCATCATTTTAGGATAATATAAATGACCTACATTAAAGCTAATATTTTTGCTGATATCAATGAAAATATTATGTTGACCTATATAGGCGTGGTGAAATTAGGCCATATCATCCAAACACGTGTTTCAATTAAAATTCTTTCCTTACAACGAGTTGATATTTTTTTTAATTTTGGTTATATTATCACGTTAATAGCAAAAATATAATTTGATTGAAAAAATAAATTGGTGTATGCATAATATGGTCTCTTATTAAGAATGAAGTCATAAGCACATTTTGCCCCAATGTGCATAAAATGAGGTATGTCTTATTTGTCTACAGTATCTTGCAAATTGAGAATAAAAATTTGAGCCAGGACAGGCTCTCAGGTTTTGATTTCGAACTGTCGAAATAAAGTGAGAGTTTTACGTCATAATTTCTGCTCTCGATTGAGCTAATGTAGACGGACAACGTTATCAGTATCATGCAACGTAAAGAGAAAGAAAGAAACATTTATATTTTACAATGATAACAACTTAGGTTCGTGTGGATCCTTTCTCCCAGCAGGTCCTTGGCCAAACCTCTTGGCATGATAAAATGGTAGCGGTTTTATCCTTATAAACCAGTTACAACTCTCTATGTTTAACTTTGGAAAGCTGAATGGCCTTGTATATTATAAGATACATCACAGATTTTGGTTAAGTTTTTAAAAATGGTGTAATCGATAATTTGTGCTAAGCATATATTCTTATATTTTTAGCTTTGTGTTATTAATAATTTAAGAAAGAAATACACAAAGTGTTTCCTTTAAGTGTTATTATTTGAATTACAAACCGTAAAAGCTACACAAACCGGCTTGTGTGACAAGAAGCGATTTATCTACTAGTATTTTTCTTTTTAAATGGCTTTATGGTATAGAAAACAGTCAAATTACTTAGCAAATTACAGATAAAGAGTAGAGAGACCCCACTGAGAACAAAACACAATGATAATTGGTCAAATTGGATCGTATATAAGTTAAAAGGATCCCGTAGAGAGCAAAAGGTGTCTATAAAGAGAGTAAATAGCATAACTTCATATCACAGCATCTTATACGACACATTAAAAGAATTCCGAGGCATTAGTAAGATTAACATGAAGGTGCGTCTGATTAACGAAAATTCCTCTTTGGATATGAACCGACGAGAATAATACAATCTTAAAGGTAAATCAATTAAGATTATGAGAGATCTGTTCGCCAGTGATGTTTTAATTCATGATGACGAAATATATCAAGAACAAATTAGTCAAAACGCAATTGCAACTTCTATGAAGCAATAAAAACTACCGATTATGCATATTTCAGTGCTTTATTGTTATCAGTTTAGCACGACAATCATCAATGTCTAATACATACACATTTCTGTGCAACAACGTTTGTATCAAGGCCAATAACCAACTGAACAAAATTAATTGTATAAAATCCGGAAACAAGGAAAATCTTTCTGAAATGTCAACACTACTTGGCCGTGATATTAAGGCAGTGATAGTGATATAATGAGCTACTTTCCTCATGCAAGAATAACAAGGAAATTAATATATATGAATTGTACAAATTTGCTTTCTATAATGCACAACTTAATTGGCTAAAGAAGACAGTCAATGATTAAAGAGAATGTGTGCCAAATTTCACCCATGGATTCATTCATCAAAATTTTTAGAGAAGGGGTAAAGTTAATAAAGTTTGAGAGAGAAAAGCCCGAATTTTAGAAATTGCATACTCGATATTTTTCCGAAATTTATTTGCATGTATAAAGTTCAGCACAATTGCTTAGCATGTCTGACTATTTATGCCTAATCTATAATAAAGACTCGAGATTTCTATTCTCACCACTTCTTGATAACAAGAAATTGGCCAACGTCAGAAGTCAGCTTATTGAAATTTGAATATTAATCCGATTAATATTATCAAATCCTTGAGAATTGTTGCGTAATGTAAGACATGTTGTAACACGGTATGAATCAAATTTCAAAGAAATCAAGAAATGTTTTGCATGTTGCTTAGGAATTTTCCAAGAAAATAATGTCCTCACTTAATCTATTTCTAGGTATTGTGTGTACGACTAATATGCCTCTGACCTAACCTATGTTAAACTTGCTCTCCATAACAGTGACGTCCGTCACTACTAACTATCCGACTACTGAAAGCTCTTTCCGTGTCAATTGTTCGGGCTTATCCGACTACATGACTACTGTATCTTACCATCTAACTTTTTATGTGTACCACCTTTCCATGTCAGTTATATGTAACTAATGATCAGTCTGTCCATGTCAATTCTTTTTAACTAATGTAAAGTTTTACTATGTTAGTTCTATTTCACTAATGAACGGTCTTCCTATGTCAGTTCTATCAAAACTAATGTAAGGTCTTTCAATGTCAGTTCTATTTAACTAATGTAAGGTTTTACTGTGTCAGTTTTATTTCACTAATGAACGGTCTTCCTATGTCAGTTTTATTTCACTAATGAACGGTCTTCCTATGTCAGTTCTATCAAAACTAATGTAAGGTGTTACTATGTCAGTTCTATCAAAACTAATGTAAGGTGTTACTATGTCAGTTTTATTTCACTAATGAACGATCTTTACATGTCAGTTTTATTCAACTAATGTAAGGCATTACCATGTCAGTTCTATTTAACTAATGAACGGTCTTTCCATGCCAGTTCTATCAAAACTAATGTAAGGTCTTTCAATGTCAGTTCTATTTAACTAATCTAAGGTTTTACTGTGTCAGTTTTATTTCACTAATGAACGGTCTTCCTATGTCAGTTCTATCAAAACTAATGTAAGGTCTTTCAATGTCAGTTGTATTTAACTAATGTAAGGTTTTACTATGTCAGTTTTATTTTACTAATGAACGGTCTTTACTCTATCAAACTAATGAGCGGTCTTTCCATGTAAGTTTTATCTCATGCAACTAATGACAGTCATGGTCTTTCCAACTAAAGATAGTCTTTCCATGTCAATCCCGACAAAATAATGAACGGACTTCCCATGTCTGTTCCATCCCATAATCTGACTATGATCTTTTTATGTCAGTCGGATCTGACTTCAAATATTTTTTTTAAACTGTGTTACAATCACAAAAGATGAAAAGAAAGTATTCTTACCTAAAGCTTCAATATATTTCACATCTTTCTTCTCAATTTGAAAAGATTCACAAAGTCCAAACCAACCATTAGGATACACTGGTGGAATGTCTCCTATTTTTCGTCGCTTTCTCACATTGTTGGCTGTTTCCCGTTTTGAGAATCCAGGGTCTGTCAGATATCCAACGTCTGACAGTTTTCTGATGCGGTTCAATGGCACAAAAAGTAAACAGTATAACTGCCATAATAAAACAACGGCAACGGAAACGTACACGTAAGTAGTCCAAGACTGTAATTCTGGAGAGTTCACAACAAATTCCTTTGTGCTGTTTATAAAACTGTAAAATGTGTCGAACTCGATAGCACTTGTTTCAAAAATAGACGGTATTAATAATTTTGCCATGTTACAATACTGTTCTCACGGTCCTAAACAAGACCACACAAACTTTGATTCACTGGTTTTAATAAAATTCTATTAAACAACCAAAGGACATAACTTGAAATTCCGCTGTCTATTTTGTTTGACGAAATAAAAACAAAAAATATATTTCCCTTATAAAGTGTAATGTGTACCACTCCTCGTGGAAAATTAGTTCGTAAATTACTAGTTATAGTACTACACATAAAAATCACTAAACCTTTTAATCTATGTGAATGAATCAGTCTCTACGTTCATTCGTCGATCCGTTTTCCTTCGAAACACTGTGTAAATAAAAGCGTAACTAACTCGGCAAGTCGTTCCAATATATACCTTGAGAGATAATTTGACTCTATTATATACACGTGAAAAATACACTTAATCGCTTGGACGCTGTTGTTTAGGGATAAAAGTTTGGTCACGTGATTGTTAATTGACTTGAAAAGCCTTGAATGAAGATATCTATACAAATTACATATCGAATCTATGTACACATGCCTGGCTTACAATTTGTGTTTGTGACGTCAACAGTTTCTGTGTGGTAAACGTGTATACCTGTGGGGGAGAATTTTACATTCAAGACGGTACGGGCGTTTCGTGTTGATATGGCACTAATTAGTCCACTATAATTAGCCTACAGTCCATTGTATTTTAATTTGTGACGTTTGCATGGTAACATATGTGGACGCAGATTTGGTGATGAAAAAATTCAGTCTCCTTTTTTACAAAAAATATGATTCGACAAACAGAATGCTTATTCTTATATGCTATCTCATGTAAGAAAATGCTTTTATAATTTACGGGAGGAAATACAGTACTATATTCCCGTAGAGACAAGTGCAGTTTAAGATGGTTATTAAGGCATACACCCCTACGTCCTTCGCCCTACCCCAACACCATCAAAAATGCATGCTCTGGTAAAGGGTGAATATAATATAAGCATCGAATGCAAGTTTAGTTAAATTAATAAAAGCGAGTAAGATGGCTGACATTTGAACAAATTGTATCAACATTGTGACTGAAAATGCGCAGTTGCATGTGATTGCAATCAATTGCTTAATGCTTTAATCTTTTAAGAAACATTATCTTTTGTCGCCGACGAGAGCGGTTATAATCTGCGACCATCCGTTGATAGTAATTGTAAGCAGTCGGTCAAAGCGGCAGATGGAATCGTCTATCGACCAAAAGCGCAACCATAGTAGAGTGATAAGTAACCATACCGTCTTGACGATAAAATCAACTCAATGATAAAAGAAAACAGTAATAAAATTTACATCGATAATATAAATGATGGATGACAGACGGAAATTCTTCTTCAATTAAATTATATTATTTATAACCCTTTTTATAGTTATCTCTTACAAATTATATTAAATGGTATTCAACAGTAATATATTAGAGAGTTACGCTCTTATGATCAAATACATACATTCTTACATACTTCATCATAATACGCTCAACTACATGTACTTTCGAGGCTGTCTGGACCAAGGACATGGGCAGGGGTGAATTTAGGCGGGGGCGTGGCGGCCGTGCGCCCCCCCCCCCCCCCCTAAAATTTGCAAAGCATGGGTTGTCCGCACGTAATAAGTATCCGAAGAGACAACGAAAGCTAGCCTAATGTCGTTGCTCGGCGAAATTTTATTCTCCGTCAATAACGTCAATTCCTGAGTCCACCCCGGATGGGTCACCACCTCAAAAGAATATACGTTTCCGTCGAGTATGTATGTTCTCGACCTCTGGAAGGATCCGCGACCCTTTTATCTTGTTGGACAACTGTAATATGCGTTACAATAGTATAAAAGATAGTTTTTCACGCTTATAATTGCATCATTTCCATTCCCGCCCACGGTTCCCGTAATTTCAGAAGTGTTATAACCATTTTGTATGAATTCAATTGTGTATAAATAGAAAGTGTGGAAGTGCATTGATGATGGGCTGTAATTAACTATGTCATGTCCGTAAACAGACTTTTGAGTTGACATACCAAATTGCACAGTGATGTTCAATAATTATATCATTTCTCAAACACATTCTGACGAGCACAGTCGGCTTCATAATAGCAAATATTGATATCTAGTGAAAACAGTGGTATATGTATATAAGAAACCACGTAGAATCTTAAAAAAGAATGCCTGATTTAGAACCAAGTAAAGAATTTTCCTAAAGAATATGGAAGTGAAGAAGTTGGAAAGTTTCTGACACTGTCATGTCCGTAAACCGATTTTTGAGTTGACCTACCAATTGCACAGTGATGTTTAAGAAATATATCATTTCTCGAACACATTCTGACGACCACAGTCGGCTTCATAGCAAATATTGATATCTAGTGAAAACAGTGGTATATGTATATAATAAGAAACCACGTAGAATCTTAAAAAAGAATGCCAGATTGAAAACCAAGGAAAGAATTTTCCTAAAGAATATGTGAGTGAAGAAGTTGGCAAGTTTCTGACACTGTTTTTGTTTTGATATAGGTAACTGTCATCCAGGATGAATATTAACTTCCTTTTCCCGTTCCTCGTTTCTGTCTCCCCTTTAACCATCCTCTTTCATCACTATTTGATTGTTTTATTGTGGACAATTATTTATTTTTTATGGGCATTGAAAGGTTATGAATATTTTTCATTTTTTTTTTTAAACATGTCAAGTTTGGGCAATTGAAGTTGGAAATTGCGAAATACCGAATAAGACAAATTTTGCCAGTGAAATTTTCAACTGGAAAGGATCTGTAAGGGTACAGTCAAGAGAAACCCCGGATTGCTACATTAAATATTCCATTGAAAACGCCGCTGATCGTGTAGATTGGATTACTTGATTAAGCAATTGACGTCTCACATTGTCTCTAACGAGCTTTCATTCATAAAATTTAAAAAGACGATTAGAGGCACAGTATACACCCTCATTAATATAAATAAATTGTTTGATTACCCTTAGTAACACTCAAAACAAAATATGGCCACAGAAAAGATTAATATCTATGTTTGTATTATTTATCACAAAAAAACAAACTTCGTTAAAAAACACAAATATTAGTTTCTTGCTAACGAATATATCCAGAAACATGAGATTGAAATATTATAACCGCTCAAAACAAACAAAATGTTAGTATCTAAAATTTGCCGTACGATATATTAGTCTTACACAAGAGGAATATTATCATCTTAACTGTTGCATAATATTGAAATAGTGGACTAAGCATTTGCATTTCCATGTGATATTGCTTTTTTTTTTGGTTTTTTCCAGATTGAACCGCGAACGTTTGGCTTGTTAAGTCGGTTTACATTTAAATAAAGTATTTCGGTTCTAACTATTATTTTGATTAATGTTTAAATATGTTAAGAATCCTGTGACTATGAGAATCCGATGGGAAGTTTTGGCACAACGTCTTCCTGAACAGATTCCGCAGAATCATCTGATCGTTCGTACTGGAAAGAACCAAGATCCCGAGCGTCTGTCTAAGAACATTTAAAATTGCTCTCCTATCGAAAAAAGCAAGGCTTGGACCACTGATATGTTCTCATATATATTTTGCATTAGTGCAATCAAAATCAGAAACGTGGTTTCTCTCTATCAGTGATGCAGGGTCTGACACAAGAGAAAACCCTTTGCTTTGCAAGTTCAAACTTCTCTTGAAAGTTATTCTTCGAAAAAGACTATATTTAGTGTAATACAAAAATTGCCCATCAGTACAAACAGATGCAGAAAAATAGGAAGTAAAACTCCCTATCCTTTTGTTTCCGGTATTTATATGAAGGGATGAATAAGTTAATTTAATGAATAATAAAGAGGTCCATTTAATGTCCATTTAATACACATGTACTTGTGTATATTGCTATATTGTATATCTTAAAAAATATCCAGTAGCCTGTGGTCATGTATTTGATCTCTAAATCATCAAATTCTGTACACTAAACGCTTGAGTATAATATGTCCATTTAATACACATGTACTTGTGTATATTGCTATATTGTATATCTTAAAAAAAAAAAAAAAAATATCCAGTAGCCTGTGGTCATGTACTTGATCTCTAAATCATCAAACTTTGTACACAATTTTTTTTTTTTTTTTTTTTTTTTTTTTTTTGGTGTCTATTATGTTGTATATTGTATCTATGTTTGTCCCCATGGGCTGGGTGTGAGACAGGACCGTTACCACTCGTGGTATAGGGCCTAATTCTGACCCATGTAAAATAAAGAGTTTATTATTATTATTATTATTATTAGTTAATTTAATGAATAATAAAGAGGTTAACCGGCTATTAATTGCTTAATTCACTTATTCTATTACGTAATTAGTTGTGTTTTCACGCCTTTACATGTCTGGGCGACTATTGCCCCCAGGGCCTCGTCTCTCTACTTCATCTTAGTTAATATGTTAACAAGCTAGTGTCAAGCCTACAGATAGTTGACCTACATCTTCATTACTTCATTCATTCTTATTTTATCAAGTTACATTTTGTAATAAATTGAGATTGACATCTCAATCCCGGCATGGGTGGAGATGATAACTTCAGATATTTCAACAGGTTTCCCCCCATCAGTGATGCAGGTCGGATGGACTGACATGGAAAAAGCGTCTTGGGATGGGACAATAAACCGAGGTCCCGTGTGCTATTGGCTGTGCACGTTAAAGATCCCTCGACAGCTGGAAATCGAAAATAAGAGCAGGCTAATGCCACTGTCCTGGCAAAATTTCCCTCATTGCACACTGCATGGCGTTTGCCCGTCTTCAATTAGCCCATATAGGTGCAGAAAAGTAGGACGTAAAACTCCATTTATTTCATTTCATTTTTTAAGATTGACATCCTACTTTTTGAGTCAGACAATCAGGACAGACAGTGTTTAGGTCATTGTCAAATATATTCGCCATATTGATTTTCAGAAATGGAAAATAATGACGAGCGAAGGAGTATCTGCACTGCATTCGGTCTGAGTACCTACAAAGCGTTCAAATAAAGAAACCAAGTATCCGAACTGTGTAGGATGGTGATCGAAAATTAAAGTGAATCGAAAATCGAACACACTGCACGTACAATCGTTTCTAATAATAGTCCAATAATCGAACATCGCCTTCCCATGACCTTTCTGAGATCAAGATCGAGACACACTCAGTCATGTCTTGTTGAATAAACATCGTATTTAAACAACTCGAATGGGCCTCTGATTTCCATCGACATGGTCCCCAACACGAACCGCCAGAAGAATCCCGAAATCCAAAAAGACATTTTGACGAAACAGCTTATGAATTTTTCACATGAGGAATTATATCAATCAATCATACATAAGTAAGTATTTCAAAATGAAAAGTGGTATCAGGTGTTTAGAAATGTAAGAATACCCTTCCTGACGCCACACCCTGTAAAAATATAGCTCTGAATGTGGCCAAATGAACCGAAAGTTAGAAAAGACCTTTTTGAACATCTCATGAAGGACTGGTACGTCTAATTGTTAATTCTGACGGATTTTTCCTAAATATAAGGGAAATAACTCACAAACAGGTTTTCAATTTCAAATTTTCGTATTTTTTTTTTTGTTCATACGCTTTGTGCCATAGTACGCCCTGTATTCTTTTGATGTAGATGTTATAGCTATACAGTCAAAACATTATATTTATTTCACTAAAGTATGCATTAGTTATGAAATCAAATGGGTTTCCAGGAATTCGCATAGCTTGTGACATGCTATGTCACGAATCACATTTAATGAAATAATTGTATACGCTCTACGTGCATTGTACCACAAGCTTTTTCGTTGGAGATAAAGCCAAGCCAAGCCCATGTCAATAATTTTGTAACTGATCGGACATGTTTCGGCTTTCCAGAAAAAGGTATTTCTTTAGTTCAATATCTTAAGTTCACAAGATTCATAGAAATAAAATTAAATTCTGGTATTACGTCCTTCTTTAGATTGAGAACACAAGGAAAAGGGGCATCTTAAAATTGAGTGAGCCCACTTTCAGATACCCGAGACACATTACAGAAAACAATAACCGCCGTGGTATCAATACAGAATTACGTACTGTGAAAATTCAAAGAGTCATTACCAATGACGTCATAATACCAGTACCAACTGCAAGTGAGAGGGTAATTGTGTCATGTTTAAATGTGAACATATTAATGAACGTAGGTATAATGTGTAAGGTTCTATTCATCGCAAATGTCAACCGTTATGAGACAAAGAGGCATTGAAGAATGCTATATTAATGTGCTTTAACGATTTTATGTCATCAATAATTTGCTTCCATATCAATAAATAGAAGACATCTTTCAAATTTCCGGTTAAAACCAAACGCTGTCTGTTTTACAGACAGAATGCAGTTTTTCAGTTTGTGTTTTGAGCATAGTTTTGAATATTGTACAAGCATACCTCAGTCGTAGAACGTGATTTTTTTTAACAGAAATTCGAAATTGAACTTTAAAAGAAGTTTCCAGAAATTATTAGGTGGTGGGTCGAGTAAGGCCACAAAGAGGCTGACAGAACCAGGCATTTAACTAGGGGACCAAATTCGGGCCATTCTCATTTACATCGAAGAGGGAAGTCAGAGAGGCATTGTCTGCTTTAAATCCAGAAGTATCAGCGTTTGAAAATCTTACTTATAATCTCGTGCACTCATCATGTCTAAGCCGTGAGACTAAATCCGGGAAATGATGCCGGGCTTGTCAGTCGATACAGTAAGCTGAGAAATTGTTCAATTATTAGAAAACGGAAGTGAGAAATCCGACTGAGAGGTTAATTACACCACAGGTTGTAGATAACGTCCACCGACGCAACATGTCTGTATAGATAAGGTTTTAATTAGATTAACTATATGACGATACAGGACTTTCCTTCCTTCTGTTATTCTACAAATTACATGTAATTAATGAATCATTAAAATCATGTTCCCCCAATTTCAAATTATTCTGGGTACGACCGTCAGTCGAATTTTCAACTCAACCCTTGTTATTTCATGAATTCTTGTATACTGGTTTATGTTCATTTTCATGGGTCAAATTAGAGGCAAATTATACCGAGAAAAAATATTGCAAAATTGCTTTAAAGTCGACCCCTTCCTATGCACTAAAGTGATCGTCATCTACTAGAAGCCGATTCCGATCGCTAGTGTCGTTAGTCGTTAGTGAGATTGATACGTTTCTTGCAATTGCAACCAATAGCTAACTAAATTCGTAAACCATGTTGCTCTTAGACTCTACCATTCACAAGGTTGATGCCCGTCTACATATCAGGTAGGAGGGTCTGACACGGAAAATACGTCTAGTCATTCGGACGGGACAATAAACCGAGGTCTCGTGTGCTAAAGACTGTGCACGTTACAGATCCCTCGTCAGTTTGAAATCGAAAATAAAGAGTAAGACGATGTCCAGGCAAAAATTAACCCATACAGGTGCAGGACGTAAAACTCCATTTCATTTTCTGTCCACATATAAATAAATGCATAGCTTTGACACCTTTCTTTAACTAGTACATATATTAATTCTACATTGTTTATTATTAGGAGGAGGATCTCGCTACAGCAGACACCATTGTAGATGACTCTCAAGAGTCCAAGACAGAAGACGTTTCAGATGATGAAGACGACGAAGAAAGCCAATCTATTTTGAATGGATGTGATGTGATCTCTCCAGCCCCATCTACTTCTTCAACGCGTAGCGTAAAACCACCTGAAGACGAGCTCCTTAAAATTGCTTTGAAATCCCCGAAAGAATGCAAAGAAGGGGGAAGGGATACTGTTGAAAAAGATGAAACAGGTGACCAAGTGTTTGGCATGTTTGTTACCTCGCAGAATTTGTTAAAATGCGAATCCATCGAGTGATATTTAGAAGGACAGTATGGCACCTATATCTATCAAAAAACGTAACACAAGCAGTAGGCTAAATAATTTTCGGGAAACAGTTCATTTTTTATTTAAAAACTTGTTGTATGGAACATGAAACTCAATGGTCATGCAAATAATGCTTCAAATAATTTGAAAAAAAGTAGTCAAAATGTATTTTTTACGTTCTGAATAAAATGTAGAAAGAAAAGAATACTTTGATTATGCAGGTGCAATGCATGTCAACACGTTGTCGAACTACAAAATGCCAAGAATTGTTTCATTATTGTGCTGACATCACGAAATTACAATTATATGACAGTTATTTTTATAATTGACATGATAATGTGGTAATCAATATGACAATGTCAGTGTATGTATGTTATCACCCTATCATATCATTGATATTAATGATATCACCGTGATAACAGACGTCATGCAGGTGTTATTATTAGAACGGTACACTTTTTATGCCAATATTTATTAATAATTCCACAATGTCATTTGTTAATATCCTTATCAGCATCACATTTGATTGTATAGACGATTGCTGTTGTTGATTTGAAATAATATATTTTGTGTGCTAGAACAATGGTTTACTTGCATGATGCTTCCCAACAACTGGTGACTGTTAAGCTATTACTGTGTCCAATATATATTTATCACTAATTACTTTTCGTGTATCTCGGAAGAAGATAGTTTGCAAATGCATACTGAGAAGAGATCCATAGTTAGTATACTTTGTTACTCTTTGCTCTGATATTGAATGTTTTGACATGCTATTTTGTTCTTGTAATTTTTATTCGATGACTTTCACATTTTCAGGGTCTGACACGGACATGTAGAAATAAATCTGTGAGAATTTTGAAAGAGATCGGCTCATCAGCATCTGAGATACTTTGCGTCAAATTTGGGGACGTTTTTATTGGGACGATATATTGAATTATTTCTTCATAACACTTTGGGTTTCTGGCTTTCATATGACACATTGGGAAGTTTTCAACGAGATTATTGGAAGAAGTTATCGAACACTTAATTTCGTGATTTAACATGGAAAGACATGTGAAATGAATTGATGGAGTAAGTCCATAATATTGAAAGTCTTCAATACAAGGGAGATAATCTTAATTTAATTTCCAAATTCAAACCACGTATGTACAATTTTTCCTTGATATGTTTATTGGTAACACATCACTAAGATTTCTGTTCGACGTCTGGGGTTTCTGTCATTGCAGGCAAAAAAAAAAAAAAAAAAAAGACTGACTATTGTCAGGACTATCGATTTGCATTTAAAAACAATTTACAACTTGGCATGACGATACACACCTTCATTTGCAAAATGGGAGCAGGAAAAACATTATTTAGCTGCTCATGGGGACTTCGATTGGAACTGGCTGGGACAAGGAGTATATTTACATGTAGAACTTAACCACATATGGTTACTAAAAATCGTTTGCTACCCTCACTTGATCACAAAGGTTTAATGGAAGTCACCATTATTGTAACTTCCTGAGCAGCAGTTTGTAATAGAAAAAAGAATGGGAAGTAACTCAGTGGGAACTCACTCCGCAAAAAAAATGGTTGTATACAATTAATGCAGTCCGTAGAACTTTTCGACAACGTTTCTATCTTCCCTTTTTTCGTTTTTGCATGCATATTTTTGATGTACATTTAGAAGTTGATGTGAGAAATTGTCATATCTTTCAGATTTTGATAAATAAATGAAATTTTGATGCGGAAGAATACGTGTTGAAACAGTCATTTCCCGTACTTTACGGTGTTTTCATCAAGCAGTGGTCTACTTTCGATTTGCTCAAAATTTTCATGGTCATCATAATATATATATTAATTATTGTGGAGACAATAATTATTTTCAAGCTTCGGTGTGACAAATTGGAAAGTTTTCAATAAGATTTTTGGAAAATGTGATTTTTCTCCACATCATGGATTGCAAATTTATTCAAAAACTCCATTATACAAGGTCTAGTAAATGTGGGACATTATGCAAAAAAGGTCAGCTGGTTTAGTTAATATAAATATTTATGATTTTCATTAAAAATAACATAAACAACAATATAATTTTCATATTGGTAAAAAAATATATTTATTCTTGCACAAAAAGACGTTAAACAAATGCAACGACATCACATGGTATACCATCAAATTTGAGTTCATACGCCGCTACTTGGTTAGCTTTGAGTCCACCATGACTTATGTAGAGCATCATTTCCGGTGATAAGGACAATCCTTGAGGATGCTTTAGTCCATGAGCTTCCGTAACTAAATGACGTATGAATTTCCCGTTACAATTGAATACCGAAATGCGATCGTTATAGTGATCGGATACTAAAACGTTTCCAAAGTCATCAGTAGCAGTCGCATACGGAACTTTAAGGCACCCGTCGCTTTTTCCAAACTTCCCAATAACTCGAAGTAAGTTCCCTTGTGGATCGAAAACTTTTAGACAGTTATTACCAGAATCACTCACGATTATCTCCCCCTGTTTAGACACTGTGACGTACCGTGGCTGTTTAAATTGTTCACTTTTGCCGATATGTTGTATGAAATTACCGTTCTTGTCCACTAGACAAACTTTATTAGACGACACATCCGTTATCACAAAATTCCCCTTTGGATCTGTATCTATACCACAGGGACCCGCTAAGATATTCTGTCCAAATGTTCCCACTAAACAGCCATCTGGAGAAAGAACAGTTATTGCTTGGATTTTTTCGGAGGTAGCTGCTATATGTCCATCAGGGGTTAAGGTTATGCCCCTGGGTTCGATTAGTTCATCTAATATATAAGCCACTGTCGGAGAACCTTTTTGATTGAAAACCTGTAACTTGCTGTTTATCATATCCGAAACTAGAATATTGCCGTTACTTAATGCTACAACGTCTGTAGCGTCTTGCAGTTCGCCGTACCCACTACCTTTGGTTCCAAATTTTTTGCCGAAACTTATTTTACATCCGTTTGAAAAGCGTTCATCGTACTCGAAACGGACACTTGTGTTTTCCGATGGCGGTGACGAATTTTCAATATCGCTATTTTGAGGTTCTTCCAATTCTACTACTCTTTCGAAGGTATTGGATAAATTTTTCACATTTATGTCATCTATCATCGCTATTCGGCCACTAAAGGTTGATTTGATTTCTTGAATTTCGTCAGCAAACGTCACCGACCGAGCCGTCGCCATCTTTTTTCTTCCTTTCGATAACTTGAGTTTGGTAGAAATTTCAGAATCGCACCGGTTTTTCATCTGAAATGAAGGAAAAATAATCTTGAGAGAGGTTAAATAATAGTCCGTCATAAATCTGCGACAGGAACCTGAATGAATGAATGAATGATATGCAAAAGGTACGTTTCTGAAAATACCAATGAAACCTGGAAAAGAGTAGATACAGCTTCTAATCTGTGGTCATCTCATAATTCCACTGTTTCCTTTTGTAGCATGAAAGTCCAATTACATTATAAAATATACATGTAGATAGGCATTTTAAAAAAAGATATAACCTTATATTATATATTATGATACATCCACTTGCCTTTGAATATATTTATAAAATGTGTCAATGGTAATATCTCAGACAAATGTACACCCACGTTCTTATGATCCACACAAGAGACTCACTCTATCCTGGCTCAATCAAACTAATCTTTTTCTCGAAAGAAAATTTGAACCTGATTTATCCAATATTTTTTTCACTTTTTGAATATAACAATATATACCGTTAAAGTTTAAAAGTTAGCCTTGATTGTTCGTTCGAATGTGTATAAACGAAACATAAGATTTAAATGAACATGGGGGCGTTATATCAACGTAAATATATGTCTATGACTTATGCCTATGCCTATGCATTTGAGTCATTACCTATTGAAATGAATTAATCTCAGTCACTGACATGGCATTATTATAGCAATTATAAAATTACTTTATGATGCATCAATAAAAAATAAAAAATATCACGATAATCCATACTGCATACGAAATGAATTAATCTCAGTCACTAACATCTTTTATATAGTAACATATGACAAACCAGGTTATAAACTTATATTATGATAAATCCATACTGTATAATGCTTATAACCACATTAATATATCAGGATGATACAACCATAATACAATATCGGGTGGGCCTAAAGTAATGTCCCAACTTTTGACCTTCACAATTATCCAAAGCATTTACTCAAATGGACTTAAATTTTGCATATGATTAGTTTATGATATTATCTACCTCTGGTGCGAGTTTGAATGATATAGCATCATTAACCTTTAAATGACATACAAAACAAAATCAGAGGCCGAAAAATACAATGCCGGAGTCTTCCGAAATCATCCCTGCATGTGCATGGTGCCATGGTGTCACCTGTCAATCAAGTGTCATGTGGGATGTTCGTGGGTTTGAGGTGCCAAAATGTCTAGACAGAGGGCCTAGATGATGTTAAAACAGAAACTGCCCAGTTAGATTTTATATGCCACTTGATTGACAGGTGACACCATGGCACCATGCACATGCAGGGATGATTTCAGAAGACTCCGGCATTGTATTTTTCGGCCTCTGATTTAGTTTTGTATGTCATTTAAAGGTTAATGAGGCTATATCTCTCAAACTCACACAAGAGGTAGATAATATCATAAACTAATCATATGCAAACTTTCAGTTCATTTGAGTAAATTCTTTGGATAATAGTGAAGGTAAAAAGTTGGGACATTACTTTAGGCCCACCCGATATAATCCACCTACACTTTTTATGTGTATTCAATATTCATTGTCCAATATCATAAATAAGGTTGTATAAATCATACTATGATAAATCCATAAACAATTATCCCATATCCCTTATAGTCCATTATGACAAATCAGGTTACGGAACTCATACATGATACATTATTTATATAAATTAAGTATTATGCTAAAACCTTGTATATCAGGATGTTAAAAACTTTTTATGATCTATAACAAAAACTCCTATTATAACATCTCTCCATCTACATTACATTAATATGTCCAATAAAATAAATCATAGAATGATAAATCCATAAACAATTATCTCAATCCCTTATTATCCCATATGAGAAATCAGGTTATAAAACTATTATTTATAAAAAATTAATATTATGCTAAAACCTTGTTAAAAAGTTATTATGATACATCCACAAAATCACACATACATCACAAAAACTCGTATTATAATACATCCATATTGTATTATAACATCTCTCCATCTACATTACATTAATGTCAAATATCATAAATCATAGAAAGATAAATCCATAAACAATTATCCCGAAATTATTGACTCATTAACGGTTATACGTCTTCCTTGCAACAGGACATGAATATACGTCTATAAATTGGGGTGGAAAACAATGACTAATGCATAACAGGGGCGGATCCAGGATTTTGGAAAGGGGGGGCGTAGATGTACAATCGAACCGAGCGAAGCGAGGCGAAAATTTTTTTGACCTTTATTTTGGCTTAAAAACGTAGAATAAGTATAAATTGTACTAATTTAACGGTTTCTGGCGTGGACCATGTTAACGAAATCTATAGGCGTATTCATTCTACAGTCTAATTTAAAAAAAAAAAAAAAAAGACAAAGTAAAGGGGGGGGGGGCGTACGCCCTCTACGCCCCCCCTGGATCCGCCACTGCATAATGTAAATAAATACATGTAAGTTTAAACTTCTAAATGTTAGATAATCCATAAAGTTGCCATATATTGACGTTCAGACTAAAACCTTGTATGGTATATTATCAATGACGAATTGAATTGCAAATTTGTGTTCGTACGGAAATCGCTCCCTTAAGGAAATAGATAGTCACATAGACATTTTTCTAATTTTTGGAGATTCGAAAATTACTTCCGTGGAAGAAGAAAATCCAACTCGATACAGACTGAGCTATTCACAGCCAAAATGTTTTATCTTGAGAGATAAATAATCATGATGGTTCAACCAGCTTGACCAGGAAAAATAATTGCTATAAGCAGCTTAACAGAAAACACCCTTAGAACACTTAGAATTTATTAAAGTTGCCATTGCACGAAGTCTGAATAATCAAGAACCTAAAATATATACGCAAGGCTATTGGTTAATGCTGCATTATGACATAAATCTTATCTTTCAGACATTTTAAGAGCGAAAGAAAAAATATCCACGGCTTTCCAGCGCAAACCTAATGTTAAATTGACCGCTCTAATGAGCGTTTCAGATTTTACAATAAACCGAAGCTCTGTTAACAATCGAAAGTCGAAAATAAGAGTAGGCTAATGCCACTGTCCTGGCAATACTGTTTCCCATTGTACATTTGCCCATCCTCATTAGTCCAAACAGATGCAGAAAAGTAAGACGTATAACTCAATTTCATTTCATTTGTAGTAACCGTTTATGAGACATTTCGTCTAGCCCCGAGTCAGCTATTGATTATGATATGAAAAGATCCCGAATATGTGGAAGTATTGCATCTCGTTACCATCTGAACACATGGTTTGACATTGTCAAGATTTAAATGCATAAATTATAAATGTCTTACCAGTTTATAGGCCATTTACCAATTACATGTACTGACAACCACGATTACCGACAACCTCGATATTGGCTTCTGCTGGAAGTGGATGCTAAGTGGTCATCTACCAACCAACGCCAACCAAATAGTTCAAAGATAAACATACCAGCCACGTGGGAAAATTTATATAAATTTTGCACTGGACACTGTTAGAATTATGGACAAAACATTGACCCTGACTAGATGTACTGACCCGATCAAATTACAATAGAGTAAGGGTCAAGCTGTAATCCCCAGCAGTGGACAATGGTCACCAATGTTTGTACACCTCGTGAATGACCAATAGGACTTTAAAAGGTGCCAGACCGTAAAATATCCACTATGAGAAAATTAAAACCGTATTTGTTACGTATAACTTACAGGTATTAGTGAAGAGACGAGAAAATGAAAAGGCCAAAGTAACTGTTTCTTTAGCCGAAGTAACAGAGTAAGAAAGTCATTATAAATGCATTTCTTTGTGGGTCGAAAAAATAAAAGTCAATTTTAAGGAAGCTATTGAAAAAAAGGTATTTTTTTCACCGCAGATACTGTGGTCTGACTCGCGTTTAATAAAGAATAAAAAAAGCAGAAATGATAAATGTTTGTCTAAAGCCTCGTACATGCGACCTTTTTACATAGTCAAATGGTCGCATGTACGCAATTGCACATATGTGTATAATTGCATACTGTGCAAATTCGCACAAAGTCCGGAGGTTGTGCAATTGTTCCAAATGAGAACCAAGATACCAAATGAATCGAATGTGATTTTGATATTTGGCTATCACATTTAAAGTCGTGGCGAATCTAATTACAACGGGGTTAATATATGCTTGGTCAGTTGTATAAGTTATTTTGATAGAGAACTCGTGAAGTTATTTTAATAGTTGGCTATAGGATAAACACTGTTACAATATGATAACAGTCCAACTTAATTCGTGTTCTGTTAATTTCAATCATACCCAGTTGATAAAAATGTCATTTTAACCCTTTACATAAGTTACTGAACAATTTGAAATGATGTTTTTAACCCCGGTGCGAAAGAGGCTGGCTGAGTGATAGACATAAAATGTCTTATAACATACATGGACATATTTGCAGGTCCCCATTGAAAATTCTGGTGCCTTGTCATCTAATGATACCTTTAATAGCTACAATGAATTTTTGCCATATCGAATGATGCCCAGTGATTTGGAATGCTCAATATAGGGAGGCCCATAATTCAAGCTGTGAGCTTCAAAGATTTCTCAATAGTTCAATATTAAAAAAGTAGATTTATGCGCCATCTTCATCAAACCGTCAATAAGCAAAAAATTATTACGTAAAATACGAAAATAAGATTTCTTGCAAATACCAATTTCTTTAAAGCCATAAAATAGAAAACAGTCTATAAACATATCTTTCAAATTACAAGCGAAATCTCAAGAGCTTTATCTTATTTTACGATATTTTTTTATATCTTAATATTCATCATAACTTCTCTCTTAAAATATCACATAAACATACAGTTTTTATCAACCGCAAATAGAATTATCGTGTTAACAAGACAGTAGATTTAGACACGATACCTTAAGACACCATTGATAAGAACAAACTTACATGTATGACTTTAAAATGGAGATGTAAATCTTGCGAAGAAATGCCGAACAGAGAAAAAAATAGTTCGTTCCAAATAAACACAACGCCTTCAAGTATTGTACGTGGGTGATCCAAGCTACAGAAACCAGTGACATCTTTCTCTGATCAGATGTTGTGGTCGTTGAAGCTTCGTGAAAACATGCTTGAAAAAAAAAAATCGTTCTCTCATTTTTCAAAACTAACATTCGTTTTCATGATATGAAGTGAATTGGTAATAAATTTTACCACTATAAATTTAATATACATGTAAATAGTTCAAAGTACAACACGTAAATATGTGCACACTCACTTTAAGGTCAATACTATGTGTATATCCTGTATTGCATGTTATAAGAAGTTATTTATTTGACGTAGATCTGTGCAATGATCTAGTGTGATGCATGTTATAAGAAGTTATTTATTTGACGTAGATCTGTACAATGATCTAGTGTGATGCATGTTATAAGAAGTTATTTATTTGACGTAGATCTGTACAATGATCTAGTACTGTTAATAAGTTGAAGATGTGATTTGGCAGTAATTCACACGAGTTATGTCAATAGAAGCAGGATATTATTGAGATATTAGGAAATGATATACAGTAAAGTGATTTGCCCGACTGATATATTTATTACATGTCTCGACAGCTCCATCTCGTGATTGATGGAAGAAGGTTAATAGCTTACACTTAATTGGATGTTGCGCTACGATGATCAACACTGGTTCGCCAAATTAGATCAACTGGCTTTAGGGTCAAAATCTCGCTTTCTGACTTCAGCTTCCATTTAATCATGGGTCAGAATTTATCTATATTTTGAATGTATTACATTGTATACGATAATAAGCCAATGTCACTGTCTCGGCAAATTTTACCGCATAGCACACCGAATGACTTAAAATTAATCACAATCTTTTTTTTTTTTTGGTCTATTTCGAACAAGGACATGACGAAATTCCACATAATTAAAATCTTTAGAAATCTGAACCATCACTTTATTAAGTGGGCTTCAGCTTAACCACAATATAAAAAACCTTAGTTGCTCATGTTCTATTTTCAAACAATTGTAAATTGTGATGATACAGTTGGTAGCCGTTATCAGCATTCAGTTAATATTTTGATCATGTCAACAACAACGTATCAGATGAGACGCCATATATTGCCATTTGATCTGAGCAGAATCCGTACAAAGCACATCTAGACACATGAAAGCGCATAGGCACAAATCTATCTTAGACCCCATTAGCTTCAAACAGTGTAACATAAAAGCTCATTGACTAAATTTATTGGTCTTGTATGAATTTATTCCCCGAGTAAGAAAGTGAAATAAGAGTTAACGTTAAATCAATAGCTTGTTATATTTTATATCTTCCTTGGCTTAAATTAACTTTCACAGATAGAGTAAGATGTCTACATCAGATAGCCGACTAACTCTAAGACTTTAAATTGTAACATATCCTCGTAGATATATCCCAGTGCCGTAATGTAATAAAAATTGAAGAATGTAAGAGAAAAAACCGTGGCCGTGGCGTTACTAAAATCGTTGAAGACATGTTGGGCGTTATTGCCAACTTCATGTTAAAGAAAGCTTTCATCTGTATTTCGAAAACTGAGAGTATCTTTTGCATCGTTCGAATTTATCCTCAGATGAAGATATTGTTTGAAACTTCTGGTTGCTGACGCTGTCAAACACAAACTTGCTTGAACTAAAGACGTCTGATTGAGAGTCATATTGATGCTATCAATGTCCCAGATATACACAAAAACCCTTTAAATGGATCTGTGGCATTAATAAACTCACCTAGCATTATGGCTTTTTTTTTTTCCAACATAATTTCAAGAAGAAACGTGACTGAATATTTCTTGCTCAACCGTGTGATCTAAACGGATACAATTTTTCAATAGGCCTAAATCCGACTTGTTGTGTATTAACAAAATATTCTTTTTACTGATAAGAGGCATGGCATATTATAGTATACAATACAAGTTACAGTCTTAAAAGTTAAATGAGAAATGTCAATGCCAGTGAAATTCCAAGTCTATCTATTGACATAAATAATTATTTAAAACCGTGTTTGATCGATAATAGCATTAGTATTGTTCATTTAGCGAATAATTACTCACATTAGCATACCACAATGATAATAACAGTTGAAGTAGTAATTCGGTTACAGGTGTTAAAACATAATGTACGAATGAACGTAACATTAGTATGTGTTAAAGTGAAGTTAGTGGGGAAATAAAAACACATGGTATCTAAGAAAAAAGGAAACTCTTTGTCCTAAGGAAAGCGATTAAGGTTCACCATGATCCTGAACGTAATATTAGTTTGTTCTTTAACCTAGAAGTTTTCAATATGTCCTAGATTAATTCCAATCTAATTAAAATTATATTACATTTCGTTTCGGTTATTTTTTGATTGTCGACTCCATGTATGCATTGTGGGAAAATTATGACGCAATACAAAATATTCAAATATAAACGATGTTCTGATTGGCAGAGGGGTGGCACGTGCTGTAAATAGCTTAATCGTAACCAGAAGATGACCTCCTTATACAAGTCTTTAGATTACATGGAGTTGACAATCAAAAAATAACCGAAACGAAATGTAATCTAATTTTAATTAGATTGGATTAATTCTAACCTATAGCTATTTTCAATTTATCCTAAATTATAAATACGTAAATCCTTAACAGAGAGAGTAGATATAAAAACACAAGGTATCTAAGAAATCTTTTGCAAGGATATCGATCGAGGTTCACCATGATCTTGACGAATAAATGTAACATTTACATTAATTTATGTGTCTGTTAATTCTAACCTAGCTATTTTCAATTTATCCCAATTCGTAAATCCTTGACGAAGTGAGTTGATGAAATAAAAATACGAGGTATCTTAGAAAAAGGTAAGAACATTTTTTGTCGTAAGGAAAGCAAATGGGTTTCACCATGAGCATTACTCCCAGCTGTCCCATTTAAAAAAAAACTTTCAATATTCTCAAAAAATATAACTTAATCAAGATTAAGATTAGAACCAACAAAGCAAATGACGACATTAGACAGTTGCAATGCTATATCCAACATGTCCACGAAAGGAAAGTTAAGTTGCGTCAGTCAATTCAATTGAAGTTAAGAAAAAGGCTTAATGATCAAGAGAAACTAGTTGGTTGAAAAGGTCATCAAAATATGTGTGATAATGATTTTCACCTTGGTAAGTAATCAAACAGAATGCCCTGACCAGATCAGAACTAGTGGTTCATGTAACAGAGCAAATCACAACATAAAACAATTCCAACGCTGTAATTCAGCCCTTATTCTATTGGTTGCTCCAGTCAATTTTTGGTGTAAATTAGATTAAAAGATCAAAAAAGAAAAAAGGTTTGAATGATAAAACAAATTTTAAATTGAAAAGCAGTCAAACAGTAGCAAATGTCACGGAAATGATACATTGGACATAAAAAGTGACGATCAGTTAACGTTTCAAAAAAAGTAAAAAAGAAAGGTTGGAAGTAATAAATTTTGTACGGAAAGTTATGCTCAAGCTGAGCTGGTTGAAAGGTAGCTTGGAATATGTTGAAATGATCATGTATGTGTTAAGTTTTAAATGACAGTTCCAAATGAAGACGAAGTACTGGTTAGGTTAGAATGATCAGTTACACTAACGATTGGAGAAAAAAAATAATAACACAATTCTGAATTTTCCTAACTCAAACAATCTGAAATAATTTGAAAGTCACCTACCTAAATCAACTGCCCAATGCAAACTGAAGTTTTAATGAAAGGGAACCTTATCTCATATAAAGTATAAACCCTATCTTTTAATGACTTAAAATTGAATTAATTCTCTACCTTCTTCAAAACACATCAAGCAAAACTTAACCTCAATTCATACTGTACATTTAAAGATATCTTATCCTAAGGGCTTGGATCGTCTTTCTTTTTTTGTTTTGTTCTGAAAAAGGGGTTTATGAAATGCGCAGATAAAGGACGAATGCCATTTAAGATGATACAGCGTAAGGTTTATTTTCACGAAATTGATAGATTTTGATTTTCATAAAAGCAAAAAGAACTGATTATTATTTAACTTGGGTAACTTAAGGTTTTCTTTTTCATTTTTGCCCATTTCAGGAAGATATATGTGCGCAAGTGGATGTAATGTATAGATAGATAGATGTATGGATATGCAGATGATTTCTAAAAGGGTTAAATATATATTAAAATAAAATATCCATTTCCCCCAAAAATATCGGAAATTTTGAAATGAATGGCGGTGATGAAAATGATCGAAGGAATAATTGGTAGGAAATGATCAAATTAATGATATGTTAGAAATATCATGAAATCATTGATGAGTGGTAAATGATTTCATGAATGATAGGTTGAAAGTGATCAAAGGAATAATAATTATGTCGGAAATGATCTAATGAATGATAAGTTGGAAATTACCAAGGAAATGATCAAATGAAGGATAGGTTGAAAATGATAAAATGAAGGGTAGTTTGGAAACAATCAAATGAATAATAAAGTTAGAAATGATCAAATGAGGGGAGTTTGGAAATTATCAACTCAATAATAGGTTCGAAATGATCAAATGGATGATAGGTTAGACATTGTCAAGTGAATGATAGGTTTGAAAGGTTCTAATGATTGATAAGTTGGAAATGATCTAATGATTGATAGGTTGGGAATGATCAAATCGATAATAGGTTAGAAATGATAAAATGAATGTATTGTAAACGAAATAGGTTTTTTCCGTTTAGCATAAGCAAAATATGCAGAATGAATACCTTATCGCAATGTAAAGAGACAGTAATTAAAAAAAATGGTCGTTATATCAAATATACTAAATGTAGCGTGATTTATGTCGACAATAGGGGATGCATTTGTTTCTGTTTTATGTATCTTATTACAAATATGTTAAAGCTAATTTGTCTTGAACGCATTAGCAAAGCATAACGTTTTGCTCCCAGAAATGGTTCATATTGTAAAAATACAAACAAAATTATCGTTTAATCATGATGAAATTCGAAAAACCCCAAAATAGATCGGATCATCAGTTCCAACAGCCCATCGCTAGATCAGGTCGGGGAAACTGCTCAGGGTCAGATTAAATGTCTGACTAATGACAAATATATCAAATGTATGATATATAATTCAAACCGAATCGAATATGTGCGTAAATAGTGTTTTCGGCGTTCTACGATGCTTCGTGGACTTTCCAGAGATGAAAAGGCTATTTCCCTTAACAACTTTACGTCACCAAGTTAATTAGTGGGTCTCCACCTCAGCTTGAAGATAATAAAGACAGAAACAACTTAAAGAGACCGGAATTTTTACTAATAATGACTACTCCATGTTATGATTTGGATAGAATATAATGTACCTTTAAATAACATATAAAACACTATAAAATCTTTTAAAACCCAAATTTGAACCCGGCGTTAACTTTAAAAGTTCAAAATCCCTTACAATGAGTCATTGTTATAGTGTAATTTTGTTTTATTTCCTGCTCGCTGTTATATAAGAGACTTTAACCGAGAAAGTCATCCAGGCCTACTAAATCAGATGAGCATGAAACAGAACTAGAAAATTGAAATGAAAGCAAAAGAAAAACAAGATTCGGTTACTTTTTTTATTCACAAGCGAAATCATATGTTGTAAAAAAAAACCCATAAAATGTTCTGGATATATTTTGGAGTAACATCATCGAAATGAAATTTTGCAATACTATTCGCACTAAGGGAAAAATAGGACCAAGGTAGAACCATTTATCAACTCTTTTATTCCCTTTTGTCATTTAAGTGCAAATCAAGCAGCACTGAGGAGCCCAGTTTATGTCTGCCATCCTGACAACGAAACATTCCCAATGTTTATAACCACAACCAGTGATACTGAAGGGAAATATTTGGGATCATGAGTAGGTGAATTTTAAAAAAGAATTGCGTCATACTTTCATGCTTCAGATTGGACAACCTCATGAGGTTTTAAGTGAACGAAACCTAGTCATACCAGAGCAGAGGCACTGACCAATATGTTTACGCCTTCTGCATCATAAGAAGGTCCACATTATACGTATACCATCCTACCAACATACAAAGTTCTCCTTGCCAATAACCGTGGTAGATGTGACTGAAGGGATGTTGGGATCATATTGTGTGCGTCATACTTTCCTGCTTAAGATCGCCAAGGCCAAGGCAGAGACAATTGTTTTCAAGGTGCGAATTCAACGAATGCACTTTTCTTAATTCGATCATTATGAAATACAGATTTCGTTACTTCAATTTTATTTCACATAAAGCATGTTATTTGGCACGAGTACAAAATATAAATGTATCATACCATGTCGCCATATTGAACGTATTTTGTAAATGGTGTAGTGTAGTAAGTCGATGCACTTAAAGAGAAAGTAGGTTTAACAGTTAGTTGCTGGTGCTAATGAAACCAAGCACGATCGATCCCAACCGTAAAACAAATCTAGAAATCCATTCGAACACATTGGCAATATATTGGTAGCAGCTAATGAACTATACACTAAAATCTAGAGAAATACGCTTTAAAACTTATTTGCAAGTTTTAAACGAAATGTAAAATTATTTTAGCAGTTTACGAAAACATTTTAAATCTTCGATATGTTGATTTAGTTGGGCTGCAATATCAACGTCAAATAGTAGATAAAGATGTCTCCTACTTCTTCTGAAAGGGTATTGAACCGTTATAACCAAAACGCGTTTAAACTGATTTGTTAAACAATAATTAGCACACTCTTATAAAATAAAAGGATGACCCAAAATAAAAGACGACATAGAAATAAATAGCATATTCAAAAAAATCTTTTAATGTATAACTTACATTTTAAAATTTAAAAGAATGTCTGTAACACCACTCATTTTTATAACGAAAACTGTTTTATGCAAATATTGCACAGCTTGTGTCTGTATTTTAGATAATTTAGAATAATATTATTGAGAAGAACCTGTAGCTCGGAAGAATACAGTTCAAATCTTGGCTACATTTGCTTGGATAGTGTCCTAAATATTCCAATAAGCCCTGAAGGAAAGGGTGTGGATGATCGATAAATAGCATAAAACATTTAAAAAGCATTTTATTTCAATGTCTTGGGTTCTTAAACTTATAACTCCTTCCATTCCAAGAGCCACACAATATCGTCATTTTCTATGGCAGTTTATTTGGAGTGGTTATCTTGGAAAGTGGAATAAGTTCCTTTGGGAAGCAAAAAATAAGATAAACAATTAAAATGCGTAGTACGTATCAATTTATAGTTATTTTTATAGTTTCGTTCACCCTTTTAACCTCTGAGCACTAACAATTGACATTTTTTTAGGACAATGGGAGTAGTAGAGCGGCAAGATTCGAAATATTTACCACCTGGTCGGGTTGGGATTTCTCGACTATGTCCTTTTCTCAAAATATCCCTTTCTGTATACTTCCCTCTGATGAAAAGAACCCTCAGTAGGACTGCAAGTATTGGAAAAGCTGGTTAACTATTCAACAGAAACCAGATTTTTTTTTTCTAGTGCAAAGACACTCTACTCTCATCTTGACAAGATCTTATCTTCTGTAAATAATTGCACAACAGAACTATGGAAGCATTCTGATAACAGCAAACGATACTCGTGCTAACCACAGTAGACATTGAGTATCTTATTTGATATTTAGAATACAAGTATCTTTAAATTTACTACTTTAGTACAAAAAGGACGAAATCGATTAGACTACTATTATACCTAAGGTCAATAACAGTGACTGACTGACTGACTAATATTATATCAAAATACGTTATATATACGTTATATGATATAATATTTTCATTTGATATGAAGGACTTTGACCATGACTTATGTTACATATTTTCGACAAGGCATCTTCCAAACATGTTGTCCAAATCGTTACCGTGTGTTGTTTGTGAATCAGGCACAGTCAACAGTCTGGACTTCGGTCTAAAAACATCTATTTGTGGCTTAATCGGCACAAATCCCAAATACTAGTAAACTGACCGGGATTGCATAATACGCTCAATATATTTATCTTATCTATAAAATTCTACACACCCAATTAAATATATTTAGTAAACAAGACAAATCTGATACACACAATAATAGTGTAGGTGGTGATAATAAAGAAGAAAGCTAACAAACACAAGGCTTTGAAATATAATGTAGATTTACTTTTATGCTCCAGGTTTGGCTAATAAAGACTGGGAATTCCAAACAAAGTTATAAGAGGAAATTATGACATAATGAGCAATATTAGCCCACGTATTTATTTCACATATCCAACTGCCGAGGGATCACAATCGCACAGCCTATGGCTCACAGGGTTTAACTTATTGTCCCATGCGAACGACTTGGCGATTTTGCTTTTCTATGTCAGACCCTCCTGCCCGCATCAATGATTTAACATTCTGTCAATTATCATCCAAAATGCAGTCAATCAGTCTATGACAATATCAAAGCTTTCGACGAACACTATCCGGAAGAAAACCTTGACGAATATGGTGAACATGCATCCAATGCCTTAATCAAACAATGAATTTAAAAGTTTGCCTGAGGAACATTGCACAGATACGTCACAATTTAGAGATTTCTCACAATGTTTACTTACCGTACTTGAATGAATCCGTGGAATGCCAGGAATCCGTCACGGAAATTAAAAATGGGGAATTCCTGTATTAAGTGTGTTTAACGGAAATAGAAAATTTCTATTTTCAGAACAAAGTTTTATAAGATTTCAAATGGAATCTTCACGTTAGTGCTTTTTTCTTAAGAGATATAAGCATGTATAAGCCTGAAAGAATGCAACCTCAGCTATATCCAATATAGAGCAACATGTAAATAAAAGAAATACATACGTTGATATTATTAGGTCACACCAAAATATCGTCTGCTTCGTTCTGTTATTGACACGTCTGTTTGTATTCGTCTGCTGTTGTTCGTCTGCTTAGTGGTTTCTTAACAAAATTGTGGTAGACACCATTTCTGTATCGGTACTGAATTATTCCAATGTCTAAGATATAAACCGTTCTAGTCCAGACTGCTGTGTATATATAAACAATATTGAGATCGGCCAAGCCCACAGACTTTATAATAAAGTACAACACACTAGTGTAATAGTCATTATCAAACGCACAAGTGATGTGTCGTGTGAGACCTTGGCCGATCTATGGCGGAGCTAGTTTTAAAGAGCTGATGTGGTGCTTAAGCACCTACTTGTAGAAATAATGGCATGTGAATCAGCCACATGTATGGTTGAGAAAAGTTTGCGTGCTCATCGGCCTACAATTCAAATTATAACGAATAATGCATTGTATTTTTAGTTGGTTATAAATGAGCGATATGTATATGAATAAGTATAGTTTGAATGGAATAGTTTCAATAATTTATTCAGAATAAGCTAAGATTCCATATACATGCGTTAAAAATTGAAATGGTTGGTTTTTGACGCATGACGTAGACCATTTGACTGATACCGCTACGGCATATAAGGAATCATACCCTGTAAAACCAACCATTTCGATTTTAACGCATGACGGATGAAGCATGATGGAACCGTTTGACGCGTATATGGAATCTTAGCTTTAAGCAGTTTGTTTATGTTTTGAAACAATTTAAGTAGTTTCACAAAAGGTACGAATATGAATTTTGATTGTTTACTCCGACAACGTTACGTCGTGGATACATTGATGATATGAAAGGGAGTTAACTGTGTCATTTTATTCTCAGACTTACACCATGCGGTGTGCAATTTAAGAAAAAATTGACTGATGCGAACAATTTATCCTAGTTTTTTCTATGTAGAATTATCGCAATTTTTGCATAGCATATTATAGACCTAAAGACAAATTCTATTGGTTATTAAACTGTCGCATGTGTATGAGATTTATTCGTTCGAACAGGATGTACTATCGATGACAACGTTCAAAAACGTTCCAATGGACATAATCCTTTCTCTAGTCCCCTGTTAGGATCAACCCAAAGATTTGTTTTGAAGTTGTCTTGTTGATAAACAAAGCATGATTTGAACTGAGGTCACCTTTCCGTTGTTTTATCGTCAAATAAAGCATAAGTGTTCATAACAAAAGTCAATAAGCACTTATATTATCTAATGTTTAATCAACGAATAATAATGTGTACATTGATTGATGAGCTCGATGTAGAACGATTTGAAAGCATAGACAAAGCCGCACAAACGTCACAAAGTGAAGAATAAAACCGATTGCAGATGTCCTCAAATGACATCATGTAGTCTAGTCAAAGCCGAGAGTTACACAGCTTTATGGGCATACACCATCACAATCGATAGGGAACGCCATTACACCAGTGGATAAATGGAACTACATACAACAAACAGTACTTTCGGACAGATACGCAAAGTTGTTTAATATTTACAAAGAAAGAAATGGGAAATGATTTACAATTAAAATCAAAAAGGTCGGTCCATGTGATTTTGTAGCCTGTGCTCGCTCTTGTAGTTGTCTCACATGTACTTTTAACTCGTCTTTAATCCTTCCTAAACCGATAGGGTATTTATTATTATTGCCTTGGCCTAATTTTCATAAATGTATAAGCTTAAATTGGATACGTTATTCTTATGATTAAGAGGAATAGCTATAATGAATAGGACTATTGTTGACAACAATACAGGATTACTTTTCATAACTCCGTTAATTGAAAACTTTGTCGAGACGTTGCAGAATAGATTATCTGTATAAAATGGTGTGCAGTGAATAATTGAAACACCTAGGTCATCTAGCTGAATCATATGCATAATAAATCTATATATTGACATTACTGTAATAGGATTAAACATTTGTCTTCAGCTTTTCGATTACGGGTTTGAGCGTTAAAAGTGGACGTATTTTGCTCGATTACTCTGATCAAATTGGTTGGTCGATGAGTGTAAGTCAGGTGGCCTTAAATATCAAGATCAAATCCAAGTAAGATCAAATCCAAGAAGTTTGGCCAACAAACACCTGATCGAAAGAATACTCGTAAGTATTAAATAAAATCAATGTAATAAAAATACTTGTTTCATTCTTTCGACTACAATTAAATATTTAAGTTAAGTATGTATTGTAGAACATGCCATCATTAACTTAAAATAGATTTAAAGTCATAGTTCGTAACACTAATGAAAAGTTTATTAACAAGTTCCTAATAATAGAATAATTGTTTATTCTGAGAATACGACGTACGTATACAAATAAATAGGTCACTTCAATTAATAAAGAATTGATTAACTTTCATAAAAACTCCTCGTCCGAGACTAGAATGTTTTATTATCTGGAGTAAAACAATGAAAAGTAGGCTATCCTCCAACTAGTTGTAAAGAGATCGTTATAAGATTGTCTATTTTTTATTGTATCAGGGGCACTGGTAGCATCAATTTACACCATTCCAATTTCGAATCTGACGTCTCCGGTTACAGAATTACAATAGAACTAACAAGGCCTACCGGTACTTTACTTTGTTCATTTTAGACCCAAAAATGCATAATATTCCCTTGCATCAAATCTGCTGATCAATTGAAGGATCCAAACATCTTTCTATAACAAAGGCAATTAGAACCCCTGGTGACCAACATTCCGAATCAAATATTTTGTATTCTAGCTTAATAAGCATCATTGAAAACCACATCCGCGTAGGAGTTTTAGAAGCGATAGTATTTCACCGAGTCTTTAGTGAAAACATATGGCTTACGTCAATACGGTTATTTTGCATTCCTTTTAAAAAATGGTAAAAGAATTCAGAATGGAGTGAAAGGATCCAGTCCAGTCCCACTCAACCCACTACCAATTTCCCCAGAAAGGCAACTATCGTGGTTATAAAAAAACTGAAGAAAACCAGTAAAATGTCAGTCTGTACTGTTATGTAATTAATGTGGTTAACATATGTTTTTCTCTTTCTGGAGTTCTTACCTTTGATTAAAACAGAATGTACTTTAGCATGTTCTATAAAGTAGACAAATCAGATGAATGTTACATTGTATGTCATAAAGTGCATGTTTATTGTACGGAAACGGCTATCTGCAATGAATGTTGAGTTGACGACGACCCCGAAGCAATGCTACGGTGTATCAAAAAAGTATATAATGGTTAACTCCTCAAAAAATGGGATATATGGCCTATCAAGATCAATAATGACGAGAATATGTCCATGCTGAAGTTCCTGAGAAATATTTTGCCCACTGAAGACCATAAAAATCACTCTAATAATATAATCACCAAGTTGTACATACGGAAGCTAAATAAATATGCATGTCTTGATGTACCGTCGACTGAAATATTTGAGCACTCATCCCCACCCTATTAGATCTTCGGCTAACTCGGGACTTTGGCTGGATGGAATCAAGACCGATAGGTATCTTGCAAGTGCAGCCTATTTGTGCTGGAAGATGTTTGTGTTTTGGAAGAATGAGTAACTCGCGCCATACCGAGTTGCACCGCCATGACATTTGAACCGACCAGATCTTACGAAATCTCAAATTACCAAACCAACAGCACAATTGAACCTATTCAACTACCAACAACTACAACTACCAACAACTGCCTAGTTTGCGATACCAGCATCCGCTGGAAGCGAACGTTAACTTGTCATCAACCAACCAACCAACCTCTTTAGACACTCTCCAAGTTCATGCACATAAGTATTTTTAGATATTTTTTTTTGCTTGTGGGATCTAAAAGATTCTTCTGAAGAATAGAAAGAAATTTTAATTCAAGAAACGTATGATAATGATTAATGGTTTAGTTTCATGACATTTTCTAGAAATGAATTATATTGATTAAATGTCTGTTCTCATCAGATAATTTCACTCGAATCTTTTCTTTATAATCTCAAACTTTTCTGTATATCAATTCCTCTACAAAACTATCTTTTCTCGTTATCACCTCCACAGTAAAAACCGATTTGTAGAAGCATACAATTATATTAGTTTTGATTTACTTTTCAATAAGTAAAATAATCTAAAAGAAGTATAACACGGAGGCTTGTTTTAAAATAAGTCAACGAATTTTAAGGCTACGTTTACGAGAAAACGTAATTCTGTAAAAAATGTACAGACAAAAATCTATATTTTGTAGTCATCTCTTTTAATCTGAACGTATTTATTTTAAGTTTTAGTATATCTACGAAAAAAAAACCCCCCAAAACCACATATATACAGATTGTCATCGCATTCCACACGAGCAGCCAATTTGAAACTGATGAACTACGTGCAATTGTGATCAGGAGGACGGTTCCAAATTTTGATCGCCGAGGTCGACGATATGATTCATGTTTGGTTGAACGTGAGGACATAAACTTTCATTTTTGATTGATTTACTCCGTTTATATCGATCGCTTACATTACCTGCGCCCATTTTTTTTTAAAAAAGATCCAATCATGAGACAAATTCAATCCCGACTTTAACTTTAAGGCAAGCTAGACAGCCTTTTTTCGAAAACAACTATATAAATCTTATCTATGGGTCAAAAGTTCAAACTAACATTTCTAAATCAGTTTGTTATTCTTATCAAAATTACTTTAATCTGAAATCGTTAAAGAATTTTGTTATTCAGTTTGATAAGATAGAGAAACATAGGAATAAATACTCTTCGCGTGTTGTTTGGACGCATTTGAGTGGCAATGTTTGGTCGAACAGTTAGGGAACATATATCCTTTACTTTACTTTACTTTAAGGGTTAAAGGGTTTGATAGGTCTAGCCTAATATTCGCCCATTTCTAGCAGGTGTTTGTCTAAACGGATCTTGAATTGTAGTGTCGTTTTAGCTGCAATAACATGCTCTGGTAGTTTGTTCCATGCATCAATGACTCGCTGGCTGAAGAAGTTTTGATGTAGCAGAAGTCTTGAGCGTTCTTTATAGATCTTCATCGTATTACCACGCAGTGATGTTGTTGTTGCCATCTTGAAGAATGTGTTGCTGTTGATTGTTTCTTTGTTGGTTAGGATTGTGTATGTTTCGATAAGATCTCCTCTTACTCTGCGTTTACCTAGTGTTTGAAGTCCCAATATTCGGAGTCTCTCACCGTATGATTTGTCTTTTAATCCTTTCACTAGCTTTGTTGCTCTTCGTTGTACTTTTTCTAGGTGGTTGATGTCAATCTCGCTGAAAATTCTCTTAACTGATCGTAGTACATTTGTTGCCTTTAATGCTGCCTTAACACATTGTTTTGAGGGTTTTATGTCGTTACTTATCCATACGCCAATATCCTTTTCTTCCTCAACCTCTTCTAGTACCCGTCTGATGTCTCCATCGAACATAGTATACTGATGCTTTTCGTTGTTGTTACCTATCCCTTTAAAGTTTTCATGACATATTGAATTCTTTAGGAGACAATAAGTTTTGGTCAGATTTTAATTTTTAACGAGTTATAGAAGATTGAATTTGGTGATTATACATGGAAAGGCATGAAATATGTTCTGTTGATCAGTTTGATTTCATGAGTTATTTCCCTTCAACTATAAACTAAATTAATACTAAATTATATTCCAACTTGGATATTCATGCACACTCACGTACTTTCAAAACATAATCACAAACAATCGACTTTGTTAGCAAGAAAAGGTAAAGGACTCAGACAACATAAGTTTAATGTACAATTACTATAATTTAAAAAAATGTTATCAAAATTAAATACAGTATCGGAGCATTGTAAAAAACTTTGTAAATGCATTACTGCACGTCAACTCCCGATGATTCATATCTAAGGAATTGTAAAGACATTGTTAGCATAAATTTGAACCATTACCATTTGTATTGATCAATCTTTCATGTGACATTTCTTAAAAGAGACTTAGAAGATTGAATCTCGTGACTTTACATGACGTGGAAATGAATTGGTGGAGTTCTGCACGAATCATAGTCCAGAACAGCCAGAAATGCTGGAACTGGATATGAGTAAACTGATTTTCTGTTCCAACTAGCGAGGTGGTGCAGCGAAAACAGTGACAAAATCTAGATGGTGGCAAATGTTGCAACCGTTTTTCAGTGCAGTGATTGCAGCCATTTCTGTATAGAACTTTCCACTTCCTGTCCAGAAACGTCCAGAATTACTTGAAAACTTGTTCGGAACAGAGTACATGGAACAAGTCAAGAACACCTGATTAGTACAGACCACAGATGATCAGTTTGATTTCATGAGTTTTTCGTTTTTAAGTTTTGCTTTTAAAATTTTGCCTACACACATTTTACTTTACAAATTATTGAGATTAAAGAAATTAAGCATTAAATTCTATAGATGTAGCCATGTTAATACCTACCACCTTACATAGTACATTGTACACAATCATGGGGCTCAGATCGCGGTGGGGACACCAGGATTGGTCCTTACCACTAAAAAAAGTGGTGGGGACACAATATGGTTGGTCTCCATCACTTTTTGTGACAAATAGTTTTGTGGTTCAATAATCTTGAGTTGAATATGTTTCAATTTGTCCTTTTGTGGAGTATTTTTTATTACTTTTTCATCTTTTTAATTAAATGTTTCATAGGTAAAAAAAATTTCATTTGATCTGGTCTGCATTATTTTTGGTATTTGATGATAACTATAATTATTAATATAAATAATGATAAATTTTAATATATGGGTGGCCCTTTACCACCCCGCCTCACCCTCCTACTCCTCTTCCATTCTTGGGCTTTGCCGTTCGTGGCTTCATATACTGTTTGATTTTCAAACAATCTTTATCAATGGATCTGCGCCCCTGTACATAATAATGGTAGTGAATATTGAAAATATTGAAAATCATTACATAATATTGATGTCATCTATTTTTTACCAAAATAGTATAGTTTTTCTGGTACATTCCACCGTAATCTATATTTGATACAAATGCATGTTTTCGTAAAATCGTTTGGAATTTTATTTGCTTGGAATTTTTTTTTTTTCTATAGAAACCATCATTTCATGTTATTATAAATTGTGTTTATTGTATTGTAGATATTTTTATATCCTTCTAATTTAATGTGTTTTTTTGCGTTTTGAATACAGTGAACAATTTTTAATAATTGATGTAATAATTGTATTGTAAATATTTTTATATCTCTGTAAATATTAATGATGTCTTGTGTCTTTTTGGTAGCATTTATTTCACAGACTTCAGATAGATATTAGGATGTTGAAGTCCATATCTGAATGAGTATAACTCATAACTCGACAACATCATTTGCACTTAAGCAACATTTGGACAGCATGTTGCCGAATTTTTCCGAAATGCATATTAATATCTTTTCAGACAACATGGCATGTTGTCCAACATGTTATCTGCGTGTACAGTACTTTATCCTGGACCATTAAATATGGTTTTCGTGAAGAGCGATGAGATATATTATCTAAGCTTCTCAGATATTCAACATAATCTAAACTTTCAAATGTGTGTAACAGCACAGCATATGTAGTTTTCAATGTTGCACGATGAGCTTGGCGTGGGGATGTCACGAGTGTGCGTAGCATAGACTTGAATCTCCTGTATAGCCTTCATGATATTACACATGTATGTAATTAACATGTATATGTCCTGAAAGGCGTACATCTATCTATAAGGGCAAGGGCATACACTGGGATCATGCTCATCTAAAAATTCGAAGCTTATGTCTTCCCTATTAACATTGACAATATATAAAGAAACCAAATATACTAACGATCCAATTATAACACTCGATTATCAAAATAAAATTTTATACGTACAGAAAAAGTTTTAATATTTTGAACATTAATTTTTAATATAAAACCAATAACTTATAAAATATCGAAATCGACTTTCTAAGCCTTCCATGTTATAACCAAGACGGCGTCGCTGTAGATTAGTTTCGTTACTCTGTTGAATCACAGACGTCTAATAGAAAATTGATTAGAATGATGCATATTTAAAAATGTACCAAAAATAAAGTAGACAGAACAAGTTAGTACTTGTTTAATATTAGGAAAAAAAATAACATTGGTAACATCCTCACATTAGTTAAAAAAAAAAAAGGATGAAAAGAAAAAAAAATAAGCCTGTAGAGTGAGCACGAAACAAATTTGAAAAGAGGGATACATTGTACTTAAAATATCTTGTTAGTGCATAAAAATATATATAATTATGCATGAATGCATGTACATGTACATGTATGTCAAAACAGTATATTATACTAAGCTGATAAACATAATATCATCGAAGTGAAAGAACAAATTCCATTTTCTTGAAGACTCTTACTTTTTGCTACAAGTTAATTCCAGGATAAAAGACACTGGTGTTGAACTGGTTCTGATTCCTAAATAATTATACTCTATGCCATTAATATCTTTCTTTCCAATTAAAGTTTTCTTTCCACTTCCAGGAACCATTCCATCTCCCAACACAAGTTTTTTATCATTCCATTGAATCCAGAAGGGTTTGAATTCTTTAGCATTGAGTAACAAATCAGGATGGGTCGTCTCATTAACAGTACTATGCATATACTTTGTTCTTATTACTGTGCGCATGTTATTCTGGAGTCCAAAGACAATTTCGAATATTATTCCACTGTTCTGTTTGCTTTGGAATAACCCGACTACAGCTTCTTGTGAACCTTTTAACCAGAAAACTTTCGAATCCAAACCTTTAATATCAATGAAGTTCGTATAATATGTAGTTGCTGCAGGTAAATTGATGATAGTTGAATTTATAAACAGAAATTGAAAAGTAACTAATAAAATTATAACAGTAATATTCATTTTATATTCACTTCTTATAATGCACAGAGCCCACTTTTTATCATACACAGAGCACTTATAGTGATTCTAAAAGACCTTAAAATATGCAGAACTGGTTGTGAGTGCATCGGTTATGTACAATCCAATATGTAAATGTATTAAATCAAAACGCTCTTTGAATGACATTCACAATTTCTAAAAAATCTTTCACATGACAAACAATTTAAATTCTATACAATATTATTTTTTATCTGGATTCGATTATTGTAACGTATTTCAAATATAAAAAAATTGAAACAATATATCTATTATCATTATTCTGTTTGTCTTAACATCATCATCAATATTTACACAAAGCATTTATTAAAGGGATGGTTTTTCTAAATTTTGAAAGTATACTGGGAACACTGATAGTATCAATTTTCACCATTCCAATTAATTAGACGTCTGTTGTTCCAGCAATTCCACTAAGTGTTTGATATCACAAAATTGTTAACATACTGATACTTGTATCACAAAAGACCTTTGCGATTATTGATGTCATGAAACAATTTGTGTAAGTTTAAATTTAAAGCAAACACACGGGATTAATTTCATTAATTTTTAATTGTACTTTTCTTACTGTAAACTAGCTTTCACCAACATTTATACTTTTTTTCATTTTAAAGGGACTGCAAAGACGTTTACTAAACTTTGTATGTGTATCGGGGACACCGATAACATCAATTTGCGCCATTCCAATATTTAATCCGACGTCTATGGTTCTTGCAATTCCATTAAAACTAACGTCACTAATATTTATTTGCATAGACGTCAATAGTAGCTTCCAATAGATCACTGGTAGTGACGTCATAAAACAATTAGTACAATTACAAGAACCATAGACTTCTGAATGTAAATTGGAATGGTGCAAATTGATGCTATCAGTGTCCCCGATACACATACAAAGTTTAGAAAATCACTTTACAATTATCACGTTATATTATTGAATTATTAGACTTCTAAATAAGATTTCAGCACATATATTTCAGGACTGGTACAAATAATATACAGTATGTGTGTGTTCATGTTTTTTTATTTGAAATCGTGCTAACTTTAACTTTCACATAATATTCACTATTGTTCTGTGACCTACGCCCTCAATACGCCCTAATATCAACAAGAAGATGTAAATTCTAACTATTAAAAGCTGGGATATTATGATATTGATAACGCTACCTCTCAAGATAAATTAAATTGGATATTAAACCCCCAAGATATATATCATTACCTAGAATAAATAATAATTATTGGAAAATACTTAATATTTTTTAAACGTTTTTCAATAATTTCTGTACTTTAAAGAAAATATTTTTTGATCGATTTATTGGATTAGATATGTCGGTAATGGTCGCTTCCAGCGAATACTGTTATCGCAAACTAGGTATTTGTTGGTGATCGTAATTGTTGGTATTGTTTTTCTGGAAAACGTCCGAGAAAATAAAAGAACGAACCCAAGCCATTTCGCGATTCAATTTCTAAAAATATTTATCTTAGTGCACTTTATTGATCTGCGTCTGTCTTATATAAAAGCTTAGTGCTTGTTATTGTCTTACGTCTTTCATTTGACTTCATAATTTTTTGTGTAAATAACACACACAATTCAGAGCTTATATAGCTTCATCTATAAAATTGTATAACTAATTGATCTGCATTGTTACAAGATGGATTAAGGTTGTGTGAAGTTTAAAGTGAAACTATGGTTTGTAGAGTTTGCAAAAAACAACAAATGTACATTGCACTCTTACACGATACTGGTAGCGAGCAAACCCTGTTCCCTCAAATTGCTTCAGGACAATGACAATACATATGAGCCATGTTGGTGTTCAAAATTATCAAGTGGGTCACTTTTTTCTTGACTTTAGGATCCAAGATCAAGAATACTATCAAGTGATCAAACATTATTTATCATTACATGCAGCAGGGGTAAGCAAGCAAGATCAACAACTAGAGTAAGTATTCGACTAGAGTAGATATACACGATCAACAGCAGGGGTAAGTAATTAAGATCAGCAGCTAGAGTAATTATACAAACTAGAGTAGGTATACACGATCAACAGCATGGTGGGTTAGGCAAGCAAGAAACTAGGTTAGACCACAATTGCTCTCAGATAAATAGACATTTTCTTGAAAATTCCTCCATTGTGTCCATAGCTCTAGTTTTGTGAATTTAATGGACATGAACTTTGGTGACTTCAGTGTCGGTGTGTTTATCAGCGATTCTAGGCAAATAACTTTTGTTTATTGCATAGAGTTATATCGTGTCTAATAATTTGTTATCACAATGTTATACATTGATATGGAAGCCGAGATGGCCGTATCCGGCTTCCATACATTGACACTAAATCGAACTGAGTCGGGATTTGAAACAATACTCGGTAAACAATTTGAGGCAAAGTATTGCAAATGATGTATGTGTTAGAAGTACAGTGCATTTTATTAATTAGTTTAACGTAGTTTGTAATGTCATAACTAACAACAAAATAATTCATTTTGTCTCTTCGCTAATACACAGCATACAATTTAATTTAAAAGGGAGATAGAATAAGACCATATTATCTTAGTCCTTGCAAAATGCTCTTATTAGAAAAGCTAATCAGTGATAAGTGTTCACAGCTCAAAATCAAAATTGAAGCCCCCAAATCCATTAAACTTAATTCCTAAAAAAAGTATCTGAGTTTGAAAGTTATAAATCTGATTCGTTTTTTTTAGTGAGACCTCGGCATATAGAAAAAACCCACTGTCCTGTATATATAAATAGAAAATAAAATTTCTATTTTGATGTACATGTACATTTGAAGGGATTGTGCAATTTGTGTACAGATTTACACTCTTGAAGACTATTTACATTTTATTCAAGACTCAAATCCACCTCTGAAAATACCAACTGTTCCATTAACAGATTTATGTACAGATCACGCTTACTTTAAAGACGTTAAAAAAACAACCTTTCGGTGCAGAAAAATATTACTAATAGTCCCTTTAAAGTTAAACCATACATTTTATATGTCAAGATGTCACAATATCAAATAAAATTAAAGATGAGTTACGTTATTTTTTTAATGTCATACTGAGAAAACTATTGGTGTTTTTTGATCAATAACTTGTTTTATATCTGCCATTAATTTTCTTCAATAAGATATTTTGTGTCAAGGACGATCATTTGAAACAAATTATTATTTTTCATGACATTAGAACATCTATACCTATTCAATTTTATGTCATATTCAAAATTGATAAAAAGGGAACCCATCTTTAACCAAATAAAGAACTCGGTGACACCGAGAATATAAAAAAATAACCAAAACATGCCCTGATATAGAATCATTATTTATCCATTCCGCAGGGCTCTTAACAACCTAATGTAAATTTTGATCAGCTGTTGGGGCCCGATGACGTATTGCAATGTAAAGTCTATGGAAAAATATCCATGTTCTGACCTAGAATGGACTCAAAAAAAAAAAAAAAACAAAAAAAAAAAAAAAAAAAATAGGGCCTTGCACAGGCCTACCCTTTGTTAAAAAATAATATTTGTTTGGCGAAAATGATAGATTAGACAGTGTTCGACTTTGTAAAAATAGAAAAAAAAAATTTTCGTCAAGCGGGTCTCGAACCCGGGACCCCAAAGGTGGCGTGCAAGCACGGAACCCACTGGGCCACCGCGGCCTTGCTGAAACGGTCCTAGGGTTAGCTCAAAACCTAACTGCAACAGGGGGTAAACGCAATTTTTTTAAAACACCAACTACGGTTATCACAGGAAATTGTCAAAGGTTGCATCAAATATAGGTGTTTCGCATATGTAAAGATTCGGAACGTCGTAGCGCATCGTTTTAGCACACATTTGGGTTGAAAAAATTTCATGGGCGGCCTACAGGGCCCGTCAAACATACTTCCCTTCTGTAATGGCTCCACGAAGGGGTAAAAATCGGAGCAACGGCAATTAGGGTTAGCATTGCACAGGCCTACCCTTTGTTTAAAAATAATATTTGTTTGGCGAAAATGATAGATTAGACAGTGTTCGACTTTGTAAAAATAGAAAAAAAAAATTTTCGTCAAGCGGGTCTCGAACCCGGGACCCCAAAGGTGGCGTGCAAGCACGGAACCCACTGGGCCACCGCGGCCTTGCTGAAACGGTCCTAGGGTTAGCTCAAAACCTAACTGGAACAGGGGGTAAACGCAATTTTTTTAAAACACCAACTACGGTTATCACAGGAAATTGTCAAAGGTTGCATCAAATATAGGTGTTTCGCATATGTAAAGATTCGGAACGTCGTAGCGCATCGTTTTAGCACACATTTGGGTTGAAAAAATTTCATGGGCGGCCTACAGGGCCCGTCAAACATACTTCCCTTCTGTAATGGCTCCACGAAGGGGTAAAAATCGGAGCAACGGCAATTAGGGTTAGCATTGCACAGGCCTACCCTTTGTTAAAAAATAATATTTGTTTGGCGAAAATGATAGATTAGACAGTGTTCGACTTTGTAAAAATAGAAAAAAAAAAATTTCGTCAAGCGGGTCTCGAACCCGGGACCCCAAAGGTGGCGTGCAAGCACGGAACCCACTGGGCCACCGCGGCCTTGCTGAAACGGTCCTATGGTTAGCTCAAAACCTAACTGCAACAGGGGGTAAACGCATTTTTTTTAAAACACCAACTACGGTTATCACAGGAAATTGTCAAAGGTTGCATCAAATATAGCTGTTTCGCATATGTAAAGATTCGGAACGTCGTAGCGCATCGTTTTAGCACACATTTGGGTTGAAAAAATTTCATGGGCGGCCTACAGGGCCCGTCAAACATACTTCCCTTCTGTAATGGCTCCGCGAAGGGGTAAATATCTGAGCAACGGCAATTTGGTTTAGCATTGCACAGGGCTACCCTTTGTTCAAAAATAATATTTGTTTGGTGAAAATGATAGATTAGACAGTGTTCGACTTTATAAAAATAGAAAATTTTTTTTTTCGTCAACCGGGTCTCGAACCCGGGACCCCTAAGGTGGCGTGCAAGCACGGAACCCACTGGGCCACCGCGGCCATGCTGAAATGGTCCTAGGGTTAGCTCAAAACCTAACTGCAACAGGGGGTAAACGCAATTTTTTTAAAACACCAACTACGTTTATCACAGGAAATTGTGAAAGGTTGCATCAAATATAGGTGTTTCGCATATGTAACGATTCGGAACGTCGTAGCGCATCTTTTTAGCACACATTTGGGTTGAAAAAATTTCATGGGCGGCCTACAGGGCCCGTCAAACATACTTCCCTTCTGTAATGGCTCCACGAAGGGGTAAAAATCGGAGCAACGGCAATTAGGGTTAGCATTGCACAGGCCTACCCTTTGTTTAAAAATAATATTTGTTTGGCGAAAATGATAGATTAGACAGTGTTCGACTTTGTAAAAATAGAAAAAAAAAATTTTCCTCAAGCGGGTCTCGAACCCGGGACCCCAAAGGTGGCATGCAAGCACGGAACCCACTGGGCCACCGCGGCCTTGCTGAAACGGTCCTAGGGTTAGCTCAAAACCTAACTGCAACAGGGGGTAAACGCAATTTTTTTAAAACACCAACTACGGTTATCACAGGAAATTGTCAAAGGTTGCATCAAATATAGGTGTTTCGCATATGTAAAGATTCGGAACGTCGTAGCGCATCGTTTTAGCACACATTTGGGTTGAAAAAATTTCATGGGCGGCCTACAGGGCCCGTCAAACATACTTCCCTTCTGTAATGGCTCCACGAAGGGGTAAAAATCGGAGCAACGGCAATTAGGGTTAGCATTGCACAGGCCTACCCTTTGTTAAAAAATAATATTTGTTTGGCGAAAATGATAGATTAGACAGTGTTCGACTTTGTAAAAATAGAAAAAAAAAATTTTCGTCAAGCGGGTCTCGAACCCGGGACCCCAAAGGGGGCGTGCAAGCACGGAACCCACTGGGCCACCGCGGCCTTGATGATACGGTCCTAGGGTTAGCTCAAAACCTAACTGCAACAGGGGGTAAACGCAATTTTTTTAAAACACCAACTACGGTTATCACAGGAAATTGTCAAAGGTTGCATCAAATATAGGTGTTTCGCATATGTAAAGATTCGGAACGTCGTAGCGCATCGTTTTAGCACACATTTGGGTTGAAAAAATTTCATGGGCGGCCTACAGGGCCCGTCAAACATACTTCCCTTCTGTAATGGCTCCACGAAGGGGTAAAAATCGGAGCAACGGCAATTAGGGTTAGCATTGCACAGGCCTACCCTTTGTTTAAAAATAATATTTGTTTGGCGAAAATGATAGATTAGACAGTGTTCGACTTTGTAAAAATAGAAAAAAAAATTTTTCGTCAAGCGGGTCTCGAACCCGGGACCCCAAAGGTGGCGTGCAAGCACGGAACCCACTGGGCCACCGCGGCCTTGCTGAAACGGTCCTAGGGTTAGCTCAAAACCTAACTGCAACAGGGGGTAAACGCAATTTGTTTAAAACATCAACTTCGGTTATCACAGGAAATTGTCAAAGGTTGCATCAAATATAGGTGTTTCGCATATGTAAAGATTCGGAACGTCGTAGCGCATCGTTTTAGCACACATTTGGGTTGAAAAAATTTCATGGGCGGCCTACAGGGCCCGTCAAACATACTTCCCTTCTGTAATGGCTCCACGAAGGGGTAAAAATCGGAGCAACGGCAATTAGGGTTAGCATTGCACAGGCCTACCCTTTGTTAAAAAATAATATTTGTTTGGCGAAAATGATAGATTAGACAGTGTTCGACTTTGTAAAAATAGAAAAAAAAATTTTTCGTCAAGCGGGTCTCGAACCCGGGACCCCAAAGGTGGCGTGCAAGCACGGAACCCACTGGGCCACCGCGGCCTTAATGAAACGGTCCTAGGGTTAACTCAAAACCTAACTGCAACAGGGGGTAAACGCAATTTTTTTAAAACACCAACTACGGTTATCACAGGAAATTGTCAAAGGTTGCATCAAATATAGGTGTTTCGCATATGTAAAGATTCGGAACGTCGTAGCGCATCGTTTTAGCACACATTTGGGTTGAAAAAATTTCATGGGCGGCCTACAGGGCCCGTCAAACATACTTCCCTTCTGTAATGGCTCCACGAAGGGGTAAAAATCGGAGCAACGGCAATTAGGGTTAGCATTGCACAGGCCTACCCTTTGTTTAAAAATAATATTTGTTTGGCGAAAATGATAGATTAGACAGTGTTCGACTTTGTAAAAATAGAAAAAAAAATTTTCGTCAAGCGGGTCTCGAACCCGGGACCCCAAAGGTGGCGTGCAAGCACGGAACCCACTGGGCCACCGCGGCCTTGCTGAAACGGTCCTAGGGTTAGCTCAAAACCTAACTGCAACAGGGGGTAAACGCAATTTTTTTAAAACACCAACTACGGTTATCACAGGAAATTGTGAAAGGTTGCATCAAATATAGGTGTTTCGCATATTTAAAGATTCGGAACGTCGTAGCGCATCGTTTTAGCACACATTTGGGTTGAAAAAATTTCATGGGCGGCCTACAGGGCCCGTCAAACATACTTCCCTTCTGTAATGGCTCCACGAAGGGGTAAAAATCGGAGCAACGGCAATTAGGGTTAGCATTGCACAGGCCTACCCTTTGTTTAAAAATAATATTTGTTTGGCGAAAATGATAGATTAGACAGTGTTCGTAAAAATAGAAAAAAAAAATTTTTCGTCAAGCGGGTCTCGAACCCGGGACCCCAAAGGTGGCGTGCAAGCACGGAACCCACTGGGCCACCGCGGCCTTGCTGAAACGGTCCTAGGGTTAACTCAAAACCTAACTGCAACAGGGGGTAAACGCATTTTTTTTAAAACACCAACTACGGTTATCACAGGAAATTGTCAAAGGTTGCATCAAATATAGGTGTTTCGCATATGTAAAGATTCGGAACGTCGTAGCGCATCGTTTTAGCACACATTTGGGTTGAAAAAATTTCATGGGCGGCCTACAGGGCCCGTCAAACATACTTCCCTTCTGTAATGGCTCCACGAAGGGGTAAAAATCGGAGCAACGGCAATTAGGGTTAGCATTGCACAGGCCTACCCTTTGTTAAAAAATAATATTTGTTTGGCGAAAATGATAGATTAGACAGTGTTCGACTTTGTAAAAATAGAAAAAAAAAATTTTCGTCAAGCGGGTCTCGAACCCGGGACCCCAAAGGTGGCGTGCAAGCACGGAACCCACTGGGCCACCGCGGCCTTGCTGAAACGGTCCTAGGGTTAGCTCAAAACCTAACTGCAACAGGGGGTAAACGCAATTTTTTTAAAACACCAACTACGGTTATCACAGGAAATTGTCAAAGGTTGCATCAAATATAGGTGTTTCGCATATGTAAAGATTCGGAACGTCGTAGCGCATCGTTTTAGCACACATTTGGGTTGAAAAAATTTCATGGGCGGCCTACAGGGCCCGTCAAACATACTTCCCTTCTGTAATGGCTCCACGAAGGGGTAAAAATCGGAGCAACGGCAATTAGGGTTAGCATTGCACAGGCCTACCCTTTGTTAAAAAATAATATTTGTTTGGCGAAAATGATAGATTAGACAGTGTTCGACTTTGTAAAAATAGAAAAAAAAAATTTTCGTCAAGCGGGTCTCGAACCCGGGACCCCAAAGGGGGCGTGCAAGCACGGAACCCACTGGGCCACCGCGGCCTTGATGATACGGTCCTAGGGTTAGCTCAAAACCTAACTGCAACAGGGGGTAAACGCAATTTTTTTAAAACACCAACTACGGTTATCACAGGAAATTGTCAAAGGTTGCATCAAATATAGGTGTTTCGCATATGTAAAGATTCGGAACGTCGTAGCGCATCGTTTTAGCACACATTTGGGTTGAAAAAATTTCATGGGCGGCCTACAGGGCCCGTCAAACATACTTCCCTTCTGTAATGGCTCCACGAAGGGGTAAAAATCGGAGCAACGGCAATTAGGGTTAGCATTGCACAGGCCTACCCTTTGTTAAAAAATAATATTTGTTTGGCGAAAATGATAGATTAGACAGTGTTCGACTTTGTAAAAATAGAAAAAAAAAATTTTCGTCAAGCGGGTCTCGAACCCGGGACCCCAAAGGTGGCGTGCAAGCACGGAACCCACTGGGCCACCGCGGCCTTGCTGAAACGGTCCTAGGGTTAGCTCAAAACCTAACTGCAACAGGGGGTAAACGCAATTTTTTTAAAACACCAACTACGGTTATCACAGGAAATTGTCAAAGGTTGCATCAAATATAGGTGTTTCGCATATGTAAAGATTCGGAACGTCGTAGCGCATCGTTTTAGCACACATTTGGGTTGAAAAAATTTCATGGGCGGCCTACAGGGCCCGTCAAACATACTTCCCTTCTGTAATGGCTCCACGAAGGGGTAAAAATCGGAGCAACGGCAATTAGGGTTAGCATTGCACAGGCCTACCCTTTGTTTAAAAATAATATTTGTTTGGCGAAAATGATAGATTAGACAGTGTTCGACTTTGTAAAAATAGAAAAAAAAATTTTTCGTCAAGCGGGTCTCGAACCCGGGACCCCAAAGGTGGCGTGCAAGCACGGAACCCACTGGGCCACCGCGGCCTTGCTGAAACGGTCCTAGGGTTAGCTCAAAACCTAACTGCAACAGGGGGTAAACGCAATTTGTTTAAAACATCAACTTCGGTTATCACAGGAAATTGTCAAAGGTTGCATCAAATATAGGTGTTTCGCATATGTAAAGATTCGGAACGTCGTAGCGCATCGTTTTAGCACACATTTGGGTTGAAAAAATTTCATGGGCGGCCTACAGGGCCCGTCAAACATACTTCCCTTCTGTAATGGCTCCACGAAGGGGTAAAAATCGGAGCAACGGCAATTAGGGTTAGCATTGCACAGGCCTACCCTTTGTTAAAAAATAATATTTGTTTGGCGAAAATGATAGATTAGACAGTGTTCGACTTTGTAAAAATAGAAAAAAAATTTTTTCGTCAAGCGGGTCTCGAACCCGGGACCCCAAAGGTGGCGTGCAAGCACGGAACCAACTGGGCCACCGCGGCCTTAATGAAACGGTCCTAGGGTTAACTCAAAACCTAACTGCAACAGGGGGTAAACGCAATTTTTTTAAAACACCAACTACGGTTATCACAGGAAATTGTCAAAGGTTGCATCAAATATAGGTGTTTCGCATATGTAAAGATTCGGAACGTCGTAGCGCATCGTTTTAGCACACATTTGGGTTGAAAAAATTTCATGGGCGGCCTACAGGGCCCGTCAAACATACTTCCCTTCTGTAATGGCTCCACGAAGGGGTAAAAATCGGAGCAACGGCAATTAGGGTTAGCATTGCACAGGCCTACCCTTTGTTTAAAAATAATATTTGTTTGGCGAAAATGATAGATTAGACAGTGTTCGACTTTGTAAAAATAGAAAAAAAAATTTTCGTCAAGCGGGTCTCGAACCCGGGACCCCAAAGGTGGCGTGCAAGCACGGAACCCACTGGGCCACCGCGGCCTTGCTGAAACGGTCCTAGGGTTAGCTCAAAACCTAACTGCAACAGGGGGTAAACGCAATTTTTTTAAAACACCAACTACGGTTATCACAGGAAATTGTGAAAGGTTGCATCAAATATAGGTGTTTCGCATATTTAAAGATTCGGAACGTCGTAGCGCATCGTTTTAGCACACATTTGGGTTGAAAAAATTTCATGGGCGGCCTACAGGGCCCGTCAAACATACTTCCCTTCTGTAATGGCTCCACGAAGGGGTAAAAATCGGAGCAACGGCAATTAGGGTTAGCATTGCACAGGCCTACCCTTTGTTTAAAAATAATATTTGTTTGGCGAAAATGATAGATTAGACAGTGTTCGACTTTGTAAAAATAGAAAAAAAAAATTTTCGTCAAGCGGGTCTCGAACCCGGGACCCCAAAGGTGGCGTGCAAGCACGGAACCCACTGGGCCACCGCGGCCTTGCTGAAACGGTCCTAGGATTAGCTCAAAACCTAACTGCAACAGGGGGTAAACGCAATTTTTTTAAAACACCAACTACGGTTATCACAGGAAATTGTCAAAGGTTGCATCAAATATAGGTGTTTCGCATATGTAAAGATTCGGAACGTCGTAGCGCATCGTTTTAGCACACATTTGGGTTGAAAAAATTTCATGGGCGGCCTACAGGGCCCGTCAAACATACTTCCCTTCTGTAATTGCTCCACGAAGGGGTAAAAATCGGAGCAACGGCAATTAGGGTTAGCATTGCACAGGCCTACCCTTTGTTAAAAAATAATATTTGTTTGGCGAAAATGATAGATTAGACAGTGTTCGACTTTGTAAAAATAGAAAAAAAAATTTTTCGTCAAGCGGGTCTCGAACCCGGGACCCCAAAGGTGGCGTGCAAGCACGGAACCCACTGGGCCACCGCGGCCTTGCTGAAACGGTCCTAGGGTTAGCTCAAAACCTAACTGCAACAGGGGGTAAACGCAATTTTTTTAAAACACCAACTACGGTTATCACAGGAAATTGTCAAAGGTTGCATCAAATATAGGTGTTTCGCATATGTAAAGATTCGGAACGTCGTAGCGCATCGTTTTAGCACACATTTGGGTTGAAAAAATTTCATGGGCGGCCTACAGGGCCCGTCAAACATACTTCCCTTCTGTAATGGCTCCACGAAGGGGTAAAAATCGGAGCAACGGCAATTAGGGTTAGCATTGCACAGGCCTACCCTTTGTTTAAAAATAATATTTGTTTGGCGAAAATGATAGATTAGACAGTGTTCGACTTTGTAAAAATAGAAAAAAAAAATTTTCGTCAAGCGGGTCTCGAACCCGGGACCCCAAAGGTGGCGTGCAAGCACGGAACCCACTGGGCCACCGCGGCCTTGCTGAAACGGTCCTAGGATTAGCTCAAAACCTAACTGCAACAGGGGGTAAACGCAATTTTTTTAAAACACCAACTACGGTTATCACAGGAAATTGTCAAAGGTTGCATCAAATATAGGTGTTTCGCATATGTAAAGATTCGGAACGTCGTAGCGCATCGTTTTAGCACACATTTGGGTTGAAAAAATTTCATGGGCGGCCTACAGGGCCCGTCAAACATACTTCCCTTCTGTAATTGCTCCACGAAGGGGTAAAAATCGGAGCAACGGCAATTAGGGTTAGCATTGCACAGGCCTACCCTTTGTTAAAAAATAATATTTGTTTGGCGAAAATGATAGATTAGACAGTGTTCGACTTTGTAAAAATAGAAAAAAAAAATTTTCGTCAAGCGGGTCTCGAACCCGGGACCCCAAAGGTGGCGTGCAAGCACGGAACCCACTGGGCCACCGCGGCCTTGCTGAAACGGTCCTAGGGTTAGCTCAAAACCTAACTGCAACAGGGGGTAAACGCAATTTTTTTAAAACACCAACTACGGTTATCACAGGAAATTGTCAAAGGTTGCATCAAATATAGGTGTTTCGCATATGTAAAGATTCGGAACGTCGTAGCGCATCGTTTTAGCACACATTTGGGTTGAAAAAATTTCATGGGCGGCCTACAGGGCCCGTCAAACATACTTCCCTTCTGTAATGGCTCCACGAAGGGGTAAAAATCGGAGCAACGGCAATTAGGGTTAGCATTGCACAGGCCTACCCTTTGTTTAAAAATAATATTTGTTTGGTGAAAATGATAGATTAGACAGTGTTCGACTTTGTCAAAATAGAAAAAAAAAATTGTCAACTGGGTCTCGAACGCGGGTCCCAAAAGTTGGCGTAAAAGCACAGGTTTGTTCAAAATGTCAAGTATGTTTGTATAACCACTGTTTCAATCAGTTTCATGGCATTCTGTGAAATGTGGCTTTAACATACCATGATTCTATCTTCAACTGTGGGACTACAACTGTTAATAATTTTATTGAATTTCCAATGTTTGTCATTAGAATAAAAGAGACGTTCTCTTTTTGCCTGTACCTATTGTTTCAAGATTAAATCTATGGCCTGTACTAAATCCCTAGAACAATGGGGATTACGACTACAGTCTATAGTCTGTATCATTTAATTATTTTAATATATGAGGCAAATAAAAGTAATCACATTTATCACAATTTTTTAAGCAAAGGTTCCAGGCATATATCACAGTAATAGGTAACAGAATACAATAGATCATAATTAATTAATTAGACACTGAACAGTGAAGAGAGATTCATTTACCAATACTGGTTGCTTGCTGAGATACACAAACCGTAATATGTGAGAGCCCTTGCTCCTACTTGTTGGTATCTTTGATCAGCTGGATATTGACTGTCGGGTTGATAAATTTAATACTTTACCCGCATTGACCGTGGTTTTCGATCTTGAACTTTTTCTTATGTTGTCTTAGTTATTGATTCGATTTGTATCTGTGATTTCAGATTGGTAAAGAATTCTAACCAATCAATCGCATCAACCGGATGTTAATGTAGATAAAAAAAATTGCAATTATTAGTATCAATAATTATTTATATATTAAAAGAATATATCTTCTGGTGAACTAGTCAATTGCGTTAATAATATGGAATCATATTTATGATTATTAATAATATATACATGTATCCATTTCACCATCAATGGTTCGTGAAGATTTGTTAATCAACCATTGATTTACGGTTTTGAACGTGTGCTTAACCATATCAGATCGTTATATTTTTCAACATTCCCTTTACCTCCCCTTTCTTAGTTTGCATGATTTGGATTCTGATGTCTAAAATTGTTATCTTAACCAATTTGAAAAATGAAGAAAAATTGCGAATATAGTTCTGTTTCTGTACATTAGGATGATTATATCCGTCAGTGGTCTTCTTCAAATTTCACGGTCATTATTATGTTTTATTTTAGAGGCGAAAAATAAGTATTGGCCAGGATTTCTTATACAAACTTGTCCATGAAATTTTTAGAAAAATATAGAACTTTTAATTCATTAACTTTACATGGAAGTGCTGCATAAACAATATAGTTCATAAACACCAATGTTTACACTGAGTTATTTCCCTTAAACTATATATAAAGTATTCTATATTGCATTTGATCAAAAGCAAAAAATTGATTTGATATGGAATAAACAACAATTAGCGCTAAAGAATCTAGTCTTATCTTGAGTCTATTGTTATTTTATCATATCACAAAATAACATAAATTGTTTGCTTTGATGGCAATATTACGCCTGTTTCTTTGAAGCTTTTGTAAAAAAATAGATTGTTTGTCTTCGTTTTATGCATGTGTAAGACTAATTAGGACGATCTCAGATCATGCAGTGTGCAATGTGGGAACATTTGGCCAGGACAGGTTGACAGACTCGACCTTTTCTATGATCATTTTAAAACTCTATTTAAAAAAAACCATCGGATTATGACGTCATTGTCGAAAATATCATTAAGCTTCCTTTGGCATTTGCTATAGTTTGGTCTGACTGACTGGCATAGGCCTATTGGAACAGCAGTTGACTGCTGGATAATCGTGCAATGCTCTTATAAATTTGTTTTTCTGTCGTTTCGGATTCATTTCAAATGTACGAAACATTAAGACACAATAAATGCATTTAAAAAGTATGAAAGTCTAAGACACAATAAATGCACTTAAAAAGTATGAAAGTCAAAGACTCATAATAAATGCATTAAATGTATGAAAGAATAAAACTCATAATAAATCCATTTGAAAAGTATGAAAGTCTAAGACTCAATAATAAATACATTTGAAAAAAAAAAAAAACATTGTCCATTGTGGACTCAATATCTCCTTACTTCATACAAGATAGTTCCAGGATAAAAGATACTGGTGCCGAACTGGTTCTGATTCCCAAATAATTATACTGTACATCTTCAGTCATATTGTTTTCTCCTGATAATGTTGTCTGTCCACTTCCAGGAACCACTCCATCTCCAATCACACTTCTGTTATCATTCCATTGAATCCAGAAGGGTTTGAATTCTTTGGCATTCATTAAAAGGGCTGAATGATCAGTTGCATTGATAGGAATGCCAAAATACTCTGTTCTTATCTCCGTATGATTATTTTCCAGGATTCCGAAGACAATTTCGAATATTATTCCATCCTTCTGTTTACTTTGGAATAACGCGACTACGGCTTCTTGTTTGCTTTTTTTGTTCTAAACGAATCACCAATATAATGAATACTAAAATCTTAAAGTTTTTGCTTTCCCATTATGGCGGTTTATAACTTCAACCAATAATGATGGAAACTTTAATGTCATTACAGGGATTAAAGGATATTTTTATCAACTTTATCAAATAAGGATGGTTAGTAGTAGTAGGAGATGACAAGTTGACGTTTTCTTTCAGTAGATGCAGACACCACAAATTATGTTGTCGTAGTAGTTGATAGTTCAATTGATCCGATTGGATGAATGTGGCTGCATCGGCATACAATGGGGCTGAACTTGTGGTTTCCTAGTAATATGTTCATTAGCCTGGTTACAAGTTTGAAAATGGCTACACTTCAGATTAGTATCTGAGGATCTCCAGAACTCATCTTTCATATTCAGACGCTCTGCTTTATCATTTCCTACGATATATACATGCGCAGGATGCACGCTGGTTTTGTTTGTTTGGTAGTTGTGGATCATATTTTGGTACACAAACCTTAATATATTGCAGCACTTCTCTTAGAACCTTCCGTATAGATCTACGTATGCGGAATCAATAAGATCAAATAAGAGCTCTTGCTCCTAATGGATTCTAGTTCGTGATGGATCACCTAGTATTGCTGGTGATAACTTAGATACCTCACCCATAATGATAGTTCAAAACTTAACTCAATATGCCTATTGTCACTTTGATCTCAAATTGTTTAAAAGTTCTAATCAATAATTCAGCTAACCGGATGTAAATACAGAAAGAAATATTAATGCAGAAAAATAGGTGTGAAAAAATGCTTCCTCTCCTACTTTCGATTTGCTTAACACAAAATTGTCATTGTCATATATTGAGTTTTTGAGAAAACAATAAGTATTTGTCAGCGCATGCGACACAGGCAAAACCTATTGGAAAAGTTTTAAAGGATTGAATTTCATGTGAAAAGAATCGGAAAATAAATAAGTGGGTTAAAAACATTATTAGTAAATTTTTCTGATGCATAAAATTATGAAGAAAAAACTGTTTTGATGCGAGAGAGAACAAATAGTAATCGGTGCTTAAAATTTTAAGTTAATATCGTGGAATTTACTTAAGAGCTTATTGTTTATTTTTGTGATAATACTGAAAACAAAATGATTTATTTTAATAACTTGACAAAACTGTTTCTCACTCGAAAATTATGCGGAGATCGCCGGCCAAATTTAATAAATTCAGAGATTTTGTTTTTCCCCTTATTATGGGCACATCCTGTTTTTGTGTGACGGATGGAAAAATGTAGGCACAAAGAACTTATTACAAGCAAGTATGGATGGACGTACCGACAAGGGTGACGACAATATACGCTCCATAATGTGGCCGCATAACAAAATGTTTTAGATTCCACGTAAATAAAATGAAATGCATCGAAATCTTGTACTCCAATGTATTTGTCTATGTCTTCCCTCGCATGAATTTTACACATTCATCCAGATATATTTAATTTTTATTCTCTTTATAAAATCACGTTATTCACTTTTTCGGTTAATTAGGAAAAAATAAAGACACTAACTTGAATATTTTTTTATTTGTTTAATTTACTACATATATTATTCAATTATAAAATTTATGTCTTTGTTAAGAATACAGGTCCTGCTTGACTTCTAAAATTTCACGAATCGTCGAAGCATATGTCCACAAGCTGTGACAATACACAATCCTAACGATCTGTAGATTGGAAATCGGACATTACTTAATAAATGACAAATCGAAAAATAAAATATTGCTAGTGAAAAAATTAAGACTTATGATCATGACAGTAATTTTCTTTGGAGAATTATCGGATTATGACATCCATATCGAAAATATCTTTTGGATTGAATTCACATTTTTTGTTAGTTGGGCATAGTCTGGTCTGACTAATTTTGTATTTCACAAACACTATGTAGTTAAACAATAATAATTGAGTTGTTGCTACTTCTACTGCAATATTTTTATGTTGGATGAAATATCTTCTTACTTTTTGCTACAAGTTAATTCCAGGATAAAAGACACTGGTGCTGAACTGGTTCTGATTCCCAAATAATTATACTTAATATCTCCAATCACATTATTTTCTCCTGATAATGCTATCTTTCCACTTCCAGGAACCATTCCATCTCCCAACACAAGTTTATTATCATTCCATTGAATCCAGAAGGGTTTGAATTCTTTAGCATTAAGTAACAAAGCAGGATGGGTCGTCTCATTAATAGGGTTATTACTAAATTGCCGTGTTCTGATCTCAGTATGAACATTTCCCCGGATTCCAAAGACAATTTCGAATATTATTCCACTGTTCTGTTTGCTTTGGAATAACCCGACTACAGCTTCTTGTGAACCTTTTAACCAGAAAACTTTAGAATCCAAACCTTTAATATCAATGAAGTTCGTATAATATGTAGTTGCTGCAGGTAAATTGATGATAGTTGAATTTATAAACAGAAATTGAAAAGTAACTAATAAAATTATAACAGTAATATTCATTTTATATTCACTTCTTATAATGCACAGAGCCCACTTTTTATAATACACAGAGCACTTATAGTGATTCTAAAAGACCTTAAAATATGCAGAACTGGTTGTGAGTGCATCAGTTATGTACAATCCAATATGTAAATGTATTAAATCAAAACGCTCTTTGAATGACATTCACAATTTCTAAAAAATCTTTCACATGACAAACAATTTAAATTCTATACAATATTATTTTTTATCTGGATTCGATTATTGTAACGTATTTCAAATATAAAAAAATTGAAACAATATATCTATTATCATTATTCTGTTTGTCTTAACATCATCATCAATATTTACACAAAGCATTTATTAAAGGGATGGTTTTTCTAAATTTTGAAAGTATACTGGGAACACTGATAGTATCAATTTTCACCATTCCAATTAATTAGACGTCTGTTGTTCCAGCAATTCCACTTAATCTAAGTGTTTGATATCACAAAATTGTTAACATACTGATACTTGTATCACAAAAGACCTTTGCGATTATTGATGTCATGAAACAATTTGTGTAAGTTTAAATTTAAAGCAAACACACGGGATTAATTTCATTAATTTTTAATTGTACTTTTCTTACTGTAAACTAGCTTTCACCAACATTTATACTTTTTTTCATTTTAAAGAGACTGCAAAGACGTTTACTAAACTTTGTATGTGTATCGGGGACACCGATAACATCAATTTGCGCCATTCCAATATTTAATCCGACGTCTATGGTTCTTGCAATTCCATTAAGACTAACGTCACTAATATTTATTTGCATAGACGTCAATAGTAGCTTCCAATAGATCACTGGTAGTGACGTCATAAAACAATTAGTACAATTACAAGAACCATAGACTTCTGAATGTAAATTGGAATGGTGCAAATTGATGCTATCAGTGTCCCCGATACACATACAAAGTTTAGAAAATCACTTTACAATTATCACGTTATATTATTGAATTATTAGACTTCTAAATAAGATTTCAGCACATATATTTCAGGACTGGTACAAATAATATACAGTATGTGTGTGTTCATGTTTTTTTATTTGAAATCGTGCTAACTTTAACTTTCACATAATATTCACTATTGTTCTGTGACCTACGCCCTCAATACGCCCTAATATCAACAAGAAGATGTAAATTCTAACTATTAAAAGCTGGGATATTATGATATTGATAACGCTACCTCTCAAGATAAATTAAATTAGATATTAAACCCCCAAGATATATATCATTACCTAGAATAAATAATAATTATTGGAAAATACTTAATATTTTTTAAACGTTTTTCAATAATTTCTGTATTTTAAAGAAAATATTTTTTGATCGATTTATTGGATTAGATATGTCGGTAATGGTCGCTTCCAGCGAATACTGTTATCGCAAACTAGGTATTTGTTGGTGATCGTAATTGTTGGTATTGTTTTTCTGGAAAACGTCCGAGAAAATAAAAGAACGAACCCAAGCCATTTCGCGATTCAATTTCTAAAAATATTTATCTTAGTGCACTTTATTGATCTGCGTCTGTCTTATATAAAAGCTTAGTGCTTTTTATTGTCTTACGTCTTTCATTTGACTTCATAATTTTTTGTGTAAATAACACACACAATTCAGAGCTTATATAGCTTCATCTATAAAATTGTATAACTAATTGATCTGCATTGTTACAAGATGGATTAAGGTTGTGTGAAGTTTAAAGTGAAACTATGGTTTGTAGAGTTTGCAAAAAACAACAAATGTACATTGCACTCTTACACGATACTGGTAGCGAGCAAACCCTGTTCCCTCAAATTGCTTCAGGACAATGACAATACATATGAGCCATGTTGGTGTTTAAAATTATCAAGTGGGTCACTTTTTTCTTGACTTTAGGATCCAAGATCAAGAATACTATCAAGTGATCAAACATTATTTATCATTACATGCAGCAGGGGTAAGCAAGCAAGATCAACAACTAGAGTAAGTATTCGACTAGAGTAGATATACACGATCAACAGCAGGGGTAAGTAATTAAGATCAGCAGCTAGAGTAATTATACAAACTAGAGTAGGTATACACGATCAACAGCATGGTGGGTTAGGCAAGCAAGAAACTAGGTTAGACCACAATTGCTCTCAGATAAATAGACATTTTCTTGAAAATTCCTCCATTGTGTCCATAGCTCTAGTTTTGTGAATTTAATGGACATGAACTTTGGTGACTTCAGTGTCGGTGTGTTTATCAGCGATTCTAGGCAAATAACTTTTGTTTATTGCATAGAGTTATATCGTGTCTAATAATTTGTTATCACAATGTTATACATTGACACTAAATCGAATTGAGTCGGGATTTGAAACAATACTCGGTAAACAATTTGAGGCAAAGTATTGCAAATGATGTATGTGTTAGAAGTACAGTGCATTTTATTAATTAGTTTAACGTAGTTTGTAATGTCATAACTAACAACAAAATGATTCATTTTGTCTCTTCGCTAATACACAGCATACAATTTAATTTAAAAGGGAGATAGAATAAGACCATATTATCTTAGTCCTTGCAAAATGCTCTTATTAGAAAAGCTAATCAGTGATAAGTGTTCACAGCTCAAAATCAAAATTGAAGCCCCCAAATCCATTAAACTTAATTCCTAAAAAAAAGTATCTGAGTTTGAAAGTTATAAATCTGATTCGTTTTTTTTAGTGAGACCTCGGCATATAGAAAAAACCCACTGTCCTGTATATATAAATAGAAAATAAAATTTCTATTTTGATGTACATGTACATTTGAAGGGATTGTGCAATTTGTGTACAGATTTACACTCTTGAAGACTATTTACATTTTATTCAAGACTCAAATCCACCTCTGAAAATACCAACTGTTCCATTAACAGATTTATGTACAGATCACGCTTACTTTAAAGACGTTAAAAAAACAACCTTTCGGTGCAGAAAAATATTACTAATAGTCCCTTTAAAGTTAAACCATACATTTTATATGTCAAGATGTCACAATATCAAATAAAATTAAAGATGAGTTACGTTATTTTTTTAATGTCATACTGAGAAAACTATTGGTGTTTTTTGATCAATAACTTGTTTTATATCTGCCATTAATTTTCTTCAATAAGATATTTTGTGTCAAGGACGATCATTTGAAACAAATTATTATTTTTCATGACATTAGAACAGCTATACCTATTCAATTTTATGTCATATTCAAAATTGATAAAAAGGGAACCCATCTTTAACCAAATAAAGAACTCGGTGACACCGAGAATATAAAAAAATAACCAAAACATGCCCTGATATAGAATCATTATTTATCCATTCCGCAGGGCTCTTAACAACCTAATGTAAATTTTGATCAGCTGTTGGGGCCCGATGACGTATTGCAATGTAAAGTCTATGGAAAAATATCCATGTTCTGACCTAGAATGGACTCAAAAAAAAAAAAAAAAAAAAAAAAAAAAAAAAAATAGGGCCTTGCACAGGCCTACCCTTTGTTAAAAAATAATATTTGTTTGGCGAAAATGATAGATTAGACAGTGTTCGACTTTGTAAAAATAGAAAAAAAAAATTTTCGTCAAGCGGGTCTCGAACCCGGGACCCCAAAGGTGGCGTGCAAGCACGGAACCCACTGGGCCACCGCGGCCTTGTTGAAACGGTCCTAGGGTTAGCTCAAAACCTAACTGCAACAGGGGGTAAACGCAATTTTTTTAAAACACCAACTACGGTTATCACAGGAAATTGTCAAAGGTTGCATCAAATATAGGTGTTTCGCATATGTAAAGATTCGGAACGTCGTAGCGCATCGTTTTAGCACACATTTGGGTTGAAAAAATTTCATGGGCGGCCTACAGGGCCCGTCAAACATACTTCCCTTCTGTAATGGCTCCACGAAGGGGTAAAAATCGGAGCAACGGCAATTAGGGTTAGCATTGCACAGGCCTACCCTTTGTTAAAAAATAATATTTGTTTGGCGAAAATGATAGATTAGACAGTGTTCGACTTTGTAAAAATAGAAAAAAAAAATTTTCGTCAAGCGGGTCTCGAACCCGGGACCCCAAAGGTGGCGTGCAAGCACGGAACCCACTGGGCCACAGGCCTACCCTTTGTTTAAAAATAATATTTGTTTGGCGAAAATGATAGATTAGACAGTGTTCGACTTTGTAAAAATAGAAAAAAAAAATTTTCGTCAAGCGGGTCTCGAACCCGGGACCCCAAAGGTGGCGTGCAAGCACGGAACCCACTGGGCCACCGCGGCCTTGCTGAAACGGTCCTAGGGTTAGCTCAAAACCTAACTGCAACAGGGGGTAAACGCAATTTTTTTAAAACACCAACTACGGTTATCACAGGAAATTGTCAAAGGTTGCATCAAATATAGGTGTTTCGCATATGTAAAGATTCGGAACGTCGTAGCGCATCGTTTTAGCACACATTTGGGTTGAAAAAATTTCATGGGCGGCCTACAGGGCCCGTCAAACATACTTCCCTTCTGTAATGGCTCCACGAAGGGGTAAAAATCGGAGCAACGGCAATTAGGGTTAGCATTGCACAGGCCTACCCTTTGTTAAAAAATAATATTTGTTTGGCGAAAATGATAGATTAGACAGTGTTCGACTTTGTAAAAATAGAAAAAAAATTTTTTCTTCAAGCGGGTCTCGAACCCGGGACCCCAAAGGTGGCGTGCAAGCACGGAACCCACTGGGCCACCGCGGCCTTAATGAAACGGTCCTAGGGTTAACTCAAAACCTAACTGCAACAGGGGGTAAACGCAATTTTTTTAAAACACCAACTACGGTTATCACAGGAAATTGTCAAAGGTTGCATCAAATATAGGTGTTTCGCATATGTAAAGATTCGGAACGTCGTAGCGCTTCGTTTTAGCACACATTTGGGTTGAAAAAATTTCATGGGCGGCCTACAGGGCCCGTCAAACATACTTCCCTTCTGTAATGGCTCCACGAAGGGGTAAAAATCGGAGCAACGGCAATTAGGGTTAGCATTGCACAGGCCTACCCTTTGTTAAAAAATAATATTTGTTTGGCGAAAATGATAGATTAGACAGTGTTCGACTTTGTAAAAATAGAAAAAAAAAATTTTCGTCAAGCGGGTCTCGAACCCGGGACCCCAAAGGTGGCGTGCAAGCACGGAACCCACTGGGCCACCGCGGCCTTGCTGAAACGGTCCTAGGGTTAGCCCAAAACCTAACTGCAACAGGGGGTAAACGCAATTTTTTTAAAACACCAACTACGGTTATCACAGGAAATTGTCAAAGGTTGCATCAAATATAGGTGTTTCGCATATGTAAAGATTCGGAACGTCGTAGCGCATCGTTTTAGCACACATTTGGGTTGAAAAAATTTCATGGGCGGCCTACAGGGCCCGTCAAACATACTTCCCTTCTGTAATGGCTCCACGAAGGGGTAAAAATCGGAGCAACGGCAATTAGGGTTAGCATTGCACAGGCCTACCCTTTGTTAAAAAATAATATTTGTTTGGCGAAAATGATAGATTAGACAGTGTTCGACTTTGTAAAAATAGAAAAAAAAAATTTTCGTCAAGCGGGTCTCGAACCCGGGACCCCAAAGGTGGCGTGCAAGCACGGAACCCACTGGGCCACAGCGGCCTTGCTGAAACGGTCCTAGGGTTAGCTCAAAACCTAACTGCAACAGGGGGTAAACGCAATTTTTTTAAAACACCAACTACGGTTATCACAGGAAATTGTCAAAGGTTGCATCAAATATAGGTGTTTCGCATATGTAAATATTCGGAACGTCGTAGCGCATCGTTTTAGCACACATTTGGGTTGAAAAAATTTCATGGGCGGCCTACAGGGCCCGTCAAACATACTTCCCTTCTGTAATGGCTCCACGAAGGGGTAAAAATCGGAGCAACGGCAATTAGGGTTAGCATTGCACAGGCCTACCCTTTGTTTAAAAATAATATTTGTTTGGCGAAAATGATAGATTAGACAGTGTTCGACTTTGTAAAAATAGAAAAAAAAAATTTTCGTCAAGCGGGTCTCGAACCCGGGACCCCAAAGGTGGCGTGCAAGCACGGAACCCACTGGGCCACCGCGGCCTTGCTGAAACGGTCCTAGGGTTAGCTCAAAACCTAACTGCAACAGGGGGTAAACGCAATTTTTTTAAAACACCAACTACGGTTATCACAGGAAATTGTCAAAGGTTGCATCAAATATAGGTGTTTCGCATATGTAAAGATTCGGAACGTCGTAGCGCATCGTTTTAGCACACATTTGGGTTGAAAAAATTTCATGGGCGGCCTACAGGGCCCGTCAAACATACTTCCCTTCTGTAATGGCTCCACGAAGGGGTAAAAATCGGAGCAACGGCAATTAGGGTTAGCATTGCACAGGCCTACCCTTTGTTAAAAAATAATATTTGTTTGGCGAAAATGATAGATTAGACAGTGTTCGACTTTGTAAAAATAGAAAAAAAATTTTTTCTTCAAGCGGGTCTCGAACCCGGGACCCCAAAGGTGGCGTGCAAGCACGGAACCCACTGGGCCACCGCGGCCTTAATGAAACGGTCCTAGGGTTAACTCAAAACCTAACTGCAACAGGGGGTAAACGCAATTTTTTTAAAACACCAACTACGGTTATCACAGGAAATTGTCAAAGGTTGCATCAAATATAGGTGTTTCGCATATGTAAAGATTCGGAACGTCGTAGCGCTTCGTTTTAGCACACATTTGGGTTGAAAAAATTTCATGGGCGGCCTACAGGGCCCGTCAAACATACTTCCCTTCTGTAATGGCTCCACGAAGGGGTAAAAATCGGAGCAACGGCAATTAGGGTTAGCATTGCACAGGCCTACCCTTTGTTAAAAAATAATATTTGTTTGGCGAAAATGATAGATTAGACAGTGTTCGACTTTGTAAAAATAGAAAAAAAAAATTTTCGTCAAGCGGGTCTCGAACCCGGGACCCCAAAGGTGGCGTGCAAGCACGGAACCCACTGGGCCACCGCGGCCTTGCTGAAACGGTCCTAGGGTTAGCCCAAAACCTAACTGCAACAGGGGGTAAACGCAATTTTTTTAAAACACCAACTACGGTTATCACAGGAAATTGTCAAAGGTTGCATCAAATATAGGTGTTTCGCATATGTAAAGATTCGGAACGTCGTAGCGCATCGTTTTAGCACACATTTGGGTTGAAAAAATTTCATGGGCGGCCTACAGGGCCCGTCAAACATACTTCCCTTCTGTAATGGCTCCACGAAGGGGTAAAAATCGGAGCAACGGCAATTAGGGTTAGCATTGCACAGGCCTACCCTTTGTTAAAAAATAATATTTGTTTGGCGAAAATGATAGATTAGACAGTGTTCGACTTTGTAAAAATAGAAAAAAAAAATTTTCGTCAAGCGGGTCTCGAACCCGGGACCCCAAAGGTGGCGTGCAAGCACGGAACCCACTGGGCCACAGCGGCCTTGCTGAAACGGTCCTAGGGTTAGCTCAAAACCTAACTGCAACAGGGGGTAAACGCAATTTTTTTAAAACACCAACTACGGTTATCACAGGAAATTGTCAAAGGTTGCATCAAATATAGGTGTTTCGCATATGTAAATATTCGGAACGTCGTAGCGCATCGTTTTAGCACACATTTGGGTTGAAAAAATTTCATGGGCGGCCTACAGGGCCCGTCAAACATACTTCCCTTCTGTAATGGCTCCACGAAGGGGTAAAAATCGGAGCAACGGCAATTAGGGTTAGCATTGCACAGGCCTACCCTTTGTTTAAAAATAATATTTGTTTGGCGAAAATGATAGATTAGACAGTGTTCGACTTTGTAAAAATAGAAAAAAAAAATTTTCGTCAAGCGGGTCTCGAACCCGGGACCCCAAAGGTGGCGTGCAAGCACGGAACCCACTGGGCCACCGCGGCCTTGCTGAAACGGTCCTAGGGTTAGCTCAAAACCTAACTGCAACAGGGGGTAAACGCAATTTTTTTAAAACACCAACTACGGTTATCACAGGAAATTGTCAAAGGTTGCATCAAATATAGGTGTTTCGCATATGTAAAGATTCGGAACGTCGTAGCGCATCGTTTTAGCACACATTTGGGTTGAAAAAATTTCATGGGCGGCCTACAGGGCCCGTCAAACATACTTCCCTTCTGTAATGGCTCCACGAAGGGGTAAAAATCGGAGCAACGGCAATTAGGGTTAGCATTGCACAGGCCTACCCTTTGTTAAAAAATAATATTTGTTTGGCGAAAATGATAGATTAGACAGTGTTCGACTTTGTAAAAATAGAAAAAAAAAATTTTCGTCAAGCGGGTCTCGAACCCGGGACCCCAAAGGTGGCGTGCAAGCACGGAACCCACTGGGCCACCGCGGCCTTGCTGAAACGGTCCTAGGGTTAGCTCAAAACCTAACTGCAACAGGGGGTAAACGCAATTTTTTTAAAACACCAACTACGGTTATCACAGGAAATTGTCAAAGGTTGCATCAAATATAGGTGTTTCGCATATGTAAAGATTCGGAACGTCGTAGCGCTTCGTTTTAGCACACATTTGGGTTGAAAAAATTTCATGGGCGGCCTACAGGGCCCGTCAAACATACTTCCCTTCTGTAATGGCTCCACGAAGGGGTAAAAATCGGAGCAACGGCAATTAGGGTTAGCATTGCACAGGCCTACCCTTTGTTAAAAAATAATATTTGTTTGGCGAAAATGATAGATTAGACAGTGTTCGACTTTGTAAAAATAGAAAAAAAAAATTTTCGTCAAGCGGGTCTCGAACCCGGGACCCCAAAGGTGGCGTGCAAGCACGGAACCCACTGGGCCACCGCGGCCTTGCTGAAACGGTCCTAGGGTTAGCCCAAAACCTAACTGCAACAGGGGGTAAACGCAATTTTTTTAAAACACCAACTACGGTTATCACAGGAAATTGTCAAAGGTTGCATCAAATATAGGTGTTTCGCATATGTAAAGATTCGGAACGTCGTAGCGCATCGTTTTAGCACACATTTGGGTTGAAAAAATTTCATGGGCGGCCTACAGGGCCCGTCAAACATACTTCCCTTCTGTAATGGCTCCACGAAGGGGTAAAAATCGGAGCAACGGCAATTAGGGTTAGCATTGCACAGGCCTACCCTTTGTTAAAAAATAATATTTGTTTGGCGAAAATGATAGATTAGACAGTGTTCGACTTTGTAAAAATAGAAAAAAAAAATTTTCGTCAAGCGGGTCTCGAACCCGGGACCCCAAAGGTGGCGTGCAAGCACGGAACCCACTGGGCCACCGCGGCCTTGCTGAAACGGTCCTAGGGTTAGCTCAAAACCTAACTGCAACAGGGGGTAAACGCAATTTTTTTAAAACACCAACTATGGTTATCACAGGAAATTGTCAAAGGTTGCATCAAATATAGGTGTTTCGCATATGTAAAGATTCGGAACGTCGTAGCGCTTCGTTTTAGCACACATTTGGGTTGAAAAAATTTCATGGGCGGCCTACAGGGCCCGTCAAACATACTTCCCTTCTGTAATGGCTCCACGAAGGGGTAAAAATCGGAGCAACGGCAATTAGGGTTAGCATTGCACAGGCCTACCCTTTGTTAAAAAATAATATTTGTTTGGCGAAAATGATAGATTAGACAGTGTTCGACTTTGTAAAAATAGAAAAAAAAAATTTCGTCAAGCGGGTCTCGAACCCGGGACCCCAAAGGTGGCGTGCAAGCACGGAACCCACTGGGCCACCGCGGCCTTGCTGAAACGGTCCTAGGGTTAGCCCAAAACCTAACTGCAACAGGGGGTAAACGCAATTTTTTTAAAACACCAACTACGGTTATCACAGGAAATTGTCAAAGGTTGCATCAAATATAGGTGTTTCGCATATGTAAAGATTCGGAACGTCGTAGCGCATCGTTTTAGCACACATTTGGGTTGAAAAAATTTCATGGGCGGCCTACAGGGCCCGTCAAACATACTTCCCTTCTGTAATGGCTCCACGAAGGGGTAAAAATCGGAGCAACGGCAATTAGGGTTAGCATTGCACAGGCCTACCCTTTGTTAAAAAATAATATTTGTTTGGCGAAAATGTTAGATTAGACAGTGTTCGACTTTGTAAAAATAGAAAAAAAAAATTTTCGTCAAGCGGGTCTCGAACCCGGGACCCCAAAGGTGGCGTGCAAGCACGGAACCCACTGGGCCACCGCGGCCTTGCTGAAACGGTCCTAGGGTTAGCTCAAAACCTAACTGCAACAGGGGGTAAACGCAATTTTTTTAAAACACCAACTACGGTTATCACAGGAAATTGTCAAAGGTTGCATCAAATATAGGTGTTTCGCATATGTAAAGATTCGGAACGTCGTAGCGCATCGTTTTAGCACACATTTGGGTTGAAAAAATTTCATGGGCGGCCTACAGGGCCCGTCAAACATACTTCCCTTCTGTAATGGCTCCACGAAGGGGTAAAAATCGGAGCAACGGCAATTAGGGTTAGCATTGCACAGGCCTACCCTTTGTTTAAAAATAATATTTGTTTGGCGAAAATGATAGATTAGACAGTGTTCGACTTTGTAAAAATAGAAAAAAAAAATTTTCGTCAAGCGGGTCTCGAACCCGGGACCCCAAAGGTGGCGTGCAAGCACGGAACCCACTGGGCCACCGCGGCCTTGCTGAAACGGTCCTAGGGTTAGCTCAAAACCTAACTGCAACAGGGGGTAAACGCAATTTTTTTAAAACACCAACTACGGTTATCACAGGAAATTGTCAAAGGTTGCATCAAATATAGGTGTTTCGCATATGTAAAGATTCGGAACGTCGTAGCGCATCGTTTTAGCACACATTTGGGTTGAAAAAATTTCATGGGCGGCCTACAGGGCCCGTCAAACATACTTCCCTTCTGTAATGGCTCCACGAAGGGGTAAAAATCGGAGCAACGGCAATTAGGGTTAGCATTGCACAGGCCTACCCTTTGTTAAAAAATAATATTTGTTTGGCGAAAATGATAGATTAGACAGTGTTCGACTTTGTAAAAATAGAAAAAAAAAATTTTCGTCAAGCGGGTCTCGAACCCGGGACCCCAAAGGTGGCGTGCAAGCACGGAACCCACTGGGCCACCGCGGCCTTGCTGAAACGGTCCTAGGGTTAGCCCAAAACCTAACTGCAACAGGGGGTAAACGCAATTTTTTTAAAACACCAACTACGGTTATCACAGGAAATTGTCAAAGGTTGCATCAAATATAGGTGTTTCGCATATGTAAAGATTCGGAACGTCGTAGCGCATCGTTTTAGCACACATTTGGGTTGAAAAAATTTCATGGGCGGCCTACAGGGCCCGTCAAACATACTTCCCTTCTGTAATGGCTCCACGAAGGGGTAAAAATCGGAGCAACGGCAATTAGGGTTAGCATTGCACAGGCCTACCCTTTGTTAAAAAATAATATTTGTTTGGCGAAAATGATAGATTAGACAGTGTTCGACTTTGTAAAAATAGAAAAAAAAAATTTTCGTCAAGCGGGTCTCGAACCCGGGACCCCAAAGGTGGCGTGCAAGCACGGAACCCACTGGGCCACCGCGGCCTTGCTGAAACGGTCCTAGGGTTAGCTCAAAACCTAACTGCAACAGGGGGTAAACGCAATTTTTTTAAAACACCAACTACGGTTATCACAGGAAATTGTCAAAGGTTGCATCAAATATAGGTGTTTCGCATATGTAAAGATTCGGAACGTCGTAGCGCATCGTTTTAGCACACATTTGGGTTGAAAAAATTTCATGGGCGGCCTACAGGGCCCGTCAAACATACTTCCCTTCTGTAATGGCTCCACGAAGGGGTAAAAATCGGAGCAACGGCAATTAGGGTTAGCATTGCACAGGCCTACCCTTTGTTAAAAAATAATATTTGTTTGGCGAAAATGATAGATTAGACAGTGTTCGACTTTGTAAAAATAGAAAAAAAAAATTTTCGTCAAGCGGGTCTCGAACCCGGGACCCCAAAGGTGGCGTGCAAGCACGGAACCCACTGGGCCACCGCGGCCTTGCTGAAACGGTCCTAGGGTTAGCTCAAAACCTAACTGCAACAGGGGGTAAACGCAATTTTTTTAAAACACCAACTACGGTTATCACAGGAAATTGTCAAAGGTTGCATCAAATATAGGTGTTTCGCATATGTAAAGATTCGGAACGTCGTAGCGCATCGTTTCAGCACACATTTGGGTTGAAAAAATTTCATGGGCGGCCTACAGGGCCCGTCAAACATACTTCCCTTCTGTAATGGCTCCACGAAGGGGTAAAAATCGGAGCAACGGCAATTAGGGTTAGCATTGCACAGGCCTACTCTTTGTTTAAAAATAATATTTGTTTGGCGAAAATGATAGATTAGACAGTGTTCGACTTTGTAAAAATAGAAAAAAAAAATTTTCGTCAAGCGGGTCTCGAACCCGGGACCCCAAAGGTGGCGTGCAAGCACGGAACCCACTGGGCCACCGCGGCCTTGCTGAAACGGTCCTAGGGTTAGCTCAAAACCTAACTGCAACAGGGGGTAAACGCAATTTTTTTAAAACACCAACTACGGTTATCACAGGAAATTGTCAAAGGTTGCATCAAATATAGGTGTTTCGCATATGTAAAGATTCGGAACGTCGTAGCGCATCGTTTTAGCACACATTTGGGTTGAAAAAATTTCATGGGCGGCCTACAGGGCCCGTCAAACATACTTCCCTTCTGTAATGGCTCCACGAAGGGGTAAAAATCGGAGCAACGGCAATTAGGGTTAGCATTGCACAGGCCTACCCTTTGTTAAAAAATAATATTTGTTTGGCGAAAATGATAGATTAGACAGTGTTCGACTTTGTAAAAATAGAAAAAAAAAATTTTCGTTAAGCGGGTCTCGAACCCGGGACCCCAAAGGTGGCGTGCAAGCACGGAACCCACTGGGCCACCGCGGCCTTGCTGAAACGGTCCTAGGGTTAGCTCAAAACCTAACTGCAACAGGGGGTAAACGCAATTTTTTTAAAACACCAACTACGGTTATCACAGGAAATTGTCAAAGGTTGCATCAAATATAGGTGTTTCGCATATGTAAAGATTCGGAACGTCGTAGCGCATCGTTTTAGCACACATTTGGGTTGAAAAAATTTCATGGGCGGCCTACAGGGCCCGTCAAACATACTTCCCTTCTGTAATGGCTCCACGAAGGGGTAAAAATCGGAGCAACGGCAATTAGGGTTAGCATTGCACAGGCCTACCCTTTGTTAAAAAATAATATTTGTTTGGCGAAAATGATAGATTAGACAGTGTTCGACTTTGTAAAAATAGAAAAAAAAAATTTTCGTCAAGCGGGTCTCGAACCCGGGACCCCAAAGGTGGCGTGCAAGCACGGAACCCACTGGGCCACCGCGGCCTTGCTGAAACGGTCCTAGGGTTAGCTCAAAACCTAACTGCAACAGGGGGTAAACGCAATTTTTTTAAAACACCAACTACGGTTATCACAGGAAATTGTCAAAGGTTGCATCAAATATAGGTGTTTCGCATATGTAAAGATTCGGAACGTCGTAGCGCATCGTTTTAGCACACATTTGGGTTGAAAAAATTTCATGGGCGGCCTACAGGGCCCGTCAAACATACTTCCCTTCTGTAATGGCTCCACGAAGGGGTAAAAATCGGAGCAACGGCAATTAGGGTTAGCATTGCACAGGCCTACCCTTTGTTTAAAAATAATATTTGTTTGGCGAAAATGATAGATTAGACAGTGTTCGACTTTGTAAAAATAGAAAAAAAAAATTTTCGTCAAGCGGGTCTCGAACCCGGGACCCCAAAGGTGGCGTGCAAGCACGGAACCCACTGGGCCACCGCGGCCTTGCTGAAACGGTCCTAGGGTTAGCTCAAAACCTAACTGCAACAGGGGGTAAACGCAATTTGTTTAAAACATCAACTTCGGTTATCACAGGAAATTGTCAAAGGTTGCATCAAATATAGGTGTTTCGCATATGTAAAGATTCGGAACGTCGTAGCGCATCGTTTTAGCACACATTTGGGTTGAAAAAATTTCATGGGCGGCCTACAGGGCCCGTCAAACATACTTCCCTTCTGTAATGGCTCCACGAAGGGGTAAAAATCGGAGCAACGGCAATTAGGGTTAGCATTGCACAGGCCTACCCTTTGTTAAAAAATAATATTTGTTTGGCGAAAATGATAGATTAGACAGTGTTCGACTTTGTAAAAATAGAAAAAAAAATTTTTCGTCAAGCGGGTCTCGAACCCGGGACCCCAAAGGTGGCGTGCAAGCACGGAACCCACTGGGCCACCGCGGCCTTAATGAAACGGTCCTAGGGTTAACTCAAAACCTAACTGCAACAGGGGGTAAACGCAATTTTTTTAAAACACCAACTACGGTTATCACAGGAAATTGTCAAAGGTTGCATCAAATATAGGTGTTTCGCATATGTAAAGATTCGGAACGTCGTAGCGCATCGTTTTAGCACACATTTGGGTTGAAAAAATTTCATGGGCGGCCTACAGGGCCCGTCAAACATACTTCCCTTCTGTAATGGCTCCACGAAGGGGTAAAAATCGGAGCAACGGCAATTAGGGTTAGCATTGCACAGGCCTACCCTTTGTTAAAAAATAATATTTGTTTGGCGAAAATGATAGATTAGACAGTGTTCGACTTTGTAAAAATAGAAAAAAAAAATTTTCGTCAAGCGGGTCTCGAACCCGGGACCCCAAAGGTGGCGTGCAAGCACGGAACCCACTGGGCCACCGCGGCCTTGCTGAAACGGTCCTAGGGTTAGCTCAAAACCTAACTGCAACAGGGGGTAAACGCAATTTTTTTAAAACACCAACTACGGTTATCACAGGAAATTGTCAAAGGTTGCATCAAATATAGGTGTTTCGCATATGTAAAGATTCGGAACGTCGTAGCGCATCGTTTTAGCACACATTTGGGTTGAAAAAATTTCATGGGCGGCCTACAGGGCCCGTCAAACATACTTCCCTTCTGTAATGGCTCCACGAAGGGGTAAAAATCGGAGCAACGGCAATTAGGGTTAGCATTGCACAGGCCTACCCTTTGTTTAAAAATAATATTTGTTTGGCGAAAATGATAGATTAGACAGTGTTCGACTTTGTAAAAATAGAAAAAAAACATTTTCGTCAAGCGGGTCTCGAACCCGGGACCCCAAAGGTGGCGTGCAAGCACGGAACCCACTGGGCCACCGCGGCCTTGCTGAAACGGTCCTAGGGTTAGCTCAAAACCTAACTGCAACAGGGGGTAAACGCAATTTGTTTAAAACATCAACTTCGGTTATCACAGGAAATTGTCAAAGGTTGCATCAAATATAGGTGTTTCGCATATGTAAAGATTCGGAACGTCGTAGCGCATCGTTTTAGCACACATTTGGGTTGAAAAAATTTCATGGGCGGCCTACAGGGCCCGTCAAACATACTTCCCTTCTGTAATGGCTCCACGAAGGGGTAAAAATCGGAGCAACGGCAATTAGGGTTAGCATTGCACAGGCCTACCCTTTGTTAAAAAATAATATTTGTTTGGCGAAAATGATAGATTAGACAGTGTTCGACTTTGTAAAAATAGAAAAAAAAATTTTTCGTCAAGCGGGTCTCGAACCCGGGACCCCAAAGGTGGCGTGCAAGCACGGAACCCACTGGGCCACCGCGGCCTTAATGAAACGGTCCTAGGGTTAACTCAAAACCTAACTGCAACAGGGGGTAAACGCAATTTTTTTAAAACACCAACTACGGTTATCACAGGAAATTGTCAAAGGTTGCATCAAATATAGGTGTTTCGCATATGTAAAGATTCGGAACGTCGTAGCGCATCGTTTTAGCACACATTTGGGTTGAAAAAATTTCATGGGCGGCCTACAGGGCCCGTCAAACATACTTCCCTTCTGTAATGGCTCCACGAAGGGGTAAAAATCGGAGCAACGGCAATTAGGGTTAGCATTGCACAGGCCTACCCTTTGTTAAAAAATAATATTTGTTTGGCGAAAATGATAGATTAGACAGTGTTCGACTTTGTAAAAATAGAAAAAAAAAATTTTCGTCAAGCGGGTCTCGAACCCGGGACCCCAAAGGTGGCGTGCAAGCACGGAACCCACTGGGCCACCGCGGCCTTGCTGAAACGGTCCTAGGGTTAGCTCAAAACCTAACTGCAACAGGGGGTAAACGCAATTTTTTTAAAACACCAACTACGGTTATCACAGGAAATTGTCAAAGGTTGCATCAAATATAGGTGTTTCGCATATGTAAAGATTCGGAACGTCGTAGCGCATCGTTTTAGCACACATTTGGGTTGAAAAAATTTCATGGGCGGCCTACAGGGCCCGTCAAACATACTTCCCTTCTGTAATGGCTCCACGAAGGGGTAAAAATCGGAGCAACGGCAATTAGGGTTAGCATTGCACAGGCCTACCCTTTGTTTAAAAATAATATTTGTTTGGCGAAAATGATAGATTAGACAGTGTTCGACTTTGTAAAAATAGAAAAAAAAAATTTTCGTCAAGCGGGTCTCGAACCCGGGACCCCAAAGGTGGCGTGCAAGCACGGAACCCACTGGGCCACCGCGGCCTTGCTGAAACGGTCCTAGGGTTAGCTCAAAACCTAACTGCAACAGGGGGTAAACGCAATTTGTTTAAAACATCAACTTCGGTTATCACAGGAAATTGTCAAAGGTTGCATCAAATATAGGTGTTTCGCATATGTAAAGATTCGGAACGTCGTAGCGCATCGTTTTAGCACACATTTGGGTTGAAAAAATTTCATGGGCGGCCTACAGGGCCCGTCAAACATACTTCCCTTCTGTAATGGCTCCACGAAGGGGTAAAAATCGGAGCAACGGCAATTAGGGTTAGCATTGCACAGGCCTACCCTTTGTTAAAAAATAATATTTGTTTGGCGAAAATGATAGATTAGACAGTGTTCGACTTTGTAAAAATAGAAAAAAAAATTTTTCGTCAAGCGGGTCTCGAACCCGGGACCCCAAAGGTGGCGTGCAAGCACGGAACCCACTGGGCCACCGCGGCCTTAATGAAACGGTCCTAGGGTTAACTCAAAACCTAACTGCAACAGGGGGTAAACGCAATTTTTTTAAAACACCAACTACGGTTATCACAGGAAATTGTCAAAGGTTGCATCAAATATAGGTGTTTCGCATATGTAAAGATTCGGAACGTCGTAGCGCATCGTTTTAGCACACATTTGGGTTGAAAAAATTTCATGGGCGGCCTACAGGGCCCGTCAAACATACTTCCCTTCTGTAATGGCTCCACGAAGGGGTAAAAATCGGAGCAACGGCAATTAGGGTTAGCATTGCACAGGCCTACCCTTTGTTTAAAAATAATATTTGTTTGGCGAAAATGATAGATTAGACAGTGTTCGACTTTGTAAAAATAGAAAAAAAAATTTTCGTCAAGCGGGTCTCGAACCCGGGACCCCAAAGGTGGCGTGCAAGCACGGAACCCACTGGGCCACCGCGGCCTTGCTGAAACGGTCCTAGGGTTAGCTCAAAACCTAACTGCAACAGGGGGTAAACGCAATTTTTTTAAAACACCAACTACGGTTATCACAGGAAATTGTGAAAGGTTGCATCAAATATAGGTGTTTCGCATATGTAAAGATTCGGAACGTCGTAGCGCATCGTTTTAGCACACATTTGGGTTGAAAAAATTTCATGGGCGGCCTACAGGGCCCGTCAAACATACTTCCCTTCTGTAATGGCTCCACGAAGGGGTAAAAATCGGAGCAACGGCAATTAGGGTTAGCATTGCACAGGCCTACCCTTTGTTTAAAAATAATATTTGTTTGGCGAAAATGATAGATTAGACAGTGTTCGTAAAAATAGAAAAAAAAAATTTTTCGTCAAGCGGGTCTCGAACCCGGGACCCCAAAGGTGGCGTGCAAGCACGGAACCCACTGGGCCACCGCGGCCTTGCTGAAACGGTCCTAGGGTTAGCTCAAAACCTAACTGCAACAGGGGGTAAACGCAATTTTTTTTAAACACCAACTACGGTTATCACAGGCCATTGTCAAAGGTTGCATCAAATATAGGTGTTTCGCATATGTAAAGATTCGGAACGTCGTAGCGCATCGTTTTAGCACACATTTGGGTTGAAAAAATTTCATGGGCGGCCTACAGGGCCCGTCAAACATACTTCCCTTCTGTAATGGCTCCACGAAGGGGTAAAAATCGGAGCAACGGCAATTAGGGTTAGCATTGCACAGGCCTACCCTTTGTTTAAAAATAATATTTGTTTGGTGAAAATGATAGATTAGACAGTGTTCGACTTTGTCAAAATAGAAAAAAAAAATTGTCAACTGGGTCTCGAACGCGGGTCCCAAAAGTTGGCGTAAAAGCACAGGTTTGTTCAAAATGTCAAGTATGTTTGTATAACCACTGTTTCAATCAGTTTCATGGCATTCTGTGAAATGTGGCTTTAACATACCATGATTCTATCTTCAACTGTGGGACTACAACTGTTAATAATTTTATTGAATTTCCAATGTTTGTCATTAGAATAAAAGAGACGTTCTCTTTTTGCCTGTACCTATTGTTTCAAGATTAAATCTATGGCCTGTACTAAATCCCTAGAACAATGGGGATTACGACTACAGTCTATAGTCTGTATCATTTAATTATTTTAATATATGAGGCAAATAAAAGTAATCACATTTATCACAATTTTTTAAGCAAAGGTTCCAGGCATATATCACAGTAATAGATAACAGAATACAATAGATCATAATTAATTAATTAGACACTGAACAGTGAAGAGAGATTCATTTACCAATACTGGTTGCTTGCTGAGATACACAAACCGTAATATGTGAGAGCCCTTGCTCCTACTTGTTGGTATCTTTGATCAGCTGGATATTGACTGTCGGGTTGATAAATTTAATACTTTACCCGCATTGACCGTGGTTTTCGATCTTGAACTTTTTCTTATGTTGTCTTAGTTATTGATTCGATTTGTATCTGTGATTTCAGATTGGTAAAGAATTCTAACCAATCAATCGCATCAACCGGATGTTAATGTAGATAAAAAAAATTGCAATTATTAGTATCAATAATTATTTATATATCAAAAGAATATATCTTCTGGTGAACTAGTCAATTGCGTTAATAATATGGAATCATATTTATGATTATTAATAATATATACATGTATCCATTTCACCATCAATGGTTCGTGAAGATTTGTTAATCAACCATTGATTTACGGTTTTGAACGTGTGCTTAACCATATCAGATCGTTATATTTTTCAACATTCCCTTTACCTCCCCTTTCTTAGTTTGCATGATTTGGATTCTGATGTCTAAAATTGTTATCTTAACCAATTTGAAAAATGAAGAAAAATTGCGAATATAGTTCTGTTTCTGTACATTAGGATGATTATATCCGTCAGTGGTCTTCTTCAAATTTCACGGTCATTATTATGTTTTATTTTAGAGGCGAAAAATAAGTATTGGCCAGGATTTCTTATACAAACTTGTCCATGAAATTTTTAGAAAAATATAGAACTTTTAATTCATTAACTTTACATGGAAGTGCTGCATAAACAATATAGTTCATAAACACCAATGTTTACACTGAGTTATTTCCCTTAAACTATATATAAAGTATTCTATATTGCATTTGATCAAAAGCAAAAAATTGATTTGATATGGAATAAACAACAATTAGCGCTAAAGAATCTAGTCTTATCTTGAGTCTATTGTTATTTTATCATATCACAAAATAACATAAATTGTTTGCTTTGATGGCAATATTACGCCTGTTTCTTTGAAGCTTTTGTAAAAAAATAGATTGTTTGTCTTCGTTTTATGCATGTGTAAGACTAATTAGGACGATCTCAGATCATGCAGTGTGCAATGTGGGAACATTTGGCCAGGACAGGTTGACAGACTCGACCTTTTCTATGATCATTTTAAAACTCTATTTAAAAAAAAACATCGGATTATGACGTCATTGTCGAAAATATCATTAAGCTTCCTTTGGCATTTGCTATAGTTTGGTCTGACTGACTGGCATAGGCCTACTGGAACAGCAGTTGACTGCTGGATAATCGTGCAATGCTCTTATAAATTTGTTTTTCTGTCGTTTCGGATTCATTTCAAATGTACGAAACATTAAGACACAATAAATGCATTTAAAAAGTATGAAAGTCTAAGACACAATAAATGCACTTAAAAAGTATGAAAGTCAAAGACTCATAATAAATGCATTAAATGTATGAAAGAATAAAACTCATAATAAATCCATTTGAAAAGTATGAAAGTCTAAGACTCAATAATAAATACATTTGAAAAAAAAAAAAAAAACATTGTCCATTGTGGACTCAATATCTCCTTACTTCATACAAGATAGTTCCAGGATAAAAGATACTGGTGCCGAACTGGTTCTGATTCCCAAATAATTATACTGTACATCTTCAGTCATATTGTTTTCTCCTGATAATGTTGTCTGTCCACTTCCAGGAACCACTCCATCTCCAATCACACTTCTGTAATCATTCCATTGAATCTAGAAGGGTTTGAATTCTTTGGCATTCATTAAAAGGGCTGAATGATCAGTTGCATTGATAGGAATGCCAAAATACTCTGTTCTTATCTCCGTATGATTATTTTCCAGGATTCCGAAGACAATTTCGAATATTATTCCATCCTTCTGTTTACTTTGGAATAACGCGACTACGGCTTCTTGTTTGCTTTTTTTGTTCTAAACGAATCACCAATATAATGAATACTAAAATCTTAAAGTTTTTGCTTTCCCATTATGGCGGTTTATAACTTCAACCAATAATGATGGAAACTTTAATGTCATTACAGGGATTAAAGGATATTTTTATCAACTTTATCAAATAAGGATGGTTAGTAGTAGTAGGAGATGACAAGTTGACGTTTTCTTTCAGTAGATGCAGACACCACAAATTATGCTGTCGTAGTAGTTGATAGTTCAATTGATCCGATTGGATGAATGTGGCTGCATCGGCATACAATGGGGCTGAACTTGTGGTTTCCTAGTAATATGTTCATTAGCCTGGTTACAAGTTTGAAAATGGCTACACTTCAGATTAGTATCTGAGGATCTCCAGAACTCATCTTTCATATTCAGACGCTCTGCTTTATCATTTCCTACGATATATACATGCGCAGGATGCACGCTGGTTTTGTTTGTTTGGTAGTTGTGGATCATTTTTTGGTACACAAACCTTAATATATTGCAGCACTTCTCTTAGAACCTTCCGTATAGATCTACGTATGCGGAATCAATAAGATCAAATAAGAGCTCTTGCTGCTAATGGATTCTAGTTCGTGATGGATCACCTAGTATTGCTGGTGATAACTTAGATACCTCACCCATAATGATAGTTCAAAACTTAACTCAATATGCCTATTGTCACTTTGATCTCAAATTGTTTAAAAGTTCTAATCAATAATTCAGCTAACCGGATGTAAATACAGAAAGAAATATTAATGCAGAAAAATAGGTGTGAAAAAATGCTTCCTCTCCTACTTTCGATTTGCTTAACACAAAATTGTCATTGTCATATATTGAGTTTTTGAGAAAACAATAAGTATTTGTCAGCGCATGCGACACAGGCAAAACCTATTGGAAAAGTTTTAAAGGATTGAATTTCATGTGAAAAGAATCGGAAAATAAATAAGTGGGTTAAAAACATTATTAGTAAATTTTTCTGATGCATAAAATTATGAAGAAAAAACTGTTTTGATGCGAGAGAGAACAAATAGTAATCGGTGCTTAAAATTTTAAGTTAATATCGTGGAATTTACTTAAGAGCTTATTGTTTATTTTTGTGATAATACTGAAAACAAAATGATTTATTTTAATAACTTGACAAAACTGTTTCTCACTCGAAAATTATGCGGAGATCGCCGGCCAAATTTAATAAATTCAGAGATTTTGTTTTTCCCCTTATTATGGGCACATCCTGTTTTTGTGTGACGGATGGAAAAATGTAGGCACAAAGAACTTATTACAAGCAAGTATGGATGGACGTACCGACAAGGGTGACGACAATATACGCTCCATAATGTGGCCGCATAACAAAATGTTTTAGATTCCACGTAAATAAAATGAAATGCATCGAAATCTTGTACTCCAATGTATTTGTCTATGTCTTCCCTCGCATGAATTTTACACATTCATCCAGATATATTTAATTTTTATTCTCTTTATAAAATCACGTTATTCACTTTTTCGGTTAATTAGGAAAAAATAAAGACACTAACTTGAATATTTTTTTATTTGTTTAATTTACTACATATATTATTCAATTATAAAATTTATGTCTTTGTTAAGAATACAGGTCCTGCTTGACTTCTAAAATTTCACGAATCGTCGAAGCATATGTCCACAAGCTGTGACAATACACAATCCTAACGATCTGTAGATTGGAAATCGGACATTACTTAATAAATGACAAATCGAAAAATAAAATATTGCTAGTGAAAAAATTAAGACTTATGATCATGACAGTAATTTTCTTTAGAGAATTATCGGATTATGACATCCATATCGAAAATATCTTTTGGATTGAATTCACATTTTTTGTTAGTTGGGCATAGTCTGGTCTGACTAATTTTGTATTTCACAAACACTATGTAGTTAAACAATAATAATTGAGTTGTTGCTACTTCTACTGCAATATTTTTATGTTGGATGAAATATCTTCTTACTTTTTGCTACAAGTTAATTCCAGGATAAAAGACACTGGTGCTGAACTGGTTCTGATTCCCAAATAATTATACTTAATATCTCCAATCACATTATTTTCTCCTGATAATGCTATCTTTCCACTTCCAGGAACCATTCCATCTCCCAACACAAGTTTATTATCATTCCATTGAATCCAGAAGGGTTTGAATTCTTTAGCATTAAGTAACAAAGCAGGATGGGTCGTCTCATTAATAGGGTTATTACTAAATTGCCGTGTTCTGATCTCAGTATGAACATTTCCCCGGATTCCAAAGACAATTTCGAATATTATTCCACTGTTCTGTTTGCTTTGGAATAACCCGACTACAGCTTCTTGTGAACCTTTTAACCAGAAAACTTTAGAATCCAAACCTTTAATATCAATGAAGTTCGTATAATATGTAGTTGCTGCAGGTAAATTGATGATAGTTGAATTTATAAACAGAAATTGAAAAGTAACTAATAAAATTATAACAGTAATATTCATTTTATATTCACTTCTTATAATGCACAGAGCCCACTTTTTATAATACACAGAGCACTTATAGTGATTCTAAAAGACCTTAAAATATGCAGAACTGGTTGTGAGTGCATCGGTTATGTACAATCCAATATGTAAATGTATTAAATCAAAACGCTCTTTGAATGACATTCACAATTTCTAAAAAATCTTTCACATGACAAACAATTTAAATTCTATACAATATTATTTTTTATCTGGATTCGATTATTGTAACGTATTTCAAATATAAAAAAATTGAAACAATATATCTATTATCATTATTCTGTTTGTCTTAACATCATCATCAATATTTACACAAAGCATTTATTAAAGGGATGGTTTTTCTAAATTTTGAAAGTATACTGGGAACACTGATAGTATCAATTTTCACCATTCCAATTAATTACACGTCTGTTGTTCCATCAATTCCACTTAAACTAAGTGTTTGATAACAACAAAATAATTCATTTTGTCTCTTCTCTAATACACAGCATACAATTTAATTTAAAAGGGAGATAGAATAAGACCATATTATCTTAGTCCTTGATAAGTGTTCACAGCTCAAAATCAAAATTGAAGCCTCCAAATCCATTAAACTTAATTCCTAAAAAAAGTATCTGAGTTTGAAAGTTATAAATCTGATTCGTTTTTTTAGTGAGACCTTGGCATATAGAAAAAACCCACTGTCCTGTATATATCGGGTGGGCCTAAAGTAATGTCCCAACTTTTGACCTTCAGTATTTTCCAAAGCATTTACTCAAATGGACTGAAATTTTGCATATGATTAGTTTATGATATTATCTACCTCTGGTGCAAGTTTGAATGATATAGCATCATTAACCTTTAAAGGGCATACAAAACTAAATCAGAGGTCGAAAAAAACAATGCCGGACAGAGTCTTCTGAAATCATCCCTGCATGTGCATGGTGCCATGGTGTCACCTGTTAATCAAGTGTCATATGGGATGTTCGTGGGTTTTCAGAAGACTCGGTCCGGCATTGTTTTTTTCGACCTCTGATTTAGTTTTGTATGCCCTTTAAAGGTTAATGATGCTATATCACTCAAACTGGCCCCAAAGGTAGATAATATAATAAACTAATCATATGCAAAATTTCAGTCCATTTGAGTAAATGCTTTGGAAAATAGTGGAGGTCAAAAGTTGGGACATTACTTTAGGCCCACCCGATATAAATAGAAAATAAAATTTCTATTTTGATGTACATGTACATTCGAAGGGATTGTGCAATTTGTGTACAGATTTACACTCTTGAAGACTATTTACATCTTATTCAAGACTCAAATCCACCTCTGAAAATACCAACTGTTCCATTAAAAGATTTATGTACAGATCACGCTTACTTTAAAGACGTTAAAAAAACAACCTTTCGGTGCAGAAAAATATTACTAATAGTCCCGTTAAAGTTAAACCATACATTTTATATGTCAAGATGTCACAATATCAAATAAAATTAAAGATGAGTTACGTTATTTTTTTAATGTCATACTGAGAAAACTATTGGTGTTTTTTGATCAATAACTTGTTTTATATCTGCCATTAATTTTCTTCAATAAGATATTTTGTGTCAAGGACGACCATTTGAAACAAACTATTATTTTTCATGACATTAGAACAGCTATACCTATTCAATTTTATGTCATATTCAAAATTGATAACAAGGGAACCCATCTTTAACCAAATAAAGAACTAGGTGACACCGAGAATATAAAAAAATAACCAAAACATGCCCTGATATAGAATCAGTATTTATCCATTCCGCAGGGCTCTTAACAACCTAATGTAAATTTTGATGAGCTGTTGGGGCCCGATGACGTATTGCAATGTAAAGTCTATGGAAAAATATCCATGTTCTGACCTAGAACGGACCTAGAAAAAAAAAAAAAAAAAATAGGGCCTTGCACAGGCCTACCCTTTGTTCAAAAATAATATTTGTTTGGTGAAAATGATTGATTAGACAGTGTTCGATTTTTTTAAAAACACCAACTACGGTTATCACAGGAAATTGTCAAAGGTTGCATCAAATATAGGTGTTTCGCATATGTAAAGATTCGGAACGTCGTAGCGCATCGTTTTATCACACATTTGGGTTGAAAAAATTTCATGGGCGGCCTACAGGGTCCGTCAAACATACTTCCCTTCTGTAATGGCTCCGCGAAGGGGTAAAAATCTGAGCAACGGCAATTAGGGTTAGCATTGCACAGGCCTACCCTTTGTTCAAAAATAATATTTGTTTGGTGAAAATGATTGATTAGACAGTGTTCGACTTTGTAAAAATAGAAAAAAAAAATTTCCGTCAACCGGGTCTCGAACCCGGGACCCCAAAGGTGGCGTGCAAGCACGGAACCCACTGGGCCACCGCGGCCTTGCTGAAACGGTCCTAGGGTTAGCTCAAAACCTAACTGCAACAGGGGGTAAACGCATTTTTTTAAAAACACCAACTACGGTTATCACAGGAAATTGTCAAAGGTTGCATCAAATATAGGTGTTTCGCATATGTAAAGATTCGGAACGTCGTAGCGCATCGTTTTATCACACATTTGGGTTGAAAAAATTTCATGGGCGGCCTACAGGGTCCGTCAAACATACTTCCCTTCTGTAATGGCTCCGCGAAGGGGTAAAAATCTGAGCAACGGCAATTAGGGTTAGCATTGCACAGGCCTACCCTTTGTTCAAAAATAATATTTGTTTGGTGAAAATGATTGATTAGACAGTGTTCGACTTTGTAAAAATAGAAAAAAAAAATTTCCGTCAACCGGGTCTCGAACCCGGGACCCCAAAGGTGGCGTGCAAGCACGGAACCCACTGGGCCACCGCGGCCTTGCTGAAACGGTCCTAGGGTTAGCTCAAAACCTAACTGCAACAGGGGGTAAACGCATTTTTTTAAAAACACCAACTACGGTTATCACAGGAAATTGTCAAAGGTTGCATCAAATATAGGTGTTTCGCATATGTAAAGATTCGGAACGTCGTAGCGCATCGTTTTATCACACATTTGGGTTGAAAAAATTTCATGGGCGGCCTACAGGGTCCGTCAAACATACTTCCCTTCTGTAATGGCTCCGCGAAGGGGTAAAAATCTGAGCAACGGCAATTCGGGTTAGCATTGCACAGGCCTACCCTTTGTTCAAAAATAATATTTGTTTGGTGAAAATGATTGATTAGACAGTGTTCGACTTTGTAAAAATACAAAAAAAAAATTTCCGTCAACCGGGTCTCGAACCCGGGACCCCAAAGGTGGCGTGCAAGCACGGAACCCACTGGGCCACCGCGGCCTTGCTGAAACGGTCCTAGGGTTAGCTCAAAACCTAACTGCAACAGGGGGTAAACGCATTTTTTTAAAAACACCAACTACGGTTATCACAGGAAATTGTCAAAGGTTGCATCAAATATAGGTGTTTCGCATATGTAAAGATTCGGAACGTCGTAGCGCATCGTTTTATCACACATTTGGGTTGAAAAAATTTCATGGGCGGCCTACAGGGTCCGTCAAACATACTTCCCTTCTGTAATGGCTCCGCGAAGGAGTAAAAATCTGAGCAACGGCAATTAGGGTTAGCATTGCACAGGCCTACCCTTTGTTCAAAAATAATATTTGTTTGGTGAAAATGATTGATTAGACAGTGTTCGACTTTGTAAAAATAGAAAAAAAAAATTTCCGTCAACCGGGTCTCGAACCCGGGACCCCAAAGGTGGCGTGCAAGCACGGAACCCACTGGGCCACCGCGGCCTTGCTGAAACGGTCCTAGGGTTAGCTCAAAACCTAACTGCAACAGGGGGTAAACGCATTTTTTTAAAAACACCAACTACGGTTATCACAGGAAATTGTCAAAGGTTGCATCAAATATAGGTGTTTCGCATATGTAAAGATTCGGAACGTCCTAGCGCATCGTTTTATCACACATTTGGGTTGAAAAAATTTCATGGGCGGCCTACAGGGTCCGTCAAACATACTTCCCTTCTGTAATGGCTCCGCGAAGGGGTAAAAATCTGAGCAACGGCAATTAGGGTTAGCATTGCACAGGCCTACCCTTTGTTCAAAAATAATATTTGTTTGGTGAAAATGATTGATTAGACAGTGTTCGACTTTGTAAAAATACAAAAAAAAAAATTTCCGTCAACCGGGTCTCGAACCCGGGACCCCAAAGGTGGCGTGCAAGCACGGAACCCACTGGGCCACCGCGGCCTTGCTGAAACGGTCCTAGGGTTAGCTCAAAACCTAACTGCAACAGGGGGTAAACGCATTTTTTTAAAAACACCAACTACGGTTATCACAGGAAATTGTCAAAGGTTGCATCAAATATAGGTGTTTCGCATATGTAAAGATTCGGAACGTCGTAGCGCATCGTTTTATCACACATTTGGGTTGAAAAAATTTCATGGGCGGCCTACAGGGTCCGTCAAACATACTTCCCTTCTGTAATGGCTCCGCGAAGGGGTAAAAATCTGAGCAACGGCAATTAGGGTTAGCATTGCACAGGCCTACCCTTTGTTCAAAAATAATATTTGTTTGGTGAAAATGATTGATTAGACAGTGTTCGACTTTGTAAAAATAGAAAAAAAAAATTTCCGTCAACCGGGTCTCGAACCCGGGACCCCAAAGGTGGCGTGCAAGCACGGAACCCACTGGGCCACCGCGGCCTTGCTGAAACGGTCCTAGGGTTAGCTCAAAACCTAACTGCAACAGGGGGTAAACGCATTTTTTTAAAAACACCAACTACGTTTATCACAGGAAATTGTCAAAGGTTGCATCAAATATAGGTGTTTCGCATATGTAAAGATTCGGAACGTCGTAGCGCATCCTTTTAGCACACATTTGGGTTGAAAAAATTTCATGGGCGGCCTACAGGGTCCGTCAAACATACTTCCCCTCTGTAATGGCTCCGCGAAGGGGTAAAAATCTGAGCAACGGCAATTAGGGTTAGCATTGCACAGGCCTACCCTTTGTTCAAAAATAATATTTGTTTGGTGAAAATGATTGATTAGACAGTGTTCGACTTTGTAAAAATACAAAAAAAAAATTTCCGTCAACCGGGTCTCGAACCCGGGACCCCAAAGGTGGCGTGCAAGCACGGAACCCACTGGGCCACCGCGGCCTTGCTGAAACGGTCCTAGGGTTAGCTCAAAACCTAACTGCAACAGGGGGTAAACGCATTTTTTTAAAAACACCAACTACGGTTATCACAGGAAATTGTCAAAGGTTGCATCAAATATAGGTGTTTCGCATATGTAAAGATTCGGAACGTCGTAGCGCATCGTTTTATCACACATTTGGGTTGAAAAAATTTCATGGGCGGCCTACAGGGTCCGTCAAACATACTTCCCTTCTGTAATGGCTCCGCGAAGGGGTAAAAATCTGAGCAACGGCAATTAGGGTTAGCATTGCACAGGCCTACCCTTTGTTCAAAAATAATATTTGTTTGGTGAAAATGATTGATTAGACAGTGTTCGACTTTGTAAAAATAGAAAAAAAAAATTTCCGTCAACCGGGTCTCGAACCCGGGACCCCAAAGGTGGCGTGCAAGCACGGAACCCACTGGGCCACCGCGGCCTTGCTGAAACGGTCCTAGGGTTAGCTCAAAACCTAACTGCAACAGGGGGTAAACGCATTTTTTTAAAAACACCAACTACGGTTATCACAGGAAATTGTCAAAGGTTGCATCAAATATAGGTGTTTCGCATATGTAAAGATTCGGAACGTCGTAGCGCATCGTTTTATCACACATTTGGGTTGAAAAAATTTCATGGGCGGCCTACAGGGTCCGTCAAACATACTTCCCTTCTGTAATGGCTCCGCGAAGGGGTAAAAATCTGAGCAACGGCAATTAGGGTTAGCATTGCACAGGCCTACCCTTTGTTCAAAAATAATATTTGTTTGGTGAAAATGATTGATTAGACAGTGTTCGACTTTGTAAAAATAGAAAAAAAAAATTTCCGTCAACCGGGTCTCGAACCCGGGACCCCAAAGGTGGCGTGCAAGCACGGAACCCACTGGGCCACCGCGGCCTTGCTGAAACGGTCCTAGGGTTAGCTCAAAACCTAACTGCAACAGGGGGTAAACGCATTTTTTTAAAAACACCAACTACGGTTATCACAGGAAATTGTCAAAGGTTGCATCAAATATAGGTGTTTCGCATATGTAAAGATTCGGAACGTCGTAGCGCATCGTTTTATCACACATTTGGGTTGAAAAAATTTCATGGGCGGCCTACAGGGTCCGTCAAACATACTTCCCTTCTGTAATGGCTCCGCGAAGGGGTAAAAATCTGAGCAACGGCAATTAGGGTTAGCATTGCACAGGCCTACCCTTTGTTCAAAAATAATATTTGTTTGGTGAAAATGATTGATTAGACAGTGTTCGACTTTGTAAAAATAGAAAAAAAAAATTTCCGTCAACCGGGTCTCGAACCCGGGACCCCAAAGGTGGCGTGCAAGCACGGAACCCACTGGGCCACCGCGGCCTTGCTGAAACGGTCCTAGGGTTAGCTCAAAACCTAACTGCAACAGGGGGTAAACGCATTTTTTTAAAAACACCAACTACGGTTATCACAGGAAATTGTCAAAGGTTGCATCAAATATAGGTGTTTCGCATATGTAAAGATTCGGAACGTCGTAGCGCATCGTTTTATCACACATTTGGGTTGAAAAAATTTCATGGGCGGCCTACAGGGTCCGTCAAACATACTTCCCTTCTGTAATGGCTCCGCGAAGGGGTAAAAATCTGAGCAACGGCAATTAGGGTTAGCATTGCACAGGCCTACCCTTTGTTCAAAAATAATATTTGTTTGGTGAAAATGATTGATTAGACAGTGTTCGAATTTGTAAAAATACAAAAAAAAAATTTCCGTCAACCGGGTCTCGAACCCGGGACCCCAAAGGTGGCGTGCAAGCACGGAACCCACTGGGCCACCGCGGCCTTGCTGAAACGGTCCTAGGGTTAGCTCAAAACCTAACTGCAACAGGGGGTAAACGCATTTTTTTAAAAACACCAACTACGGTTATCACAGGAAATTGTCAAAGGTTGCATCAAATATAGGTGTTTCGCATATGTAAAGATTCGGAACGTCGTAGCGCATCGTTTTATCACACATTTGGGTTGAAAAAATTTCATGGGCGGCCTACAGGGTCCGTCAAACATACTTCCCTTCTGTAATGGCTCCGCGAAGGGGTAAAAATCTGAGCAACGGCAATTAGGGTTAGCATTTCACAGGCCTACCCTTTGTTCAAAAATAATATTTGTTTGGTGAAAATGATTGATTAGACAGTGTTCGACTTTGTAAAAATAGAAAAAAAAAATTTCCGTCAACCGGGTCTCGAACCCGGGACCCCAAAGGTGGCGTGCAAGCACGGAACCCACTGGGCCACCGCGGCCTTGCTGAAACGGTCCTAGGGTTAGCTCAAAACCTAACTGCAACAGGGGGTAAACGCATTTTTTTAAAAACACCAACTACGGTTATCACAGGAAATTGTCAAAGGTTGCATCAAATATAGGTGTTTCGCATATGTAAAGATTCGGAACGTCGTAGCGCATCGTTTTATCACACATTTGGGTTGAAAAAATTTCATGGGCGGCCTACAGGGTCCGTCAAACATACTTCCCTTCTGTAATGGCTCCGCGAAGGGGTAAAAATCTGAGCAACGGCAATTAGGGTTAGCATTGCACAGGCCTACCCTTTGTTCAAAAATAATATTTGTTTGGTGAAATAATTGATTAGACAGTGTTCGACTTTGTAAAAATAGAAAAAAAAAATTTCCGTCAACCGGGTCTCGAACCCGGGACCCCAAAGGTGGCGTGCAAGCACGGAACCCACTGGGCCACCGCGGCCTTGCTGAAACGGTCCTAGGGTTAGCTCAAAACCTAACTGCAACAGGGGGTAAACGCATTTTTTTAAAAACACCAACTACGGTTATCACAGGAAATTGTCAAAGTGTGCATCAAATATAGGTGTTTCGCATATGTAAAGATTCGGAACGTCGTAGCGCATCGTTTTATCACACATTTGGGTTGAAAAAATTTCATGGGCGGCCTACAGGGTCCGTCAAACATACTTCCCTTCTGTAATGGCTCCGCGAAGGGGTAAAAATCTGAGCAACGGCAATTAGGGTTAGCATTGCACAGGCCTACCCTTTGTTCAAAAATAATATTTGTTTGGTGAAAATGATTGATTAGACAGTGTTCGACTTTGTAAAAATAGAAAAAAAAAATTTCCGTCAACCGGGTCTCGAACCCGGGACCCCAAAGGTGGCGTGCAAGCACGGAACCCACTGGGCCACCGCGGCCTTGCTGAAACGGTCCTAGGGTTAGCTCAAAACCTAACTGCAACAGGGGGTAAACGCATTTTTTTAAAAACACCAACTACGGTTATCACAGGAAATTGTCAAAGGTTGCATCAAATATAGGTGTTTCGCATATGTAAAGATTCGGAACGTCGTAGCGCATCGTTTTATCACACATTTGGGTTGAAAAAATTTCATGGGCGGCCTACAGGGTCCGTCAAACATACTTCCCTTCTGTAATGGCTCCGCGAAGGGGTAAAAATCTGAGCAACGGCAATTAGGGTTAGCATTGCACAGGCCTACCCTTTGTTCAAAAATAATATTTGTTTGGTGAAAATGATTGATTAGACAGTGTTCGACTTTGTAAAAATAGAAAAAAAAAATTTCCGTCAACCGGGTCTCGAACCCGGGACCCCAAAGGTGGCGTGCAAGCACGGAACCCACTGGGCCACCGCGGCCTTGCTGAAACGGTCCTAGGGTTAGCTCAAAACCTAACTGCAACAGGGGGTAAACGCATTTTTTTAAAAACACCAACTACGGTTATCACAGGAAATTGTCAAAGGTTGCATCAAATATAGGTGTTTCGCATATGTAAAGATTCGGAACGTCGTAGCGCATCGTTTTATTACACATTTGGGTTGAAAAAATTTCATGGGCGGCCTACAGGGTCCGTCAAACATACTTCCCTTCTGTAATGGCTCCGCGAAGGGGTAAAAATCTGAGCAACGGCAATTAGGGTTAGCATTGCACAGGCCTACCCTTTGTTCAAAAATAATATTTGTTTGGTGAAAATGATTGATTAGACAGTGTTCGACTTTGTAAAAATAGAAAAAAAAAATTTCCGTCAACCGGGTCTCGAACCCGGGACCCCAAAGGTGGCGTGCAAGCACGGAACCCACTGGGCCACAGCGGCCTTGCTGAAACGGTCCTAGGGTTAGCTCAAAACCTAACTGCAACAGGGGATAAACGCATTTTTTTAAAAACACCAACTACGGTTATCACAGGAAATTGTCAAAGGTTGCATCAAATATAGGTGTTTCGCATATGTAAAGATTCGGAACGTCGTAGCGCATCGTTTTAGCACACATTTGGGTTGAAAAAATTTCATGGGCGGCCTACAGGGCCCGTCAAACATACTTCCCTTCTGTAATGGCTCCGCGAAGGGGTAAATATCTGAGCAACGGCAATTTGGTTTAGCATTGCACAGGGCTACCCTTTGTTCAAAAATAATATTTGTTTGGTGAAAATGATAGATTAGACAGTGTTCGACTTTATAAAAATAGAAAATTTTTTTTTTCGTCAACCGGGTCTCGAACCCGGGACCCCTAAGGTGGCGTGCAAGCACGGAACCCACTGGGCCACCGCGGCCATGCTGAAATGGTCCTAGGGTTAGCTCAAAACCTAACTGCAACAGGGGGTAAACGCAATTTTTTTAAAACACCAACTACGTTTATCACAGGAAATTGTCAAAGGTTGCATCAAATATAGGTGTTTCGCATATGTAAAGATTCGGAACGTCGTAGCGCATCTTTTTAGCACACATTTGGTTTGAAAAAATTTCACGGGCGGCCTACAGGGCCCGTCAAACATACTTCCTCTCTGTAATGGCTCCGCGAAGGGGTAAAAATCTGAGCAACGGCATTTAGGGTTAGCATTGAACAGGGCTACCCTTTGTTCAAAAAAATAATTTGTTTGGTGAAAATGATAGATTAGACAGTGTTCGACTTTATAGAAATAGAAAAAAAAAATTTTCGTCAACCGGGTCTCGAACCCGGGACCCCTAAGGTGGCGTGCAAGCACGGAACCCACTGGGCCACCGCGGCCATGCTAAAATGGTCCTAGGGTTAGCTCAAAACCTAACTGCAACAGGGGGTAAACGCAATTTTTTTAAAACACCAACTACGTTTATCACAGGAAATTGTCAAAGGTTGCATCAAATATAGGTGTTTCGCATATGTAAAGATTCGGAACGTCGTAGCGCATCGTTTTATTACACATTTGGGTTGAAAAAATTTCATGGGCGGCCTACAGGGTCCGTCAAACATACTTCCCTTCTGTAATGGCTCCGCGAAGGGGTAAAAATCTGAGCAACGGCAATTAGGGTTAGCATTGCACAGGCCTACCCTTTGTTCAAAAATAATATTTGTTTGGTGAAAATGATTGATTAGACAGTGTTCGACTTTGTAAAAATAGAAAAAAAAAATTTCCGTCAACCGGGTCTCGAACCCGGGACCCCAAAGGTGGCGTGCAAGCACGGAACCCACTGGGCCACCGCGGCCTTGCTGAAACGGTCCTAGGGTTAGCTCAAAACCTAACTGCAACAGGGGATAAACGCATTTTTTTAAAAACACCAACTACGGTTATCACAGGAAATTGTCAAAGGTTGCATCAAATATAGGTGTTTCGCATATGTAAAGATTCGGAACGTCGTAGCGCATCGTTTTAGCACACATTTGGGTTGAAAAAATTTCATGGGCGGCCTACAGGGCCCGTCAAACATACTTCCCTTCTGTAATGGCTCCGCGAAGGGGTAAATATCTGAGCAACGGCAATTTGGTTTAGCATTGCACAGGGCTACCCTTTGTTCAAAAATAATATTTGTTTGGTGAAAATGATAGATTAGACAGTGTTCGACTTTATAAAAATAGAAAATTTTTTTTTTCGTCAACCGGGTCTCGAACCCGGGACCCCTAAGGTGGCGTGCAAGCACGGAACCCACTGGGCCACCGCGGCCATGCTGAAATGGTCCTAGGGTTAGCTCAAAACCTAACTGCAACAGGGGGTAAACGCAATTTTTTTAAAACACCAACTACGTTTATCACAGGAAATTGTCAAAGGTTGCATCAAATATAGGTGTTTCGCATATGTAAAGATTCGGAACGTCGTAGCGCATCTTTTTAGCACACATTTGGTTTGAAAAAATTTCACGGGCGGCCTACAGGGCCCGTCAAACATACTTCCTCTCTGTAATGGCTCCGCGAAGGGGTAAAAATCTGAGCAACGGCATTTAGGGTTAGCATTGAACAGGGCTACCCTTTGTTCAAAAAAATAATTTGTTTGGTGAAAATGATAGATTAGACAGTGTTCGACTTTATAGAAATAGAAAAAAAAAATTTTCGTCAACCGGGTCTCGAACCCGGGACCCCTAAGGTGGCGTGCAAGCACGGAACCCACTGGGCCACCGCGGCCATGCTAAAATGGTCCTAGGGTTAGCTCAAAACCTAACTGCAACAGGGGGTAAACGCAATTTTTTTAAAACACCAACTACGTTTATCACAGGAAATTGTCAAAGGTTGCATCAAATATAGGTGTTTCGCATATGTAAAGATTCGGAACGTCGTAGCGCATCTTTTTAGCACACATTTCGGTTGAAAAAATTTCATGGGCGGCCTACAGGGTCCGTCAAACATACTTCCCCTCTGTAATGGCTCCGCGAAGGGGTAAAAATCTGAGCAACGGCAATTAGGATTAGCATTGCACAGGGCTACCCTTTGTTCCAAAAATAATATTTGTTTGGTGAAAATGATAGATTAGACAGTGTTCGACTTTATAAAAATAGAAAAATTTTTTTCGTCAACCGGGTCTCGAACCCGGGACCCCAAAGGTGGCGTGCAAGCACGGAACCCACAGGATCACCGCGGCCTTGCTGAAACGGTCCTAGGGTTAGCTCAAAACCTAACTGCAACAGGGGGTAAACGCAATTTTTTTAAAACACCAACTACGGTTATCACAGGAAATTGTCAAAGGTTGCATCAAATATAGGTGTTTCGCATATGTAAAGATTCGGAACGTCGTAGCGCATCGTTTTAGCACACATTTGGGTTGAAAAAAATTCATGGGCGGCCTACAGGGCCCGTCAAACATACTTCCCTTCTGTAATGGCTCCGCGAAGGGGTAAAAATCTGAGCAACGGCAATTAGGGTTAGCATTGCACAGGGCTACCCTTTGTTCAAAAATAATATTTGTTTGGTGAAAATGATAGATTAGACAGTGTTCGACTTTATTTTCGTCAACCGGGTCTCGAACCCGGGACCCCAAAGGTGGCGTGCAAGCACGGAACCCACAGGATCACCGCGGCCTTGCTGAAACGGTCCTAGGGTTAGCTCAAAACCTAACTGCAACAGGGGGTAAACGCAATTTTTTTAAAACACCAACTACGGTTATCACAGGAAATTGTCAAAGGTTGCATCAAATATAGGTGTTTCGCATATGTAAAGATTCGGAACGTCGTAGCGCATCGTTTTAGCACACATTTGGGTTGAAAAAAATTCATGGGCGGCCTACAGGGCCCGTCAAACATACTTCCCTTCTGTAATGGCTCCGCGAAGGGGTAAAAATCTGAGCAACGGCAATTAGGGTTAGCATTGCACAGGGCTACCCTTTGTTCAAAAATAATATTTGTTTGGTGAAAATGATAGATTAGACAGTGTTCGACTTTATTTTCGTCAACCGGGTCTCGAACCCGGGACCCCAAAGGTGGCGTGCAAGCACGGAACCCACAGGATCACCGCGGCCTTGCTGAAACGGTCCTAGGGTTAGCTCAAAACCTAACTGCAACAGGGGGTAAACGCAATTTTTTTAAAACACCAACTACGGTTATCACAGGAAATTGTCAAAGGTTGCATCAAATATAGGTGTTTCGCATATGTAAAGATTCGGAACGTCGTAGCGCATCGTTTTAGCACACATTTGGGTTGAAAAAAATTCATGGGCGGCCTACAGGGCCCGTCAAACATACTTCCCTTCTGTAATGGCTCCGCGAAGGGGTAAAAATCTGAGCAACGGCAATTAGGGTTAGCATTGCACAGGGCTACCCTTTGTTCAAAAATAATATTTGTTTGGTGAAAATGATAGATTAGACAGTGTTCGACTTTATTTTCGTCAACCGGGTCTCGAACCCGGGACCCCAAAGGTGGCGTGCAAGCACGGAACCCACTGGGCCACCGCGGCCTTGCTGAAACGGTCCTAGGGTTAGCTCAAAACCTAACTGCAACAGGGGGTAAACGCAATTTTTTTAAAACACCAACTACGGTTATCACAGGAAATTGTCAAAGGTTGCATCAAATATAGGTGTTTCGCATATGTAAAGATTCGGAACGTCGTAGCGCATCTTTTAAACACACATTTGGGTTGAAAAAATTTCATGGGCGGCCTACAGGGCCCGTCAAACATACTTCCCCTCTGTAATGGCTCCGCGAAGGGGTAAAAATCTGAGCAACGGCAATTAGGGTTAGCATTGCACAGGGCTACCCTTTGTTCAAAAAAAAAATTTGTTTGGTGAAAATGATAGATTAGACAGTGTTCGACTTTATAAAAATAGAAAACATTTTTTTTCGTCAACCGGGTCTCGAACCCGGGACCCCTAAGGTGGCGTGCAAGCACGGAACCCACTGGGCCACCGCGGCCATCCTGAAATGGTCCTAAGGTTAGCTCAAAACCTAACTGCAACAGGGGGTAAACGCAATTTTTTTAAAACACCAACTACGTTTATCACAGGAAATTGTCAAAGGTTGCATCAAATATAGGTGTTTCGCATATGTAAAGATTCGGAACGTCGTAGCGCATCTTTTTAGCACACATTTGGGTTGAACAAATTTCATGGGCGGCCTACAGGGCCCGTCAAACATACTTCCCCTCTGTAATGGCTCCGCGAAGGGGTAAAAATCTGAGCAACGGCAATTAGGGTTAGCAATGCACAGGGCTACCCTTTGTTCAAAAAAAAAAATTTGTTTGGTGAAAATGATAGATTAGACAGTGTTCGACTTTATAAAAATAGAAAAAAATTTTTTTCGTCAACCGGGTCTCGAACCCGGGACCCCTAAGGTGGCGTGCAAGTATGGAACCCACTGGGCCACCGCGGCCATGCTGAAATGGTCCTAGGGTTAGCTCAAAACCTAACTGCAACAGGGGGTAAACGCAATTTTTTTAAAACACCAACTACGATTTTCACAGGAAATTGTCAAAGGTTGCATCAAATATAGGTGTTTCGCATATGTAAAGATTCGGAACGTCGTAGCGCATCTTTTTAGCACACATTTGGGTTGAAAAAATTTCACGGGCGGCCTACAGGGCCCGTCAAACATACTTCCTCTCTGTAATGGCTCCGCGAAGGGGTAAAAATCTGAGCAACGGCATTTAGGGTTAGCATTGAACAGGGCTACCCTTTGTTCAAAAAAATAATTTGTTTGGTGAAAATGATAGATTAGACAGTGTTCGACTTTATAGAAATAGAAAAAAAAATTTTTCGTCAACCGGGTCTCGAACCCGGGACCCCTAAGGTGGCGTGCAAGCACGGAACCCACTGGGCCACCGCGGCCATGCTAAAATGGTCCTAGGGTTAGCTCAAAACCTAACTGCAACAGGGGGTAAACGCAATTTTTTTAAAACACCAACTACGTTTATCACAGGAAATTGTGAAAGGTTGCATCAAATATAGGTGTTTCGCATATGTAAAGATTCGGAACGTCGTAGCGCATCTTTTTAGCACACATTTCGGTTGAAAAAATTTCATGGGCGGCCTACAGGGTCCGTCAAACATACTTCCCCTCTGTAATGGCTCCGCGAAGGGGTAAAAATCTGAGCAACGGCAATTAGGGTTAGCAATGCACAGGGCTACCCTTTGTTCAAAAAAAAAATTTGTTTGGTGAAAATGATAGATTAGACAGTGTTCGACTTTATAAAAATAGAAAAAATTTTTTTTCGTCAACCGGGTCTCGAACCCGGGACCCCTAAGGTGGCGTGCAAGCACGGAACCCACTGGGCCACCGCGGCCATGCTAAAATGGTCCTAGGGTTAGCTCAAAACCTAACTGCAACAGGGGGTAAACGCAATTTTTTTAAAACACCAACTACGTTTATCACAGGAAATTGTCAAAGGTTGCATCAAATATAGGTGTTTCGCATATGTAAAGATTCGGAACGTCGTAGCGCATCTTTTTAGCACACATTTGGGTTGAAAAAATTTCATGGGCGGCCTACAGGGCCCGTCAAACATACTTCCCCTCTGTAATGGCTCCGCGAAGGGGTAAAAATCTGAGCAACGGCAATTAGGGTTAGCATTGCACAGGGCTACCCTTTGTTCAAAAAAAAAATTTGTTTGGTGAAAATGATAGATTAGACAGTGTTCGACTTTATAAAAATAGAAAAATTTTTTTTTTTGTCAACCGGATCTCGAACCCGGGACCCCTAAGGTGGCGTGCAAGCACGGAACCCACTGGGCCACCGCGGCCATGCTGAAATGGTCCTAGGGTTAGCTCAAAACCTAACTGCAACAGGGGGTAAACGCAATTTTTTTAAAACACCAACTACGTTTATCACAGGAAATTGTCAAAGGTTGCATCAAATATAGGTGTTTCGCATATGTAAAGATTCGGAACGTCGTAGCGCATCTTTTTAGCACACATTTGGGTTGAAAAAATTTCATGGGCGGCCTACAGGGTCCGTCAAACATACTTCCCCTCTGTAATGGCTCCGCGAAGGGGTAAAAATCTGAGCAACGGCAATTAGGGTTAGCATTGCACAGGGCTACCCTTTGTTCAAAAAAAAATTTGTTTGGTGAAAATGATAGATTTAGACAGTGTTCGACTTTATAAAAATAGAAATTCTTTTTTTTCGTCAACCGGGTCTCGAACCCGGGACCCCTAAGGTGGCGTGCAAGCACGGAACCCACTGGGCCACCGCGGCCATGCTGAAATGGTCCTAGGGTTAGCTCAAAACCTAACTGCAACAGGGGGTAAACGCAATTTTTTTAAAACACCAACTACGTTTATCACAGGAAATTGTGAAAGGTTGCATCAAATATAGGTGTTTCGCATATGTAACGATTCGGAACGTCGTAGCGCATCTTTTTAGCACACATTTGGGTTGAAAAAATGTCATGGGCGGCCTACAGGGCCCGTCAAACATACTTCCCCTCTGTAATGGCTCCGCGAAGGGGTAAAAATCTGAGCAACGGCAATTAGGGTTAGCATTGCACAGGGCTACCCTTTGTTCAAAAAAAAATTTGTTTGGTGAAAATGATAGATTAGACAGTGTTCGACTTTATAAAAATAGAAAAAATTTTTTTTCGTCAACCGGGTCTCGAACCCGGGACCCCTAAGGTGGCGTGCAAGCATGGAACCCACTGGGCCACCGCGGCCATGCTGAAATGGTCCTAGGGTTAGCTCAAAACCTAACTGCAACAGGGGGTAAACGCAATTTTTTTAAAACACCAACTACGTTTATCACAGGAAATTGTCAAAGGTTGCATCAAATATAGGTGTTTCGCATATGTAAAGATTCGGAACGTCGTAGCGCATCTTTTTAGCACACATTTGGGTTGAAAAAATTTCATGGGCGGCCTACAGGGTCCGTCAAACATACTTCCCCTCTGTAATGGCTCCGCGAAGGGGTAAAAATCTGAACAACGGCAATTAGGGTTAGCATTGCACAGGCCTACCCTTTGTTCAAAAATAATATTTGTTTGGTGAAAATGATAGATTAGACAGTGTTCGACTTTATGAAAATAGAAAAAATTTTTTTTCGTCAACCGGGTCTCGAACCCGGGACCCCTAAGGTGGCGTGCAAGCATGGAACCCACTGGGCCACCGCGGCCATGCTGAAATGGTCCTAGGGTTAGCTCAAAACCTAACTGCAACAGGGGGTAAACGCAATTTTTTTAAAACACCAACTACGTTTATCACAGGAAATTGTCAAAGGTTGCATCAAATATAGGTGTTTCGCATATGTAAAGATTCGGAACGTCGTAGCGCATCTTTTTAGCACACATTTGGGTTGAAAAAATTTCATGGGCGGCCTACAGGGTCCGTCAAACATACTTCCCCTCTGTAATGGCTCCGCGAAGGGGTAAAAATCTGAACAACGGCAATTAGGGTTAGCATTGCACAGGCCTACCATTTGTTCAAAAATAATATTTGTTTGGTGAAAATGATAGATTAGACAGTGTTCGACTTTATAAAAATAGAAATTTTTTTTTCGTCAACCGGGTCTCGAACCCGGGACCCCTAAGGTGGCGTGCAAGCACGGAACCCACTGGGCCACCGCGGCCATGCTAAAATGGTCCTAGGGTTAGCTCAAAACCTAACTGCAACAGGGGGTAAACGCAATTTTTTTAAAACACCAACTACGTTTATCACAGGAAATTGTCAAAGGTTGCATCAAATATAGGTGTTTCGCATATGTAAAGATTCGGAACGTCGTAGCGCATCTTTTTAGCACACATTTGGGTTGAACAAATTTCATGGGCGGCCTACAGGGCCCGTCAAACATACTTCCCCTCTGTAATGGCTCCGCGAAGGGGTAAAAATCTGAGCAACGGCAATTAGGGTTAGCAATGCACAGGGCTACCCTTTGTTCAAAAAAAAAATTTGTTTGGTGAAAATGATAGATTAGACAGTGTTCGACTTTATAAAAATAGAAAAAAATTTTTTTCGTCAACCGGGTCTCGAACCCGGGACCCCTAAGGTGGCGTGCAAGTATGGAACCCACTGGGCCACCGCGGCCATGCTGAAATGGTCCTAGGGTTAGCTCAAAACCTAACTGCAACAGGGGGTAAACGCAATTTTTTTAAAACACCAACTACGATTTTCACAGGAAATTGTCAAAGGTTGCATCAAATATAGGTGTTTCGCATATGTAAAGATTCGGAACGTCGTAGCGCATCTTTTTAGCACACATTTGGGTTGAAAAAATTTCACGGGCGGCCTACAGGGCCCGTCAAACATACTTCCTCTTTGTAATGGCTCCGCGAAGGGGTAAAAATCTGAGCAACGGCATTTAGGGTTAGCATTGAACAGGGCTACCCTTTGTTCAAAAAAATAATTTGTTTGATGAAAATGATAGATTAGACAGTGTTCGACTTTATAGAAATAGAAAAAAAAATTTTTCGTCAACCGGGTCTCGAACCCGGGACCCCTAAGGTGGCGTGCAAGCACGGAACCCACTGGGCCACCGCGGCCATGCTAAAATGGTCCTAGGGTTAGCTCAAAACCTAACTGCAACAGGGGGTAAACGCAATTTTTTTAAAACACCAACTACGTTTATCACAGGAAATTGTCAAAGGTTGCATCAAATATAGGTGTTTCGCATATGTAAAGATTCGGAACGTCGTAGCGCATCTTTTTAGCACACATTTCGGTTGAAAAAATTTCATGGGCGGCCTACAGGGTCCGTCAAACATACTTCCCCTCTGTAATGGCTCCGCGAAGGGGTAAAAATCTGAGCAACGGCAATTAGGATTAGCATTGCACAGGGCTACCCTTTGTTCCAAAAAAAACATTTGTTTGGTGGAAATGATAGATTAGGCAGTGTTCGACTTTATAAAAATAGAAATTTTTTTTTTTCGTCAACCGGGTCTCGAACCCGGGACCCCTAAGGTGGCGTGCAAGCACGGAACCCACTGGGCCACCGCGGCCATGCTGAAATGGTCCTAGGGTTAGCTCAAAACCTAACTGCAACAGGGGGTAAACGCAATTTTTTTAAAACACCAACTACGTTTATCACAGGAAATTGTCAAAGGTTGCATCAAATATAGGTGTTTCGCATATGTAAAGATTCGGAACGTCGTAGCGCATCTTTTTAGCACACATTTAGGTTGAAAAAATTTCACGGGCGGCCTACAGGGCCCGTCAAACATACTTCCTCTCTGTAATGGCTCCGCGAAGGGGTAAAAATCTGAGCAACGGCATTTAGGGTTAGCATTGAACAGGGCTACCCTTTGTTCAAAAAAATAATTTGTTTGGTGAAAATGATAGATTAGACAGTGTTCGACTTTATAGAAATAGAAAAAAAATTTTTTCGTCAACCGGGTCTCGAACCCGGGACCCCTAAGGTGGCGTGCAAGCACGGAACCCACTGGGCCACCGCGGCCATGCTAAAATGGTCCTAGGGTTAGCTCAAAACCTAACTGCAACAGGGGGTAAACGCAATTTTTTTAAAACACCAACTACGTTTATCACAGGAAATTGTCAAAGGTTGCATCAAATATAGGTGTTTCGCATATGTAAAGATTCGGAACGTCGTAGCGCATCTTTTTAGCACACATTTGGGTTGAAAAAATTTCATGGGCGGCCTACAGGGCCCGTCAAACATACTTCCCCTCTGTAATGGCTCCGCGAAGGGGTAAAAATCTGAGCAACGGCAATTAGGGTTAGCATTGCACAGGGCTACCCTTTGTTCAAAAAAAAAATTTGTTTGGTGAAAATGATAGATTAGACAGTGTTCGACTTTATAAAAATAGAAAAAAATTTTTTTCGTCAACCGGGTCTCGAACCCGGGACCCCTAAGGTGGCGTGCAAGTATGGAACCCACTGGGCCACCGCGGCCATGCTGAAATGGTCCTAGGGTTAGCTCAAAACCTAACTGCAACAGGGGGTAAACGCAATTTTTTTAAAACACCAACTACGATTTTCACAGGAAATTGTCAAAGGTTGCATCAAATATAGGTGTTTCGCATATGTAAAGATTCGGAACGTCGTAGCGCATCTTTTTAGCACACATTTGGGTTGAAAAAATTTCACGGGCGGCCTACAGGGCCCGTCAAACATACTTCCTCTTTGTAATGGCTCCGCGAAGGGGTAAAAATCTGAGCAACGGCATTTAGGGTTAGCATTGAACAGGGCTACCCTTTGTTCAAAAAAATAATTTGTTTGATGAAAATGATAGATTAGACAGTGTTCGACTTTATAGAAATAGAAAAAAAAATTTTTCGTCAACCGGGTCTCGAACCCGGGACCCCTAAGGTGGCGTGCAAGCACGGAACCCACTGGGCCACCGCGGCCATGCTAAAATGGTCCTAGGGTTAGCTCAAAACCTAACTGCAACAGGGGGTAAACGCAATTTTTTTAAAACACCAACTACGTTTATCACAGGAAATTGTCAAAGGTTGCATCAAATATAGGTGTTTCGCATATGTAAAGATTCGGAACGTCGTAGCGCATCTTTTTAGCACACATTTCGGTTGAAAAAATTTCATGGGCGGCCTACAGGGTCCGTCAAACATACTTCCCCTCTGTAATGGCTCCGCGAAGGGGTAAAAATCTGAGCAACGGCAATTAGGATTAGCATTGCACAGGGCTACCCTTTGTTCCAAAAAAAAAATTTGTTTGGTGGAAATGATAGATTAGGCAGTGTTCGACTTTATAAAAATAGAAAATTTTTTTTTTCGTCAACCGGGTCTCGAACCCGGGACCCCTAAGGTGGCGTGCAAGCACGGAACCCACTGGGCCACCGCGGCCATGCTGAAATGGTCCTAGGGTTAGCTCAAAACCTAACTGCAACAGGGGGTAAACGCAATTTTTTTAAAACACCAACTACGTTTATCACAGGAAATTGTCAAAGGTTGCATCAAATATAGGTGTTTCGCATATGTAAAGATTCGGAACGTCGTAGCGCATCTTTTTAGCACACATTTGGGTTGAAAAAATTTCACGGGCGGCCTACAGGGCCCGTCAAACATACTTCCTCTCTGTAATGGCTCCGCGAAGGGGTAAAAATCTGAGCAACGGCATTTAGGGTTAGCATTGAACAGGGCTACCCTTTGTTCAAAAAAATAATTTGTTTGGTGAAAATGATAGATTAGACAGTGTTCGACTTTATAGAAATAGAAAAAAAATTTTTTCGTCAACCGGGTCTCGAACCCGGGACCCCTAAGGTGGCGTGCAAGCACGGAACCCACTGGGCCACCGCGGCCATGCTAAAATGGTCCTAGGGTTAGCTCAAAACCTAACTGCAACAGGGGGTAAACGCAATTTTTTTAAAACACCAACTACGTTTATCACAGGAAATTGTCAAAGGTTGCATCAAATATAGGTGTTTCGCATATGTAAAGATTCGGAACGTCGTAGCGCATCTTTTTAGCACACATTTGGGTTGAAAAAATTTCATGGGCGGCCTACAGGGCCCGTCAAACATACTTCCCCTCTGTAATGGCTCCGCGAAGGGGTAAAAATCTGAGCAACGGCAATTAGGGTTAGCATTGCACAGGGCTACCCTTTGTTCAAAAAAAAAATTTGTTTGGTGAAAATGATCGATTAGACAGTGTTCGACTTTATAAAAATAGAAAAAATTTTTTTTTTGTCAACCGGATCTCGAACCCGGGACCCCTAAGGTGGCGTGCAAGCACGGAACCCACTGGGCCACCGCGGCCATGCTGAAATGGTCCTAGGGTTAGCTCAAAACCTAACTGCAACAGGGGGTAAACGCAATTTTTTTAAAACACCAACTACGTTTATCACAGGAAATTGTCAAAGGTTGCATCAAATATAGGTGTTTCGCATATGTAAAGATTCGGAACGTCGTAGCGCATCTTTTTAGCACACATTTGGGTTGAAAAAATTTCATGGGCGGCCTACAGGGCCCGTCAAACATACTTCCCCTCTGTAATGGCTCCGCGAAGGGGTAAAAATCTGAGCAACGGCAATTAGGGTTAGCATTGCACAGGGCTACCCTTTGTTCAAAAAAAAAAATTTGTTTGGTGAAAATGATAGATTAGACAGTGTTCGACTTTATAAAAATAGAAAAAAAATTTTTTTCGTCAACCGGGTCTCGAACCCGGGACCCCTAAGGTGGCGTGCAAGCACGGAACCCACTGGGCCACCGCGGCCATGCTGAAATGGTCCTAGGGTTAGCACAAAACCTAACTGCAACAGGGGGTAAACGCAATTTTTTTAAAACACCAACTACGTTTATCACAGGAAATTGTCAAAGGTTGCATCAAATATAGGTGTTTCGCATATGTAAAGATTCGGAACGTCGTAGCGCATCTTTTTAGCACACATTTGGGTTGAAAAAATGTCATGGGCGGCCTACAGGGCCCGTCAAACATACTTCCCCTCTGTAATGGCTCCGCGAAGGGGTAAAAATCTGAGCAACGGCAATTAGGGTTAGCATTGCACAGGGCTACCCTTTGTTCAAAAAAAAATTTGTTTGGTGAAAATGATAGATTAGACAGTGTTCGACTTTATAAAAATAGAAAAATTTTTTTTTCGTCAACCGGGTCTCGAACCCGGGACCCCTAAGGTGGCGTGCAAGCATGGAACCCACTGGGCCACCGCGGCCATGCTGAAATGGTCCTAGGGTTAGCTCAAAACCTAACTGCAACAGGGGGTAAACGCAATTTTTTTAAAACACCAACTACGTTTATCACAGGAAATTGTCAAAGGTTGCATCAAATATAGGTGTTTCGCATATGTAAAGATTCGGAACGTCGTAGCGCATCCTTTTAGCACACATTTGGGTTGAAAAAATTTCATGGGCGGCCTACAGGGTCCGTCAAACATACTTCCCCTCTGTAATGGCTCCGCGAAGGGGTAAAAATCTGAGCAACGGCAATTAGGGTTAGCATTGCACAGGCCTACCCTTTGTTCAAAAAAAATTTTGTTTGGTGAAAATGATAGATTAGACAGTGTTCGACTTTATAAAAATAGAAATTCTTTTTTTTCGTCAACCGGGTCTCGAACCCGGGACCCCTAAGGTGGCGTGCAAGCACGGAACCCACTGGGCCACCGCGGCCATGCTGAAATGGTCCTAGGGTTAGCTCAAAACCTAACTGCAACAGGGGGTAAACGCAATTTTTTTAAAACACCAACTACGTTTATCACAGGAAATTGTCAAAGGTTGCATCAAATATAGGTGTTTCGCATATGTAAAGATTCGGAACGTCGTAGCGCATCTTTTTAGCACACATTTGGGTTGAACATACTTCCCCTATGTAATGGCTCCGCGAAGGGGTAAAAATCTGAGCAACGGCCTTTAGGGTTAGCATTGCACAGAGCTACCCTTTGTTCAAAAAAAAAATTTGTTTGTTTATAAAAATAGAAAATTTTTTTTTTCGTCAACCGGGTCTCGAACCCGGGACCCCTAAGGTGGCGTGCAAGCAGATAAATGCACAATAATGAAGTTATATGATTAAAAAGTGAAAATTTATATCTTGATATTTTTGAAAAACGTATTCATTACAAAACAGCATAAATGTATTTGAATTTTAATAATACTGTAAGGCTTCAGATTGTGCAAACAATACTACAGTTTAACAGACAGAATGGATCACGAGAGTTAAAATTTGGTTAATATATAGACTTTATTGAAATAAAACGAGTTAAAAAATTTAAATGATTGTAAAAAATCTCAAACACTAATTGTGCCTGGATAATAAGGAATAAAAGTAAGTTTTATATCACGGTAGGGTAAAAATACTGGATAATAAAAGGTAAAATGAAAAGTCTTCACCAATATATTGTGTGAAAAGGACTGGATGAAAAAGAATAAAAGTACTGTTATTCACGCTTTGACATTACGGCAGGTGAAATCACGTGACGTACTATCAAAGCGGGTATAACGGTCTGTTAAAAATACAAGTCTATTGTCCCACAATAAGTGTTAGGTCACTTGGTAGCTTCTGACAGAAGATTTCCACCAAACAAGTGGTTCATAAATTCTCAAAGAGATCTGGAGTCAGATAGCATCACACTTGAACAAACACATTTCGAGAAACATATATATTATATTAACTGCTACATATTTATTGAAATGACTGTCACCTTAGCAACGCATTGAGTTAATTTCAAAAAATCAATTTTGATGACAAATTATACATTTTGTTAAACCGTAGAATAAATCCCATGCTGAATTGTATAAACTAACTGGTAGCCTAATGTTGCTGACTAATTGTATTAAATTGGTATTTTCTGTGTCAGATGTTATTAATTTGAACTATGAGTAAAATGTTGTTGATATCTTTGTACAAAGCCTTTGTGAATTATCTATCAACATAACATTGTAATATTCCAAATTGCTCGTGGCCATTTTGAGATATAGCGTGCATCATTATGAACGTTTATATTTGATTCATCATCGCAGGGCTATCCTGAACCAAAATCATTCGGGTGCTAGACTGGCACCCTTGAGGATTTTTTTTGTCGTCCAAAAACAAAATGGCCCATCACACAATCTGTCAAAGGCAATATTTTCACTTCTAATTGCACTTACAAACAAATTGTTGGTGTCTAATTAATAAAAATCAAACTTACATGTTACTGCTCTATTTGTAAGTTATGTACAATATTACAGACGTTACTACTCTATTTGTATAGGTAAGTTATGTACAAGTTTACAGACGTTACTACTCTATTTGTATAGGTAAGTTATGTACAAGTTTACAGCTGTTACTACTCTATTTGTATAGGTAAGTTATGTACAATATTACATACGTTACTACTCTATTTGTATAGTTAAGTTATGTACAAGATTACAGACGTTACTCCTATATTTGTAAGTTATGTACAAGTTTACATGCGTTACTATTCTATTTGTATAAGTAAGTTATGTACAAGATAACAGAGGTTACTACTCGATTTGTATAAGTAAGTTATGTACAAGTTTACAGACGTTAATACTCTCTTTGTATAGGTAAGTCATGTACAAGATTACAGACGTTATTACTCTATTTGTATAAGTAAGTTATGTACAAGACTACAGCCGACAACTCAACAGGGAGGCAGATCGACTTGTTGCCCGAATTTTAATGATATTTTGCTCGATTTTGTGGATTTTTTGTCCGAAAACATAATATTTGGGGGGGAAGGGGGCAGTGGGAGGGGGCAACTGCCCCCTCACCCTGACCCCCTGTCTCCTACGGCTATGACTACTGACGTTACTCCTATATTTGTATAGGTAAGTTATGTACAAGATTACATACGTTACTAGTACTCTATTATTATAGGTAAGTTATGTACAAGTTTACAGCAGACGTTATTACTCTATTTGCATAGGTAACTTATGTACAAGTTTATAGACGTTACTACTATATTTGTTTATGTAAGTTATGTACAAGATTACAGACGTTACTACTCTATTTCTATTGGTAACTTATTACAAGACTACAGACGTTACTACTATATTTGTATAGGTAAGTTATGTACAGGTTTATAGACGTTACTATTCTATTTGTATAGGTAAGTTATGTACAAGTTTACAGACGTTACTACTCTATTTGTATATGTAAGTTATGTACAAGTTTACAGACGTTACTACTCTATTTGTATAGGAAAGTTATGTACAAGATTACAGACGTTACTACTATATTTGTATAGGTAAGTTATGTACAAGTTTACAGACGTTATTACTGTATTTATATAGGTATGTAATGTAGAAAGAATAAATTCTCAAAGAGTATAGGGATGAAGTCAGATAGTATTGATACACCTCGATAAACATTTATATTATCATAACGGCTTTGAACACGTTGATCTAACAGTCACTTTGGCAACACATTTAATTAATTGACAAAGCGATTTCGATGATATATGATAAATTTTGTATTATAAATCCAACGTTGAATTGTATGAACTAACTGGTAGCCCATGTTCCTTTAGCACCGTAATGCGATCTTCATGATCTAACCGTTGATCCAATGACACGATAGTTTCGTTTTAAGACTAGTAAACTCTTTGCTTTGAGCCAATGATTGGAAACTTGATAGATAAATGGTAATAAATGTCTAAGATATCCATTTTAAATTCCATCTAATTCTTAAACTCCTTTCATGTAAAATCAAGTTATAAACTTTGTAGGTGGGATATTTTTCTTGATAATGGCGTAATGGAACGGCGAACCTCGCATGCCTTATACTTTTTATTTTGGTAACACCTATAGTCTGACCTAGTTACCAGAATTAAACATATAAGTAGTAGATATTAGGTAGTCATGTTAAAGACGTTACTAACTAAACCATACGTAACTTCCTGTCTACCTAGTTACTAGAATCACACACGGAGATATTAGGTAGTCATGTTAAAGACGTTACTAACTAAACCATACGTAACTTAACCTGTCTGACCTAGTTACCAGAATCAAACAGGGAGATATTAGGTAGTCATGTTAGAAACGTTACTAACTGAACAATACGAAACTTCCTGTCTGTCCTAGTTACCAGAATCAGACACGGAGATATTAGGTAGTCATGTTAAAGACGTAACTAACTAAACCATACGAAACTTCCTGTCTGACCTAGTTACCAGAATCAGACACGGAGATATTAGGTAGTCATGTTAAAGATGTTACTAACTAAACCATACAAAACTTCCTGTCTGACATAGTTACCAGAATTATACACGGAGATATTAAGTAGCCATGTTAAAGATGTTACTAACTGAACTATACGTAACTTTCTGTTTGACCTAGTTACCAGAATCAAACAGGGAGATATTAGATAGTCATGTTAAAGACGTTACTAACTGAACCATACGAAACTTCCTGTCTTACCAAGTTACCAGAATCAGACACGGAGATATTAGGTAGCCATGTTAAAGATGATACTAACTGAAACATACATAACTTCCTGTCTGACCTAGTTACCAGAATCAAACACGGAGATATTAGGTAGCCACATTAAAGACGTTACTAACTGAACAATACGAAACTTCCCGTCTGACATAGTTACCAGAATTAAACATGGAGAGATTAGGTAGCCAAGTTAAAGACGTTACTAACTGAACCATACGAAACTTCCTGTCTGACCAAGTTACCAGAATCAAACACGGAGATATTAGGTAGCCACATTAAAGACGTTACTTACTGAACCATACGAAACTTCCTGTCTGACCTAGTTACCAGAATCAAACACGGAGATATTAGGTAGCCATTTTAAAGACGTTACTAACTGAACCATACGTAACTTCCTGTTTGACATAGTTACCAGAATCAGACACGGAGATATTAGGTAGCCATGTTAAAGATGATACTAACTGAACCATACTTAACTTCCTGTCTATCCTGGTTACCAGGATATCAGCGTTATTGATCTACTATATATAATATATAAAAATTTAAACATACATAATTATGAAACTGAAGAATATCTTTCACTCAATCTCATGAGAAATGAACAATCACTATTAGCCCAATTCCGGTGTGGTGTTTTGCCGTTAAGGGTGGAGACGGGTAGATTTGTTGGAGAAAAGGTAGAGGATAGACTCTGTATATTTTGTGAAAATCAGGCCATTGAATATGAAACCCACTTCGTTCTTCACTGTTCACATTATTTAGAATATAGAAAGCAGTGGATAGATGGGCTCTTCAAAGATAACAATAAGTTGTCAGATGACGAAAAATTGCGGTCATTAACAAATAATGCTCCGAGAAAACTATCTAAATACTTAGTACACGCCTTCATGAAAAGACGGAGAACACTATTTCCAAAATAAAACTTGTGTCTCACCGCTGTCCATAAACGAAATAGCATTTATATCATCATAGTGACATATAAGCCCATAGGGCTGGGTGCTTATAATTATATTATTATTCACGTCTCTGTATTATTTGTTTTCATGCACATGTCACTGTAATAAATAATTTACTTACTTACTTACTTATATACATATAACTGAATAGAAATGCTGATCTAGCAATGAATCATAGGTTCAGAAGTTATTTGCTGTTTCAACATTTAAAGATGAATGTTAACATGTTAATATATTTACTATTTTATATTTATACTTATATGAATAGAAAGTAAAACCGGGAAAATATTAGTTTGACAATTCTCACTAAGCTTATATCTTACTGAGAGCTGATAGAGATTAATATTAGCTATCACTTCTCTAAATTTCAATCTTATATTATTATGATTCTCCAACTATTCCACAAAAACCTGACTTGTTTTTACTGTATCCGATATCGTCATCTTACTGTGAACTTTACCAGCTGATAGAGATTAATATTAGCTATCACTTCTCTAAATTACAATCCTATATGATTCTCCAGCTATTCCACAAAAACCTGATTTAACCTTTCACAATTTCTAGTCATTTTACTCAAAGGGAGTCACTTTAACAATGTAATTATAGCTTGTCATTATCCTCTGGTCTTCTATTAATACGAACACAAACCTTCGTTATTCACAGAACGAGTCAAAATGACTGTCTATTCTAATCTGATGTGGGTAATTGTTTTGCTGTGTATTGGAACTTTAGAAGCTGTCAGCACTAAACATTCTTCTGTTATCGAAAAGTATTCTAAAGTAAAGAAACCAGGTAATTTTAAAAGTTTTCATTCACAACTTGGAAATTATAAACTTTGGGCACAAAATAATTTAAGCGTCAGACCGTTAGACACAGCACAATAGGCACACACTTTTTAGTCACTTTTTTAGTTTAGGCACAGGTCAGTTGTATTTAAATATTTGTACCAAAGTGACAGGAATTCTAGTAAGGAGGGGAGGGTTCTAATCTCTATCTTTTTGTTTGTTGTGTGTTTCTAAACCCAATGCCGTTGTCCGTCCAGGACAGACATAAGGCAATAGGATAAGAAAGAAGAACGTTCCTTTAGGGCACCCTAGTCTGGTATGTACAGCTTGAATGGTTTCTCTCGTCTAGAGCTATTTAGGGGTACATGGTGGTAGTGTGATATCCTTATTTTCTTTTATACTTTCCCGATGTTGAGGCGCTTTCGCTTTTTGCCCCCAAAGAGCTATAGACGAGCAAAACTTACCGGATTGTACCGGATTTAACACACGCACACATAGAAATCCATCAAAGTCCGTAAACGGTTAAAGCTATCATGCTCTAATTACACTAGAAATTATTATTTTAAAAAATAAGCCAAGCAATCCGCCATTGGTCGCCATATTTACAACTATCAGTCGCCATACTAGTCCAGCCCTGGACTCTGATTTACTACAATACAGAGTCCAGCTTCACACAGTATAAAAGTCAATAGCTGTAACAGTTCAAGATAGTCCAGCCCTGGACTCTGATTTTCTACAATACAGAGTCCAGCTTTACTCAGTATAGAAGTAAATAGCTGTAACAGTTCAAGATAGTCCAGCCCTGGACTCTGATTTACTACGATACAGAGTCCAGCTTCACTCAGTATAGAACTAAATAGCTGTAACAGTTCAAGATAGTTCAGCCCTGGACTCTGATTTACTACGATACAGAGTCCAGCTTCACACAGTATAAAAGTCAATAGCTGTAACAGTTCAAGATAGTCCAGCCCTGGACTCTGATTTTCTACAATACAGAGCCCAGATTCACTCAGTACAAAAGTCAATAGCTGTAACAGTTCAATATAGTCCAGCCCTGGACTCTGATTTACTACGATACGGAGTCCAGCTTCACTCAGTATAGAACTCAATAGCTGTAACAGTTCAAGATAGTTCAGCCCTGGACTCTGATTTACTACGATACGGAGTCCAGCTTCACTCAGTATAGAAGTCAATAGCTGTTACAGTTCAAGATAGTCCAGCCCTGGACTCTAATTTACTACGATACGGAGTCCAGCTTCACTCAGTATAGAAGTCAATAGCTGTTACAGTTCAAGATAGTCCAGCCCTGGACTCTAATTTACTACAATACAGAGTCCAGCTTCACTCAGTATAAAAGTCAATAGCTGTAACAGTTCAAGATAGTCAAGCCCTGGAATCAGATAAACAGATTAACAGTATTCTGGAGTTATGGTATACATGTAATTATAAAGCATATACAAAATATGTATACATGTACATATCTGTCGTTATGTTGATATATTCTCTGTATGTTTCAAATAAGAGTTACTTCCCTCCCAAATCAAGCAGACTACAGAGTACTGATTTGCATCGAGTATCTAACATATTACAAAGAGAATATATCAACATAAAATGCCTCAAACATCAAATATTGGGCTCTTCATAAGCCACTATAACAAGTTGTTATCATTTCATGTCAACGATATAAAAATCATAGTAGAAAATTAAGCTATGTAAATGTGTTATTGTAAGAAGTTCATAACTTAAAATGCAGTGTGCATATATGAGATCATATTTGTAGCTGCTACCAAATGTAATTGTAAATATATGGGGATTTGCATTTTCTAACTTAGACCTCCATTTGTATTTATTTATCAAGGTTTGTTAGTTTCAAGGTTGGTTGGTTTCACTGTGAGTGCTGATTATCGATGTTGGCAGTCTGAGGTCTATGAATCAACTGACCGATGGGCGTGGCTTACCTGGGATTTATAGTAGGTGTTGGCGGCCATACTTCATCAACAAGTATGGCGACTGCTTGTAGTAAATATGTCGGTTAATGGTGGATTGCTTTCTTATTTTTTATACAAATAATTATTTCTAGAGTAATTATTACGGAGTCCCCTAGGAGCAATTTTCAACACTTTTTAGTATTATTACGTTTTTACGAAATAAAAAATTGGTTTAATTATTTTGTTTGAACGAAATAAACGAAAAATTGATTTGTTAAAACGAAATAAACGTTTTCCTTTTATATTTTTAGAGCCCTGCAAGTTCGAAACTACAAAACTATTAAAAATGATAGATTTTTTTAAATATGAAAATACTGAAGAAGGTTTTAATAAAGTGCAGTGTGGGTTAAAATGTAACCAAACCCGGGAGTGTACAGCTCGCTTGCATTTTGGTGTTACTTGTCGAATGTTTACTTCTCCAGTTCTTGGTTTCCAAATCGGATATTTTGAGACTCTTAAAAAGTGCCAAGATGCTTGTGCTCAGAATAAAAAATGTGTAACCGGTCAATATTCAGATTACTGGTGCATTCTGTTCGACTCCAAACAAACCCCAACCGAGGAAACAGAAGACAATTGGTACATTTTCACCAAGGTTGATAATAACTGTATTTAAACTTGCAATTAAATGGTTCATATTGTTGAATCAAATAGTATATATTGTGTTTTATTTTATTAATAACTTTCTAACGAACGTTGTCAACAAAAATCTGTCTGAAATGGTCACAGATACAAGGAATTAAACAATATATGAACAGAACAAATGTGGGGCAAAAATCCCACATTAATAGTTGTTGGCGAGAACTGTGTTCTGAAAGGTCTTGGATACAAGGATATTAATGTATGCAGTGTGAAATATGAGGTCCTCTATATTTCGATTCTGTATACGATTCTATAAAAGGGAATATCTGACAGAGGGTTTCCATAGTTTGCGATATCAGTTGCTACTGGAAGCGAACGTAATCTTGTAATCTACCACCATAGAAAACATCTGGTAGTGGTCATTATTGATACCCAAGGTGATAATGAACAATCTTTAAAAATTTCATTCAGTTAGTTCAAATCTTTACTTGACCCCAACTCCCTCCACACCACACCCACCACACCCACTACACCCACCATACCTACCACACCCACTACACCCACCATACCTACCACACCCACTACACCCACCATAACTACCACAACCACTACATCCACCACACCCGCTCCACCCACCACACTCACAACACCCAATACACCCACCACGCCCACTAGACCCACTACACCCACTACCCCCAACACACCCACTACACCCACTACATGACCGACAGACGTCCATTTTCGTTACAATGAATGTCTATGAAGAATAGTTATATATTATATAATAAATGGTTATTCTTATGTCAATATAATACGGGAGATAACTCTTTTCAAAATTTTCAAATGTAAACAGTATGTCTGAATTAAACGTAAAGAACAAAACAGTGAATAAATCTTTAAATTTTCCCTAAATTTCTCCCAAATCCTGTTCTCAAGAAAACGTGATGTAAAAAGATTGAATGAAGAAAGAATGGTTCATAAATTCTCAAAGAGATCTTGAGTCAGATAGAATCACACTTAAACAAACACACTTCGAGGAACATATATATTATATTAACTGCTACATATTTATTGAAATGACTGTCACCTTAGCAACACATTAAGTTAATTTTAAAAAATCAATTTTGATGACAAATTATATATTTTGTTAAATTGTAGAATAAATCCAATACTGAATTTTATAAAGTAACTGGTAGCCTAATATTGCTGACTAATTGTATTAAATTGATGGTATTTTCTGTATGCTTGAGTTTTATTGTTATATGATCACTCCAAATGCCTTAAAATAAAATGAACATTGAAGTTCTAGAACAAACAGAGCATCACAAAACTTCTGGAGCTTCAACAATCCTCCATATGTCAGGCTGAGTAGATGCCTAAAAAATAAAAATCAAACTTTTTTTTCTATAGGTAAGTTATATACAAGATAACAGACGTTACTACTCTATTTGTAAAGGTAAGTTATGTACAAGTTTACAGGCGTTACTGCTCTATTTGTATAGGTAAGTTATACACAGGTTTACAGACTTTACTACTATGTTTGTATAGATAAGTTATATAAAAGATTACAGACGTTACTACTCTATTTATATAGGTAAGTAATATACAAGATTACAGACAATACTACTATGTTTGTATATATAAATTATGTACAAGATAACAGACGTTACTACTATATTTGTATAGGTAAGTTATTTACAAGTTTACAGACGTTACTACTCTATTTGTATAGGTAAGTTATTTACAAGTTTACAGACGTTACTACTCTATTTGTATAGGTAAGTAATATACAAGATTACAGACGTTACTACTCTATTTGTATGGGTAAGTTTTATACAAGATTACAGACGTTACTACTTTATTTGTATAGGTAAGTTATATACAAGATTACAGACAATACTACTCTATTTGTATGGGTAAGTTATATACAAGATTACAGACGTTACAATTCTATTTGTATAGGTTAGTTATATACAAGATTACAGACATAATTACTATATTTGTATAGGTAGGTTATGTACAAGATTACATATGTTACTACACTATTTGTATTGGTAAGTTATGTACAAGATTACAGACGTTACTACTGTAATTGTATAGGTGAGTTATATACAAGATTACAGACGTTATTACTCTATTTGTATAGGTAAGTTTTATACAAGATTACAGACAATACTACCATATTTGTATAGGTAAGTTATGAACAAGATTGCAGACGTTACTACTCTATGTGTATAGGTAAGTTATGTACACGTTTACAGACGTTATTACTATATTTATATAGGTATGTTAGGTACAAGTTTACAGACGATATTACTTTATTTGTATAGGTAAGATATATACAAGATTACAGACGTTACTACTCTATTTGTATAAATAAGTTATGTACAAGTTTACAGACAATACTACTCTATTTGTATAGGTAAGTTATGTACAAGATTACAGACGTTACTACTATATTTGTATAGGTAAGTTATATACAAGATTACAGACATAATTACTATATTTGTATAGGCAAGCTATATACAAGATTACAGACATACTACTCTATTTGTATAGGTAAGTTTATACAAGATTACAGACGTTACTACTATATTTGTATAGGTAAGTTATATACAAGATTATAGACGTTACTACTCTATTTGTATAGGTAAGTTATGTACAAGTTTACAGACGTTACTACTATATTAGTATAGGTTAGTTATGTACAAGTTACATTCGTTACTACACTATTTATATGGGTAAATTATATACAAGTTTATAGACGTTACTACTATATTTGTATAGGTAAGTTATGAACAACTTTATAAACGTTACTGCTCTATTTGTATATGTAAGTTATGTACAAGTTTATGGACGTTACTACTATATTTGTATAGGTAAGTTATGTACAAGTTTATAGACGCTACTACTCCATTTGTATAGGTAAGTTATATACAAGTTTATAGACGTTACTACTCTATTTGTATAGGTAAGTTATGTACAAGTTTATAGACGCTACTACTCTATTTGTATAGGTAAGTTATATACAAGTTTATAGACGTTACTACCATATTTGTATGGGTAAGTTAAGAACAAGATTACAGACGATACTACTCCATTTGTATAGGTAAGTTATGTACAGGTTTATAGATGTTACTATTCTATTTGTATAGGTAAGTTATGTACAAGTTTACAAACATTACTACTCTATTTGTATAGGTGAGTTATATACAAGTTTATAGACGTTACTACTCTATTTGTATAGGGAAGTTATGTATAAGTTTATAGACGCTACTACTCCAGTTGTATAGGTAAGTAATATACAAGTTTATAGACGTTACTACTCTATTTGTATAGGTAAGTTATGTACAAGTTTATAGACGCTACTACTCCATTTGTATAGGTAAGTTATATACAAGTTTATAGACGTTACTACCATATTTGTATGGGTAAGTTAAGAACAAGATTACAGACGATACTACTCTATTTGTATAGGTAAGTTATGTACAGGTTTATATACGTTACTATTCTATTTGTATAGGTAAGTTATGTACAAGTTTACAAACGTTACTACTCTATTTGTATAGGTGAGTTATATACAAGTTTACAGACGTTACTACTCTATTTGTATAGGTAAGTTATGTACAAGTTTACAGACGTTACTACTCTATTTGTATAGGTTAAGTTATGTACAAGATTACAGACGTTACTACTATATTTGTATAGGTAAATTATTTACAAGTTTACAGACGTTATTATTGTATTTATATAGGTATGTTATGTAGAAAGAATAAATTCTCAAAGAGTATAGGGATGATGTCAGATAGTATTGATACACCTCGATAAACATTTATATTATTATAACGACTTCGAACTCCATGACCTAACTGTCACTTTGGCAACACATTTAATTAATTGACAAAGCGATTTCGATGATATATGATAAATTTTGTTGTATAAATCCAACGTTGAATTGTATGAACTAACTGGTAGCCCATGTTCCTTTAGCACCGTAATGCGATCTTCATGATCTAACCGTTGATCCAATGACACGATAGTTTCGTTTTAAGACTAGTAAACTCTTCGCTTTGAGCCAATGATTTAAAAGAAAGAAAGAAACATCTATATTTTACAAGGATAACAACTTAGGTTCATTGCGGATCCTATCTCCCAGCTGGTCCTTGGCCAAACCTCTTGGCATTGATCTTTCCCGGATTATCCGTACCCATTTACAGCTGGGTGGACTGGAATTATGAGTGAAGATGACTTATTCAAGGTCATCGAACTTTCACACCCTGGTCAGGGACCGAACTCTCAAACATAACGACCTTCATTTTCTCGTATCCAAGCAAATGACGTCATGTTTGTAAAGAACGATGCGCTAACCACTGTGCTACAGAACCTCACAAACTTGATAGATAAATGGTAATAAATGTCTAAGATATCCATTTTAAATTCCATCTAATTCTTAAACTCCTTTTCATGTAAAATCAAGTTATAAACTTTGCAGATGGGATATTTTTCTTGATAATAGCATAATGGAACGGCGAACCTCGCCTGCCTTATACTTTTTTATTTTGGTAACACACTTATAGTCTGACCTAGTTACCAGAATTAAACATATAAGTAGTAGATATTAGGTAGTCATGTTAAAGACGTTACTAACTAAACCATTCGTAACTTCCTGTCTGACCTAGTTACCAGAATCAGACACGGAGATATTAGGTAGTCATGTTAAAGACGTTACTAACTAAACCATACGAAACTTCCTGTCTGACCTAGTTACCAGAATCAGACACGGAGATATTAGGTAGCCATGTTAAAGATGATACTAACTAAACCATACGAAACTTCCTGTCTGACCTAGTTACCAGAATCAAACACAGAGATATCAGTAGCCATACTAAAGATGTTACTAACTGAACTATACGTAACTTCCTGTTTGACCTAGTTACCAGAATCAAACAGGGAGATATTAGGTAGTCATGTTAAAGACGTTACTAACTGAACCATACGTAACGTCCTCTTTGACCTAGTTACCAGAATCAAACACGAAGATATTAGGTAGTCTTGTTAAAGATGATACTAACTGAACCATACGTGACTTCCTGTCTGACCTAGTTACCAGAATCAAATACGGAGATATTAGGTAGTCACATTAAAGACGTTACTAACTGAACAATACAAAACGTCCTGTCTGACTTAGTTACCAGAATCAAACACGGATATATTAGGTAGCCATACTAAAGATGTTACTAACTGAACTATACGTAACTTCCTGTTTGACCTAGTTACCAGAATCAAACAGGGAGATATTAGGTAGTCATGTTAAAGACGTTACTAACTGAACCATACGAAACTTCATGTCTTACCAAGTTACCAGAATCAAACACAGAGATATTAGGTAGCCATGTTAAGGGTGATACTAACTGAACCATACGTAACTTCCTGTCTGACCTAGTTACCAGAATCAAACACGGAGATATTAGGTAGCCACATTAAAGACGTTAATGACTGAACCATACGAAACTTCCTGTCTGACCTAGTTACCAGAATCAAACACGGAGATATTAGGTAGTCTTGTTAAAGATGATACTAACTGAACCATACGTAACTTCCTGTCTGACCTAGTTACCAGAATCAAACAGGGAGATATTAGGTAGTCATGTTAAAGACATTACTAACTGAACCATACGAAACTTCCTGTTTGACAAAGTTACCAGAATCAGACACGGAGATATTAGGTAGCCATGTTAAATATGATACTAACTGAAACATACGTAACTTCCTGTCTGACCTAGTTACCAGAATCAGACACGGAGATATTAGGTAGCCATGTTAAAGATGATACTAACTGAACCATACGTAACTTCCTGTATGACCTAGTTACCAGAATCAAACACGGAGATATTAGGTAGCCACATTAAAGACGTTACTAACTGAACCATACAAAACTTCCTGTCTGACCTAGTTACCAGAATCAAACACGGAGATATTATGTAGCCATATTAAAGACGTTACTAACTGAACAATACGTAACTTCCTGTTTGACATAGTTACCAGAATCAGACACGGAGATATTAGGTAGCCATGTTAGAGATAATACAAGAGTTTCGCATATGTACAGATTCGGAACGTCGTAGCGCATCTTTTTAGCACACATTTGGGTTGAAAAAATTTCACGGGCGGCCTACAGCGCCCGTCAAACATACTTCCCTTCTGTAAAGGCTCCGCGAAGGGGTTAAAATCTGAGCAACGGCAATTAGGGTTAGCATTGCACAGGGCTACCCTTTGTTCAAAAATAATATTTGTTTGGTGAAAATGATAGATTAGATAGTGTTCGACTTTGTAAAAATAGAAAAAAAAAATTTTCGTCAAGCGGGTCTCGAACCCGAGACCCCAAAGGTAGCGTGCAAGCACGGAACCCACTGGGCCACCGCGGCCTTGCTGAAACGGTTCTAGGGTTAGCTCAAAACCTAACTGCAACAGGGGGTAAACGCATTTTTTTTAAAACACCAACTACGGTTATCACAGGAAATTGTCAAAGGTTGCATCAAATATAGGTGTCTCGCATATGTAAAGATTCGGAACGTCGTAGCGCATCTTTTTAGCACACATTTGGGTTGAGAAAATTGCATGGGTGGCCTACAGGACCCGTCAAACATACTTCTCTTCTGTAATTCCCTTCGCGAAGGGGTAAAAATCTGAGCAACAGCAATTAGGGTTAGCATTGCACAGGGCTATCCGTTGTTCAAAAAAAATATTGCACACTGCATGACGTAACTCGCCTTCATTCACAAAATCTCGAGGAAAAAATTTATTCATTAAGTGCTAAACGAAGTTTACATTTTGTTGTTGATAACCCTTCTGCAACAGGATACTTCCTTCTTTAAATCGAGCAAATATTATTCGTATACATGTATTAAGTTGATTTTGATCTATGAAGTTCTACGAATAGTGAAATTTGCAAAATATTTGATGGGAGAATAAATGAAATCGAGAGATTGATTGCATAGAGTTTTTTATTGACTGAAAAAAACAAACATTAAAGTCAGAGTCTGTGCTATTATACCTGATATATTCAGAACATTTGTACAGAAGAATCTAAAAGCAGAGTTGACACTGAATTCGAAGTGTTTGTAACCAAATGTTTCAAAATAGCTTTTCATCGAAAGTTTTAGCAAAATTCAATGTCCGCTCAATGCAGAATCTTTTTTTCAAATCAATTGGTAATGATTCGTCTATCGACCTTCAACTGCGTGGATTATCACACAACTCGATGTTCATAAATAAGATATAGTCAGGATGATTTGAAAATGTTAGCTCTGTTACAGGTATTAGCTTCAGATGCAGGAGTTGAAAAGGGGGGTAGGGGAGGAAACACACTGAGAAAAAAGGTTTAAAAACAAATAAATGTCGACCCGTTTGGTCAAATTCCAAGTGGATTGTAGGTTTGACAAATTGATAGAAACAAACTTCAGGGTGCATATAAAATGGTCACTCGAATATTACAGTCATTTCTTACATAATTTTGAATAAACTCTTAAAGTAATATTTAGCCAGAAAATGTAAAATACAAGTTTTGTTAAAATGTGCCAGAGAGAGATTGTTAAGTGATTTTGTAAGCTTTGTATGTGTAACGGGGACACTGATAGCATCAATTTGCGCCATTCTAATTTCCATTCCGACGTCTGTGGTTCTTGCAACTCCACTAAAACTTGCGCGTTTTATGACATCAATGACAGTGATCTGCATAGCTATCAATATCACTGCTAGTTTTATTGTATGTAATTGCAAGAACCACAGACGTTGGAATGGAAATTGGAATGGCACAAATTGATGCTATCAGTGTCCCCGATACACATACAAAGTTTAGAAAATAACTTTACAATCCTTTTAATAATGAAATTGTGATATGTGGTACTATTCGCTCTTCTGAAAAGTAAGTTTTGACATTCCGGGTTCCATCATAACGCCGAAGTTACATGGTAGAAGAAGTGAATGTTTCTTTATTTTTTGTTTTATCTTAATAAATCAGGGGAATTAAAGCCTTTTTTCTAGCAACATACAAAGTCTACAAATCCACTTGAATATTTCTTAAACTAATAAAACTAGTTGAATTGTCTCCTTCTGACATTTCTTCTTCTTCCGCCTAAGTTCCTTCGAATAATGTGGAATCGGTGACCATGATGGTGTCCATTTCTTCTTCTTCCGCTTAAGATCTTTCGAATAATGTGGAATCGGCGACCATGTCTACGACCATGATGGTGTCCATTTCTTCTTCTTCCGCTTAAGTTCCTTCGAATAATGTGGAATCGGCGACCATGTCTACTACCATGATGGTGACCAGGATGGTGACCATGGTGAGGAGGTTGAGGTTTGTCATCTTCAGGACAGACTTCTAAATGAAGAATTACACATTAGGTTTTTTTTCAATCATATATATCCTATTGCTAATGTGAGCGTGATGAAATAAAATAATTTTATTTTTTTGCACATGAAATGTTTAAGACGAACATTAAATGTATGTAACTCTTTAGTTTTAACATGGTCAATAGATCAGTTGCACGTGGAACACCATTTTTGCCACAATTGTGACCAAATAATCTGATCGATTCGCCTGCTCTTAAGTGACCACATGACATACAATTGTCAAATTTTTTATGTGATTATGTAAACATCCACTTAGGAATCTTTTTCGAAATCATTGTCCTATAAAACATAGTGTCGAAGAAATCGATAACCTTGTTCGCCATGAAATTACAGGTTATTATTGAAAAAAGCTTAATATTTCGTATATTTTCTATAGTATATTCAAGGAAGAATTATTCCACAAAATCTGACCTCAGTGGTAAAATTTGACTGATTTAAGCTAAGATTCCATATACGCGTCATGCGTTAAAAATCGAAATGGTTGGCTTCTGACGCATGACGGAAACCATTTGACGGATACCACTACCGCATAATATACCCTCTAAAACCAACCATTTCGATTTTTAACGCATGACGGATCCGTTTTAAGGCATATATGGAATCTTAGCTTTACAAATTAAATTGAATATTTCTAGTATAATACAATACTGACGATTATCAAAAATAACATTAATATACAAACCTATTTTACAAGTGTCACCACTGAAACCTTCTTGACACGTACACTGGAAACCACCAGTACCATCATCAGTACATGATCCACCATTATCACACGGGTTTGGTAGACACAGATCATCTGAAATAAGTAAAGAACGGCGTTGGATAAAATTATTTTATTATCCAATATACCCAGTATTATGTAATATTAAAATAACATTAATATACAAACCTATTTCACAAGTGTCACCACTGAAACCTTCTTGACAGGAACAATCGAAACCACCAGTACCATCATCAGTACATGATCCACCATTATCACACGGGTTTGGTAGACACAGATCATCTGAAATAAGTAAAGAACGGCGTTGGATACAGGGGCGGACTGGGGCCGTGAAGCGGCCATGGTTTTTTTCCATTGACCGGCCCACTTAAGTGTGCCGAGCGTAGGGGTCTTAACAGGACAGATCCACGTTTTTGCAAAGGGGGGGGGGGGGGGGGCGCAGAGCCATATTTCTAATTAAACGGTTTTTGACGTGGGTTAGACATTTTTGATTTCGTATTCTCCCCATTATTAAAAAAAAAAAAAGTAAATGGGGGCGTACGCCCTCTACGCCCCCCTGGATCCGCCACTGCTTAAGGGGTCCTCCCCCAAATTTTTGTGAAAAATGACTACCATAAAGGTGATTTCGGCCACTTTCTTTTGAAATTTTAAGTAGACCTATAAGTCCAATTGTTTTTGGTTTTTTTTTTTCAAAATATAAATATTTTTTTTTGTCATTTTTCACAAACCGGCCCCGTGCACACCGGCCCGCATGGCTTTAGCCATGTAGCCATGCGGCCCAGTCCGCCCCTGGTTGGATAAAATTACTTTATTATCCAATATACCCAGTATTATATAATATTAAAATAACATTAATATACAAACCTATTTCACAAGTGTTACCACTGAAACCTTCTTGACAGGTACACTCGAAACCACCAGTACCATCATCAGTACATGATCCACCATTATCACACGGGTTTGGTAGACACAGATCATCTAAAATAAGTAAAGAACGGCGTTGGATAAAATTACTTTAATATCCAATATACCCAGTATTATTTAATATTGAAATAACATTAACAGACATACCTATTTCACAAGTGTCACCACTGAAACCTTCTTGACAGGAACAATCGAAACCACCAGTACCATCATCAATACATGATCCACCATTATCACATGGGTCAGATAATATACAAAGATTAACTAAAAAATGAAACGATTTTAAAATCAAACTACAAAAGAAACATTCGAAATTTTCGGGGTTCATTATGGGTCTTGAATAAATGTAAAATAAAAAAAGTAAAAAGTCTCCAGAAATACTAGAACTGCACTAAAATTATCTAAATACTTCAAATATAACAGAAATTATACATTTATTTTTCTCTACGTGTATTTATTCAATGTAATGTGTTGTCTCACTAAAATGCAAGTCGTTTTATTTCTACTGTCAAATACCGATGATTATATACTTATATAATGCAAAGTCTATCTAAAATACGAGTCGTATTTTTTTTAACTTCTAACACCAATAATTATGGGTACAGGTGACTTTGAAGGCACAATTTCTGAGTCTAAAGGTATTATTAGTATAGTGAACGTGCATTAAAATTTTAATTATCCAGTATACCGATGATTATCAAATATTAAGATAGTATTAATATACATACCTATTTCACCACTGATGTCTTTTACACTAATAAGATCATCTGAAAAATGAAATTAACAGTTTAAAAATCAAACTACTTAAGGGGAACATTCGGAAGGGTGGACCTTGTTCGGTCATTGTGATCATTACAAATTTCTAGTGGTTCTGTTACGGTTATGTGTGTCCTATTCTAATTTTTTGTATAGATTATTGACATTTTGAGCATACATTGAATCAGAAAATGTGAAGAAAAATATCATTTTTAAAATAATTTTGATTCCATAATATTGACATTTGTTTTTTTTTTCTGTTGGTACACTCAGAGTCCGGTCAAGGCATCAACAGCACTCCACTAGGTAATAACACAAGCTTGGATCCCTAACATTAAAATATTTTATTTTAATATTTTTAATATTTCTATATCGCTCTACATTTAATGTATTGAGCACTATTTTAACAGTCAAAATATTTTGTTATTATTGTATTATATATATTATACAAAATAAAAACATATATCTACTATCTGTAGATGAAATGAACATATAAACATAAAATAAAAGCAAAGTAAAAGGAAAATAAAGAATCCAACAATCTACTACCTGTAGATATAAGCCATAAGAAAAACACAAATCAAAAGTAATAGAAAATAAAGAATGAAAGAAACTTAGACAACTGAAAAATAAAAAAAAATATAATAAAATAAAATCAATAATTATCTACTACCTGTAGAGAAGAAAAACACATGCCTTAAAAGAGAAAGATCTTACCTGAATGTGCAACTGAAGAAGAATTGTTAAAGACAGTTATAATTTTTATATAATTGGTAAATTAGGTCATTATTGAGAGAAGAGTGGGTGAAATTTCTATTGTGCCAGAGAGTGAAAGTACAAGTATAAGAACAGATGAATGGAAAGAATTTTGGGTCAGTGTTGAGAAAGAGAACAGTTTCAGAAATAGAGAAATCAGAAGTGCAGAAAAAATTATTTATCAAGGTATTTACATAATGTCGGTATGGTTTCAGGGCTGTACAGTTTGAAAATAGATGATCCAATGTTTCGATCCCATATTTACGATATTTACAAGTGGTAGTGAGGTGCCTAAGACGAACAGATAAAACTTTGTTTGTGGGTTGAGCATCATGCAGAAGAAGTCTGTAACTGTACTACCCCTGATAAATGTTTCCAAGTTTGTTTGAATCTATTGAAGGGTGCATATTAACAGTTTTTGGTTTAACAGTGCTATTTAAAAGTGCTTGGTATATCTGTTTACATTTTTTCAAATTTCTAAGGTCAAATGGTGTTCTTTTTGAATTTTGAGTAATTGTATAAATTTTAAAGGATAATATAGAGTATGTGTATCTGCCAAATTAAAGTCAATTACGTTTTTAAGAGAAATTCCGAGCCAATATTTAAAGAGTGACACCCACGGGTTTTGGTTGCCAATTATGACTGTTGATATCTGTTGTAATTGCATTGCCGAAATTTTAAGTTCTGAATTAGGGATCCCAAGCCCACCTTGTTCAGGATTTAGATATAGAGTGTCACGTTTGATAAGTTCGAAATTGTTAGTCCATAGAAATTTGAAAATCGCAGAGTTTATCTTTTTTAATGCGGACTTGGATGGTGGCACTATTCTAGAGAGTTAAATTATATATTCATGGATTATTCAATAAATAAAATTGTCTTGGAACATGGTTGATTTCACGAATTAAATTATGTAACCATCCAGCACCTTCAATACAAGCTATTACACGGATCTAAAACAAGAAATTAACGACGTTGACAACACAAGTCTTATTAACTACCATAATGTAACATTTATGATAAAATGAAGTTTTTTTAATCAATGATTAAAACAAAAGATACGTTTTAATTAGTTGTACATATTTCTGTATATATTAATATTTTGACAGTTTGTGACACTTTTTCAATACAATAATATATCAGATGTCGGAAAATACATCCCCAAGTTAGAAGGGTATAATATCAGAACTGTTGGTAAACTTATATCTTTCTATTGTAAACAATCTGCCGACAGCCGGCTTTTTATATAAATATGATGGTTTTATGTATGCAAAATATACTTTTTTTAATCATGTTTATCGTTTAAACTCAGATTTACCCCAAAATATATAAACTCATTATAATTGCCAATTCCTCTTTATGTTGGTCTGCGCAAGACATTCATTTATTAGCCTCGACCGACCGGGGTCGCTGTGGACCATGCCGATTGTCGAGACCTCGATGAGCAAAACCTCTAACAAACAAATTTTACACTTTAATTTACTGAGCCCTCCTTCACAATCTTGAAACAGTTGAGAAAACCTCATTCGGTGTAAATAGTTTGTAAATACTATTCTAATTTGAATTGTATTGCATTGTAATTATTTTGAATGGTAATAGATTTAGAAATATTAAAACTATTAAAATAGAACCCGAAACATGTTGTTACTCAGAATTTCACGCTGTGCGATCTTCAGACAGAACTGTTTTAGTTTCAGGTTATATTTTAATATTTTTAATATTTGTATCTCGCTCTACATTTAATGTATTGAGATTCAGGTTCTGTTTTAATATTTTTAATATTTGTATCTCGCTCTACATTTAATGTATTGAGCACTATTTTAACAGTAAAAATATTTTGTTAATATGGTAATAGATTTATATAAGCGCAATCTTGTTTCTAAAACTATGTTTATATATTTGTATGTAATATTTGTAATTTTCAAATAAATATTGTTTAAAAAAAATCTTTATTTTACATGGGTCAGAATTAGGCCCAATACCACAAGAAATACGGTATCACATTTAGTCCATAGGGACAAACATAGATACAATGAACAATAAGTTATAGATAACAAGTATATATCATCTATATTTTTATCAAAACATATTTAAAGAAAATTGTGTTAATGTAAAATAACTTACTTATCTGTCCAGAAGCCAATTGCCAAGGCAAGATCAACAACAGCAACACTGTATACTGTAACATATTGTTCTGTTAGTGAAGATTCGAATACATTGAGTTAATCAGGGAGATACTGGTATTTTATAGAAATTTTGGGTCGTAAATTTTAACCCACGTAACTTTGTCATGCTTAAAGAGATATGTTAAGTCACAAAAACAATTCCGACATTGAAAATATTCCATCCCCAATTCATATGTTTTGAAAGATTAACTTTAGGTATCGAAAGAAAGATGGGACATTTTTATTATTTACCAAGATTCCATCGGTTTGAACCATTTTTTTTTTTTTTTTGGACTTTCGTGTTTACTGTTGTGCTTGACCTGGCCAAAATGTTTTAAACGTCTGTGGTTTCAGCTATCTCACTAAAACTACGAGTTTGATGCCTTGAAATTCGGAATTGCGCAAGTTGATGTCTCCATACACATAATATAAAAAAAAATATCGAACCTTTTGACAGTTCCTTTAAAGTCTGGGTGACTTTGCCCACGTATTTTTATATCCCCGATAATAATCAATACAAGTTCAGGCTCAAAATGCAACCTGAGCTGATTAGCTTGTCTTATTGTACATTTTTACCAACGTTTTTGTATTCTATTATACGATATGTGACAAATTAGAAGACTGATTCTTCTTCTTACAAAATAGCGATTGCCATCGTTATACGCCCACTTTTTACAATTCGTCCGTGGGGTTGACAAAAGTTTTTCAGTAAATGAAAGATTCTGAGAGTGACAAGAAACCAACTCTCTATTATCACCACAATATTGCAAAATCAAGGACCATTCAGTCTAATTAAGATCAGACCCTAATTTCGTTCGTTCGTTTTTTTTAATCCGGTTTTTTAACCACTACATTAGGGTCTGAGAACCAGGCGCGATAACAAACGTTCACGTTAACTTTGACCTAACCTTAATGACCTTTGTTTAAACCAATCAGATCTTTGCCCTCTCCCGCGCTGGGATTTTTTTCACAAACAATAGGTGCATTCTAGGATTTCTAAGTGCTGTAGACTAGTTCATCAGGTCATGTTTATCAAGGTAAGGTCAAAGTTAACGTGAACGTTTTGTTATCGCGTCTGGTTCTCAGACCCTAATGTAGTGGTTAAAAAAAACGAACGAACGACTGACGGACCATTCCCCTTAAAATAAATTTCGATTAGTCTGATTTTAAATAGAGTTCATCCTAGTAGGATTACACTCGCACCAAGTTTCATCAACGACAACATCCATCAAAAACCAGCTCTCTATCGTGTCCACAACCTATGTTTAAAAGCAAGGGCAATAACCCAGTAAATATTTTAAAATTTGTCAGATTTTCAATAGGGTTAATTTTTGGGTGATTATGAACATTCACGCCAAGTTTCATCAAGAAACCAGCAACATTTGGAGTGTTATAGGCATAAAGGGGAATGTTCTGAATTTTTGAGGGTCGATTTGAGCCTTTAATATTACGTAAATAGCCTCCAGAAGTACTAGAACTGCACACAAATTAAATAATTCATTCAATTGTATTCCTACCAAATCATTTATCTTTCATTTTTATACGCCCACATTGAAATGTGGTCGTATATTGCCGTCGCCCCTGTCCGTCCGTCCGTCCGTCCGTCGGTCCGTCCGTCGGTCCGTCTGTCCACAATTTGCTTGTGAACGCGATAGAGACCACAGTTTTGGTTGGATTTGAATAAAATTTTGTATGTAGGATTATATTCATAAGATCTCGGACAAGTTCGAATTTGGGTTCGATTCGACAAAAATTTACAGAGTTTTACACTCAAAATATGTTAAAAATGGCTTGTGAACGCAATAGAGACCACAGCTTTGGTTGGATTTGAATAAAATTTTGTATGTAGGATTATATTCATAAGATCTTGGACAAGTTCGAATTTGGGTTCGATTCAACAAAAATTTACGGAGTTTTACACCCAAAATATGTTAAAAATGGCTTGTGAACGCAATAGAGACCACAGTTTTGGTTGGATTTGAATAAAATTTTGTATGTAGGATTATATTCATAAGATCTTGGACAAGTTCGAATTTGGGTTCGATTCAACAAAAATTTACGGAGTTTTACACCCAAAATATGTTAAAAATAGCTTGTGAATGCAATAGAGACCACAGTTTTGGTTGGATTTGAATAAAATTTTGTGTGTAGAATTATATTCATAAGATCTTGGACAAGTTCAAATTTTGGATCGATTCAACAAATATTTACGGAGTTTTACACCTAAAATATGTTAAAAATAACTTGTGAACGTGATAGAGACCACAGTTGTGGTAGGAATTTAATAAACTTTTGTTTGTAAATATCTGAACACCATCCAACACAAATTAAGATAGTAACATTCCTTGATATATTGACAATTTATGGTAGTAAGTGGGCGTATATTGCTAGGCAACCACTTGTCTGTTTTGTCTTTCAAACGCTCATAATTATGGCTACACAAGGATTTGAAGGCTTATATTTTGAAGGATATTTGTGAACATTATTATGAATTAGAATAGCTAAACAATTCCAGGTTCTGGGACAAAAATTTTATTGGTCGAACAGTTAGTGAACATATCCCTTTAAAAATGAAAGTGCTTGAAAGAACAAGGGCAATACATGTAACTCAAAATATTTTTCGATGTTTCCGATTTCCAATAAGGTTTAATCCAAGGTCAATACAAACACTCAAACCAAGTTTCATCAAAATCCAACAAGAAACCAGCTCTCTACTGTGTCCACAACATATTTACAAAAACAAGGTGATATATTTTTCGAGTTGTCTAATTTTCAATAGGGTTCATCCTTGGGTGATAACAAACACAAATCAAAATTCATCAAGAAGCCAGCTCTCTATCAACAATAATTGTGGACAGACAGACAGGCAGACAGACAGGGGCGACTGCAATATAAAAAATAGCGATGCCCCATCGTAATACGCCCACTTTTGTAATGGCAGCCAAGTCGTCCGGGAGGTCGACAAGAACTATCAGTAAATGAAACAAACTTAGTCCAACGGTCACCTGTATTCAGCACCATCCTTTAATCAAAGGCCACCCAAATTACATCCCATGCAATTTTCAACCAAATTTACCTCTATTCAACACCACCCTCTTGACGCGGCCAGCGGTCACCCTTTTCTTGACAGTAAACATGTGTCACCCTGCAATCAGCGGTCATTTTCCTTAATCCTTGTTAATCCCAATAATTAAACTAACAGTTAATTACTGCCAAACAGATTAAACTTGGTCTATAATCCTTGAATGTTACTCATACACTGATATAATTAGGCCTAATGTTGTAAATGATTATTAAAATAAGTAATGAAATATTCAAAAGTGTATTAGAGACTTGTCTAAAATAATATTTTTATATAGGACATTGCTAATGCTATTTAAATTGCTATTCCTGTTTTTCTTTAGTGCATGTACGGTACATATAGTTACAAATTACAAACTTATCATTCTAAACTAGGTTTGCCATACATGTACCTCTATTTAGCACCACCCCTTAGTAAGCAGCCACTTTTAAGCATTCCCTTGACTGGCTGCTTAATACAAATTATACTGTATGTCGAAAACCGTGCCATCAAGAATGTTTACAAAATTGAACGATTTTTGAGTGTTTACATCTACAAGTTAACAAGGGCAATAACCCATGAAATATTTTTCAATTCTTCTAATTTTCAATAGGGTTCATCCTTGGGTGATTATAAACACTCAAACCAAGTTTCATCAAATTCCATCGAGAAACCAGCTCTCTATTGTGTTCACAACTTTGAGAGTGTTACGGGCTATAAAATTAACACATTTTAAAGAACAAGGGCAATAACTCATAAAATATTTATCGATGTTTCTGATTTTCAATAGGGTTAATCCCAAGGTCATGACAAACACTCACACCAAGTTTCATCAAAATCCATCAAGAAACTAGCTCTCTATCGTGTTCACAAAGTATTTTCAAAAACAAGGGCAACAACCCATCAAATATTTTTCGATTTTTCTGATTTTCAATAGGCTTCTTCCTTGGATGATTATAAACACTCACAGCAAGTTTTATCAAAATCCATTAAGAAACCAGCTCTCTATTGTGTTCACAACTTTGAGAGTGTTACGGGCTATAAAATTAACACGTTTTAAAGAACAAGGGCAATAACTCATAAAATATGTATCGATGTTTCTGATTTTCAATAGGGTTAATTCCAAGGTCATGACAAACACTCACACCAAGTTTCATCAAAATCCATCAAGAAACCAGCTCTCTATCATGTTCACAAAGTATTTTCAAAAACAAGGGCAATAACCCATTAAATATTTTTCGATTTGTCTGATTTTCAATAGGCTTCTTCCTTGGATAATTATAAACACTCACAATAATTTTTATCAAATTCCATTGAGAAACCAGCTCTCTATTGTGTTCACAACTTTGAGAGTGTTATGGGCTATAAAACTAACACGCTTTAAGGAACAAGGGCAATAACTCATAAAATATTTATCGATGTTTCTGATTTTCAATAGGGTTAATCCCAAGGTCATGACAAACACTCACACCAAGTTTCATCAAAATCCATCAAGAAACCAGCTCTCTATCGTGTTCACAAAGTATTTTCAAAAACAAGGGCAATAACCCATCAAATATTTTTCGATTTTTCTGATTTTCAATAGGCTTCTTCCTTGGATGATTATAAACACTCAAAGCAAGTTTTATCAAAATCCATCAAGAAACCAGCTCTCTATCGTGTTCACAACAATTGTGGACAGACAGACGGACAGACAGACAGACAGACAGACAGACAGACAGACAGACAGGGGCGACTACAATATACGCCCACATTTATATGTGGGCGTATAAAAAGGTTTCTTAGACTAGGATAGGATTACTCGAACTAAACCGCATTTAGTCAATCAATCCACATACAACTGACCATCTTTAAAATATTGGGCATTATTGTAACCAATGTTGCATAATGGCAACTCTCGGCGACAAGTGTGGCATCATGGCAACCAATGTGATATATCGGCGACAAGTCATGGCAACCAATGTGATATATCGGCGACAAGTGTGGCAACTAATTCTGCATCATGGCAAACAGTTACAAACATGTTTTGTCAAAAGACGTCAAGAAATCGATTCTCTATCATGTCCACCGGGGCAACTATAATACTATAATATACGCCAACATATATAAATAGTCGTACAAAAATCACATGGCCGTCTGCTAAAAAACAATTGAAGACCAAAAGAAATGAAATGTTGCAATTTTTGTGAACAGCTGGACGACCTGACTTTGAATCACATAAACACACCAATAAATAAATATATTGTGAAATATCAATATTTTGGTTATAAAAAGTAATTTAAAATAGATCTCACACGACTTTAAAGCATTAATTTTTATTTAATTTGGATGAAATCCAACTTACTCCAAGTTAAAGGGGACCAGTCTTCATTTTTATTGGTTGATTTGGGTCTTGAATATATTTTACGAAAATTGCTTCAAATATACATTAAATTAGACATTTCTCCTTCTATTTCTATAGATGACTTTTCTATATATTGCATAGTATCGCTAATGCGTAGTACGGCATTATAACTTTCAAATGCTAATATTTATGGATGCACATGGATTTGAAGGCTCAAATTTCAATGGTGAGTTGTGATAACCAGTACTAAATTGCTCAGCTAAAAAAATCCCCGTTTCTGAGACTTATCTAAATCGATCCGAGAAAATGAAGTCTGTGCCTCTTTAAGTTTAAGGACGATAAAACTCCAAGAATAAACTTCGTATAGGTAACTCTGTATAAATTTCAAGAAAGCCAACTGCCATCTCCACCGAATTAGGAAAATCCGGAGCTTTTAAGAAACCAATTTTACCATAAAGTTGATAAATTAATTCCTATAACATCTACATTAGATATTCAAATTTTCTTCAATATAGCTTTCCATTATAATCATCTTAACCACTTCTGAATTAATTTTCTTTTCTGAATTCAAAACTGTGTACTCTATTAATTCTTGAGGGTTGTCCAAAAGACTATAAGAAACAGAAAATATGATTTATGTTACAAACCATTTTTTGATTCAGTAGAATGGATAGTTGATGCCATTTAGTTGAGTTGAGACTAATCGAAATGCTGGACTACAAGGCAAGGGAAGACGACTCTTTATATGAAATTGCGTTACCAATGTCAAAACACGTGGTAATAATGTGTCGATTTCAGCTAAAAACGCGCAGACTTAATTTCTTGATAGAAACACTCAAACCGATTTGAACGCTTACGACGATCAACGTATGGTTAGTTGGTTAATGTAGGTTACAACAGCTAAGTTCAGTGACTCAGTGGTGATCCGATACAGCTTCATCATTAGCGGCTTAAGTTTTACATTAAAGCTTAGTCTACATGATCTGTTTTTTCTCGGGTTAATTGTCTACACGGACCATAAACCGAGTTTAAAAAATACTGCAACAAGTAGATGGTATAATAGGCACCATTGTAATCAAACCGGGACTAACGCTGTATAGACGCAAATTCATAATAGTCAAGAGTTAAAAAGGGAATTTTGCTATTGGCATAATAGGTGGCGATACTAGTACTGTTTCCGGTTTCATATGTCTTAAGTTTAATCTAACTCCCGTAGTATAAATGCGACAAATTGAGCCTCTGCTTTAATATACTCGGATTTCAGATACTAGTAGTCTTGGGATTATGGATCATTCGTGTAGACTACAAACACGAATAAAGTATAAGCTACCTAATAAGTGCGTGTTTATTGTTTGATTTCTTTATGTAAAAAGACTCAGATCTTCATTTCTATGATCGTATAAGCAAGTATAATGAATGAATAGATAACAGTTTAAACATTAGGTTTAAAATAAAACGCAAACAATTTTGTAACACTACATCTATCATCAAAGAGCATAATATATCTGCATTTGATAGGTCATAAAGTATATTCATCGGAGCGAACGAACCCAGGGCAAACATGAAATAGGGCGAACGAACAAGGGCGGAAGTCAAAACATGGCGAACATGAACAGGGGCGAACGGACCCGGATTCTAAATCATCAATTCCTAGTGCTTTGATAACACAGATAATAATTTCTACAACCCCTCCCCCAAGAAACAAGTTACCATGATTTTATCTAGTGATCTAGGCAACCCCAAAACAATAAGCGGTTATATAAATGGCATGTTCTCTAGGAGAAATTATTATCTGTAAATATATACAACACAATACTAATTACATGATCTCATAATGTTTCTATTTTTATACCAATTTTATTTTGTACTGTTTTTAGATATATTAGATCTTGTCTCATAGAACTAACTATATAGGTCTATGGAACACGATCTAATATATTTCATCTTGTGACGCGGAAGATCGTAGGAAGAAGAAGAAATGTTTATTTACAATATTTCATCAAGAATTATTATGGGGATGAGATTGTTATGTGTAACTATTGTGCAGGCTTTTGTCAAAAATTCTGTGCAGAAGATTTGCTGTAGCCTCATTGAATGTATCACTATTTTTACAATGTACAAAAACTCGGAAATTTTTTGTATTCGCATTTTACCTATTTTTGAAGTAATTGAATATTTACCTCACAATAGAGTGACGTTTCTCTCGATTTTTGGAGAGAAAAACTGCACTAAATGGTGTTTACAATTTACCAAAGTCGTTTTTGTCAAAAGTTTAAAAAAAATCGATTAAGAACTCAAAGTGGTCAGAGAGTAAGGTTTACATGTAATTTCATCGAACAGTAAAACTCAATTCAGAACTCAATGTGGCCAGGGAGTAAGGTTTACATGTAATTTCATTGAACCGTTAAGAGTATTAAACTTTTACAAAACAGGGATAATACCGAACGAGTGACCACAAAAATAATTTTGCGTGAAAGTTATATTAACTTTCAAGTACTGATAATTGTGGACTAATAACTACTGACAGCTAATAGTGTTTTAATAATAGATTCGTATTTGAGTGGTTCATCAAGTAACTTATTATCAATAAAAACAGTTATATTAGACGAGATTTTTTTATCAACAGAATTGTCTTGCTTGTATGAATTTGTATCATTATGTTCAGCTCAGTTGATTTTACATTAAAGGGCAATTCCGCTTTTTTGAAGTGTTCATTAACAAAAACAACGCAAATTTTACCTGGAAGTATTTCTAAAGTATGCTTATTGTATTTCTGAATCTTCTTGATCAAACCGAATTTGTTTTAAAGGGTTAATTAAAAACAGGGAGTACTTATTGTGAATTAAGCAGTTTGACTTAGTTTTGGTGTTTGGCCTAATAATTACTCAATATTTATAACTGAAATCTTTCGAATACATATGGAAGATACATTTCTCTACAATTAGGCGTTTGTTTTACTCAAATCCGTTCAGTAGTTTTCTAACAGCGTACGAGCGAAAACAAACAAATCCCTTTAACGTTAATAACAATAATTATGAAAGAAACATTATTTCTATAAAACAATAATTTTCCATATTTGTTATTAGCTACAGAACGACTTATTAAACAGTGAAACAAAACACTCCAACTTTTCAAACAATGATTTACAAAACAGACATATTGAATGTTTATAAGTAACAGTTTTTTTCTATAACATAATGAACAATAGGATTTTTATGTGAAATTAGCAGTTTTGTCTTTCCTTAAAGATTGGTCTCCTTTTTTTTCCATTTATGAATATGAAAATTCTAATACTAAGAAGAGAATGATTGGCTGGTCAATAACGGTCAAAATGTATTTTTCTTTTGTCCAGACTGTATATATATGGATATTGGTGATGAGTTAAAAACTTAAAATTATATACACTATTAGAATGTAATTATATATGTAAGAACACGTGCAATGTGTGCTTTTTAGAAACCCTTATGCTTAAAGGGCCATTAAAAATAAGGAAATCCATCTTTAAGATAAGGTTATACAGTGAACATCGCTATAAACACAGAACACAATCTAAAGTTAGTGCTTCTTCACGATAATTCGTAAAATGTTTGCAGTAGTTTGTGAAAAAGAGAAGTGTGAAATTAACGTGGAAATAAAAGACAAACTTCTGGAAATTTACTGAAATTTAAAGAACTTCACCCTAGCTGTTTATCGTAGTAAATTATAATTTTACATGAAGTGAAATTTAGAAGCAATTTGTGCACTTTACCTGAAATTTGAAAGTCTTTACATAACTTAGATATAGTCGTAAATTTTGATATGATTTAAAAATTATCTGGAATTCAGAAACTATATTTGCAAATTGACTGGAATTTGAGAGACTTTACCAGCTTAAATTACAGTTATATTTTGCGAAACGTGGTAAATTTGAAGGACCAAACCAGTTTACAGTTTTGAATGCAAATTTTGGTAAATTATAATTTTACATGGGAGTCTCTGGAATTTATAAACGATATTTGCAAATTGACTGAAATATCAGGACTTCACCCAACTAGTTTACAGAGTTGTAGTTGTAAATAGTGAAAAGTCTCTGGAATTTATAAACGATATTTGCAAATTGACTGAAATTTGAAAGAAACCAGCCAACTAGTTTACAGAGTTGTAGTTGTAAATAGTGAAAATTCTGTGGAATTTAGAAACGATATTTGCAATTTAACTGAAATTTGAAAGAACTGGTTAGATTTGAAAACTGACGGTGTTAAATGAATCGAACATTAAATTAAACTTCATCTAGCTGGTTAACTTCGATGCAGATTATGGATAACCGAAGGTTTTACATATCGCAAATCTTTTCTGAAATTTAGAGTCGATATTTTTGATTAAAATTGTGTACCGAGATTTGAAAATGAATACATTCAATGCGCCAAAGATGTTAATCATATTACTGACGATGTTTACTATGTGTTCGGCTGATTTTTATCTTTTACGTCAACCTAATTTCGATAATTTGATTGAAGACGAATATACTTTAGATACTATAACAAATGTACCTACAGTAACATCATGTGGTTATAGATGTTTTGTGAATAAGGGATGTGTATCGGTATTTTATAGTAAAATTTCCAAATCGTGTACTTTAAAATCTGTATTATTCGTAGACTCACAGAATGGTATATTACAAAGTGGTAACACATATTATAGTGTATATGAAGGTGAGAATTTTTTTTGGGGGGGGGGATGGATATAAGAAATATTTCTCTACAAATTACCGGTTTAGTTTGAATAAATAAGTACAATGCGAATTTTTTAATAATTTTAAACTTTCATTCAGAAAAAACAGTTGATCTTGTTAAAATGAGACCCCTTTTCATACGCCCACACTTGCTGGTAAACACTTATTGATACTGATTTTTACCACCAACGGTTAAACCTTTTTGAAAATCAACAAAATCCAAAAAAATATTTACTATGGTGTATGATTTCCTGTAACTGTCAAATATATTTGTTTAAAGTCAAAGCTGCCAGTGGGTGTATATTACTTGCCTGGCAAGCTATCTTTGTTCTATTCATTTCAGAGGGTTGTCCAAAAGACTTTATTAGAAACAGAAAATATGATCTATGTTTCAAACCAATTTTGGATGCAGTAGATTTGATATTTGATGCTATGTCTAATTGTGATACCAATGACAACGTTTTGCTGAGAGCTCATTCAGTCGAGGCTTATCAACATGTATCTGATCAACTTATGGTTACACCAGGTACGGTATACAATGCGTGAGGTCAAATCTCGTGTTAACGTTCAGTGTTAGTATTAACACTAACACATAACACAACATTTGAACTCATTTACGTGTTAATATAATACTATATGGTGTGAACACTCGAAACCAGTATATCTTTTACATAGGTGAAGTTTTTCAATAAAAAAATATTTGCATGTGACCCAATTCAAATTCTGTACTAACACCAGTGTTAACACTAACACGGAAGTTGACCTCACCCATTGTCTCTCTAATGATGAAAAGCTACTGATTCTTCAAACCAGTTTCCCTAATGTCAGTGATTCAGACAATCGACAATCCTCGGCTATTTCTGTAAACCATATATCGGGTGTCGCAATAAAAACATCCCCAAGTTTGACGGTGAGTATCTCAGCTGTTAATGAGCCGATCTCTTTCAAAATTCTCACAGATTTACTTCAACATGTCCTTGTCAGACCATGAAAATATGAAAGTCAACGAATAAAAATTGTACAAGTACTGGCATTAACAAAATAGCTTGTAAAAAAAATCAATATCAGAGCAAACTACACATTTCAACCTGTGTCTATTGTGCTTTCACCACATCGACCACCAATATCATTCATTGTCCATCCTGAAATGCTCTCACCAATCTCATCTTAAGATATTTCCTTCCAAAAAGCTACCTTCCTGCTTTTAAGTTCCTGTTTCTCTAGTTTGTTCCACTGGTGATGGTAATGACTCTGGACAGTATGGGATTCTCTTAAGAAACAGGTGTACTGCATTTCGGTTAGAAGGACACACTGATTAAACAGAAACTGAAATGCAGGATGGTCGCTTCTCAAGTGGTACCTTTAGATGAGATCTGTGAGAGTTTATGATGGAAAATGTTTGATATTGGTGATTGGTGTGGTGAAGGCTCTATGAACACAAATTCAAATATGTAGTTTGCTCTGATACTGAATTTTTTGACATGCTATTTTGTTCGAGCCACTCCTGGTACAATTTTTGTTCGATGACTTTCATATTTTCAGGGTCTGCCAAGGACACGTTGAAGTATATCTGTGAGAATTTTAAAAGAGATCGGCTCATCATCAGCTGAGATACTTTGCGTCAAAGTTGGGGACGTTTTTTTTTGCGACACCCGATATATGAATATAGTTCATAGATGTAGAAGCTTTTGAGGAATATTCTGACACAAAATCGTGCAGTTAATGCTACATCGTGACCATCTGTTCACTAATTACGCATTTTATTATCATTATTCTTTAGATGGACTCGCATAAACTTAAGTCAAAACAAGTACTCCAGGCATGCATAGTCTCAAATAAAAAATAAAATGTCTATAACATGCTGTCGTGGAACTGAAAAGCATCTCCTTGTCCGTCTTCCTTAGGAGCGGAGAGGTTGAACATTAGACTTCGTTTCATTTATATACCACCTTAAGTATCGAAAAGTTTCGATAAAAATAAGGCTTATGTGTTAATTTATTATTTTGAAATTATTTTATAGAAGGTGATGGTTACGGCTACTATGTTGATGGGAGTGACGCTGATAAAGAAGGTCATTGGATATTTACAAATGGGAACAATATGACAGCGTTTATTTGGGGAGATGGTGAACCGGATAATAGCCGCACGGACAAGGATTATATTTATTTAAAACGCGATGGCGGCAAATATGTCATGTCTGATACTATACATGATTTACATGGCGATTATATTTGTCAAAAACTAATGAATGATTAAGATATGAATTTTTAAAGACATTTAATTTGTACAAATGATAACTGATATGTCTTTGGTTAGTAATTGTTGATAAGTACAAATTTAGTCATGTCCATGACTACAAATTGAATATTGTCCATAAGTACAAATTGTGTTTAGTATTGATGATAAATGCAAATTCAGTATGGTTGATAAGTACAAATTTAGTCATGTCCATTAAGGGTATTGATTGGGCTATCGTTCGAGAAAAAAACACGATATGGCATTTTTGCGAATTACTTATTATTTTTGGGCTCAGATTGTAGATAATTATTATTACTTTATTTGTAAACTATATAGAATGAAAAAAAACGACAAGAAATTAGGTATTTCGTAAGTTTTTGCTAAAAAATTAGGAAAAAGTAGAAAAATGTTGGTACAAGATTTCTCAGCCATTTTTTATTGGAAAATTACGATCTTGGTCTTGATTGAAAGCTTATTCAATAAGGAAGAAACGTACAGAGAGTTTTTTCGAAAATTCCATTTAGTTTGGCCCCTGGAAAATGTCCGCCGTACTTACTTGTAAATTTTCGTATTTCCATGGTAACCAATAATTTTTTTTGGAAAATCGCTCTGTACGTTTCTCGGCAATGTAATTGTCTACATTTATGCCAGGTTTGATGTAGATTGATCCATTCACATTTTTTATACGCCCACTCGAAAGATGGGCGTATATTGTAATCACCCTGTCGGTCCGATGGTCCGTCGGTTCACATTTAGTTTGTGCTCACTCTACAGGCTACAATTCTTTATAGATTCTTTTGATTTTGATTTTATGGGTCAATGTCATTATGAAGATGATCCCTATTGATTTTTGGGATGATCAGATAATTTTTCACGGAAATATCGTGTCCAACTTGACGTTTCACTTTATTAGCTATATTGTGCATCTCGTGCTCACTCTACAGGCTTCAATTCTTTACCGATTCTTTTGATTTTGATTTTATGGGTCAATGTCATAATGTAGATGATCCCTATTGATTTTCGTGATGATCGGATAATTTTGCACCGGAATATCGAGTCTAACTGTCTTGACAATGTGTTAATAAGTGTTAATTCAGTTTATATTCACAGTTCTTTCTTTCAACTAAATGTGAATGGGCAACAAACAAACACTCACACTTACAATCAAAGCTATCTGTGGGCGTATGTTACCTTGCCTGGCAAGCTATATTTTTAACTTGTATCAAAGGTTTGAAAAGTCCAATTTTTATGACATGTTTGAAAGGGCTGTCAACTCATTAAAAAAAAATCTGATTGACATGAAATCAACCTTAAACTATCGAGAAGGACCCCAAATCATCAACAAATGCACAACAAGTCTCAAGAAATCATTATTTCATATACTTATTCCATTTTTTTCATAACGTGAAATAGACCAATTAACACCCTTAAGTAATGAACCAATTTATAGTAATGTTGATATACATGCAATTTTGGTATTGTTGATAAGTACAAATTTAGTAATGTCCATGACTACAAATTCAATTTTGTTCATAAGTACAAATTTAAGTAATGATAACGAGGTTTCAATATTAAATGCAGCAGAGGATTATCTGAAATTCCTTACAGCCCAAATAAATACTATAAGTTTGGAATGATTATCTCGGAAGATTTAAAGGAATGTGTTCTCTTTTCGTTCGATCAATAAAATTTTAGTCTCAGAACCTGGAATTTGTTACTGTTAGTTTATCCATTCCATGATGTTCCAAATTCTTCCTAGAAACCTTCAAATTCCCGTTGATCCATAATTATCAGCGTTTGAAAGTCAAAAATACGACTCGCCATTAGGTAAGACTATGCCTTATATAGAAAACACATATACATAAAATGAAGGAAGATTTTTAAGGTACGTGTATAATTGAAAGGATTGTGCGATGTATGGGCAGTTCTAGTAAATCTGGATGCTATTTATATAAATTCAAGGCCCAAATCAATCCTCTAAAATGCTGAAGGGATAAGAGAGTTATACAATATGCTACTTTTCTATTGTTCAAGAAGGTTAATCTGTAAATCTGGCGAGGCATCCACGGCAATAACCGTCTGTCATGTTCACGCCACGTTGGCCAAGGTTTGGTAACCGTGGCCGCCAGAAACATAGTATAAACGTATTCAAGCACCGCGGCATACACATTTGATCCGAAGAAGACCTTGGCAGACGCATAAGACCTGGAAGAAACAAAAATGCATCATTGAAAGACCATGGCCCGAACCTTGGTGGAAACTTTTCAAGCGCCGTGGCCACCGGGAACATGACGTGTAAACCTAGCACGATGATTAGAGAAGTTCTGTTTCAATTAATGGTAGAACTAGTTTCTTCTTTTGCGACCCGTTTTGATTACTGGTGAGATTATAATATTCCATAATATTGTCTTATGTTTTGTTAAATAAAATACTGTGTCAGAGAGACTGGATCTTGTGTTATTATTCGCTACCTTACAGTTCTATGTTATCAATAATAACTCATTATGTAAACTACAACGCCTTCATCGGGCATTTTAAATGCCATTTCTTCACAGGGCATAACCTGCAAAGAGGGTGTTCTTGAACACTGACTTGATCTTTTAGAATTGAATGATCGAATTTGAAATAAAAAAATATTTCATATCTTTAGATAACTTGAACCCGATCATAAAACATACAAAAGACCCGAATATCAAAAAATGTCTTTCAAGATATATATTAAAGACTATAAAAGTTATTTCAATTCTCATCAGTCTAACTAAAATGTGACAGACTATAACTAGATTTGTATCTAAAGATTCATGGCTACAGGGTAACCGTGAAATTAACACATCACTCATTTTGAATAGGTATAAGGTACATTTGATAAAAAAATGTGGTAAAGCGTTTACAGACTGAATTTTTTTTAGCACTGGCTTTTTATTTTTAAACCGAAAACTTAAATCAAAATTGAAAATAAATTGATCTCTAATATTTTAAATTATGATTTATTTTAAGTTTGACACAGAGATCAATTTATTTTCTGTACTATAATCAAATTAATATTTTCCCCTCATTAAAATGTTTTTCTATTTTTACAGAGACTGAAAATATAGAACAGAAATTGCTTTCCTGGCACTCTATTATAAATTATAATATTAAAGGGACAGTCTGAGCAAAAACAATTTTTTGACCTAGAAAAAATTCAAATTTGTGAAAACTTTACACGAAAATCTGTAACTACGTGACCTTTAATGTATCTGAAAGTTTTAACTAAAAAAATCCAGCCGTTAATTTTTAAACGCTAAAAACATGCTAATGGTAGAGAAATGTCCCTCTTGTGAATTTAAAAGGTTTCAGTTAGAAATATTGAGCCATTTAAAGGGCAAACACCAAAACTAGGTCAAATTGCTTAATTAACATTAAGTACTCCCTGTAATTGACCCTTTAAAACCAAATTCAGTTTGATCAAGAAGATATAGAGATACAATAAGCATACTTTAAAAATACTCTCAGGTAGCATTTGCGATTTTTTTGACAATGGAAACTTTTTTCAAAACATAGCTTGCCAGGCAAGGTAATATACGCCCACTGGGCCACTGGCTTTGACTTTAAACAAATATATTTGACAGTTTCAACAAAAGTGATTCAGAACATTCACATCGAGTTTCTTCACAATCTGTCCAGTATTGTCCTGTAGTGTTTATGAGCTAAATATTCAACATGTTTTCAAGAACAAGAGCAATAATTCATAGTAAATATTTTTTTATTTTGCTGATTTTCAATAGGGTTCATCCTTGGGTGGTAATAAACATTATCAGTATGTTTCATCAAAATCCGTTATGAATTGTGACCTGTATAGTGTTTATGAGCCAAAAATCAAACGAGTTTTCAAGAACAACAACAATAATTCATGGTAAATATTTTTCCATTTTGCTGATTTTCAATACAGTTCATGCTTGGGTGGTGATAAACATTACCAGCAAGTTTCATGAAAATCTGTAACGAATTGTGGCCAAAAATCGAACGCGTTTTCAAGAACAAGGGCAATAATTCATAGTAAATATTTTCAATTTTGCTGATTTTTAATAGGGTTCATCCTTGAGTGGTTATAAACATTATCAGTAAGTTTCGTCAAAATCTATAATGAATTGTGACCTGTAGAGTGTTTACGAGCCAAAAATCAAACGCGTTTTTAAGAACAAGGGCAATAATTCATAATAAATATTTTCCGATTTTGCTGATTTTCAATAGGGTTCATCCTTGGGTGGTAATAAACATTACCATTGAGTTTTGTCAAAATCTGTCAAGAATTGTGACCTGTAGAGTGTTTACAAGCCAAAAATCGAACACATTTTTAAGAACAAGGGCAATAATTCATAGTAAATATTTTCCGATTTTGCTGATTTTCAATAGGGTTCATCCTTGGACAGTAATAAACATTACCATAAAGTTTCGTCAAAATCTGTCAAGAATTGTGACATATAGAGTGTTTACAAGCCAAAAATCCAATGCGTTTTTAAGAACAAGGGCAATAATTCACAGTAAATATTTTCCGAGTTTGCTGATTTTCAATAGGGTTCATCCTTGGGAGGTAATAAACATTACCATTAAGTTTCATCAAAATCTGTCAAGAATTTTGACCTGTAGAGTGTTTACGAGCCAAAAATCGAAAGCATTTTTAAGAACAAGGGCAATAATTCATAGTAAATATTTTCTGATTTTGCCGATTTTCAATAGGGTTCATACTTGATTGGTAATAAACATTAACATTAAGTTTCGTCAAAATCCGTCAAGAATTGTGACCTGTAGAGTGTTTACGAGCCAAAAATCGAACGCGTTTTTAAGAACAAGGGCAATAATTCATAATAAATATTTTCCAATTTCGTAGATTTTCAATAGGGTTCATCCTTGGACGGTAATAAACATTAACGTTAAGTTTCGTCAAAATCTGTCAAGAATTGTGACCTGTAGAGTGCTTACGAGCCAAAAATCGAACGCGTTTTTAAGAACAAGGGCAATAATTCATAATAAATATTTTCCGATTTTGCTGATTTTCAATAGGGTTTATCCTTGGGCGGTAATAAACATTACCAATAAGTTTCGTCAAAATCCGTCAAGAAATGTGACCTGTAGAGTGTTTACGAGCCAAAAATCGAACGCGTTTTTAAGAACAAGGGCAATAATTCATAGTTAATATTTTCCGATTTTGCTGATTTTCAATAGGGTTCATCCTTGGGCAGTAATAAACATTACCATTAAGTTTCATCAAAATCCGTCAAGAATTGTGACCTGTAGAGTGTTTACGAGCCAAAATTGGAACACGTTTTTAAGAACAAGGGCAATAATTCATAGTAAATATTTTCCGATTTTGCTGATTTTCAATAGGGTTCATCCTTGGGCGGTAATAAACATTAACATTAAGTTTCGTCAAAATCCGTCAAAAATTGTGACCTGTAGAGTGTTTACGAGCCAAAAATCGAACGCGTTTTTAAAAACAAGGGCAATAATTCATAGTAAATATTTTCCGATTTTGCTGATTTTCAATAGGGTTTATCCTTGGGCGGTAATAAACATTACCAATAAGTTTCGTCAAAATCCGTCAAGAAATGTGACCTGTAGAGTGTTTACGAGCCAAAAATCGAACGCGTTTTTAAGAACAAGGGCAATAATTCATAGTTAATATTTTCCGATTTTGCTGATTTTCAATAGGGTTCATCCTTGGGCAGTAATAAACATTACCATTAAGTTTCATCAAAATCCGTCAAGAATTGTGACCTGTAGAGTGTTTACGAGCCAAAATTGGAACACGTTTTTAAGAACAAGGGCAATAATTCATAGTAAATATTTTCCGATTTTGCTGATTTTCAATAGGGTTCATCCTTGGGCGGTAATAAACATTAACATTAAGTTTCGTCAAAATCCGTCAAAAATTGTGACCTGTAGAGTGTTTACGAGCCAAAAATCGAACGCGTTTTTAAAAACAAGGGCAATAATTCATAGTAAATATTTTCCGATTTTGCTGATTTTCAATAGGGTTCATCCTTGGGCGGTAATAAACATTACCATTAAGTTTCGTCAAAATCCGTCAAGAATTGTGACCTGTAGAGTGTTTACGAGCAATTGTGGACGGACGGACGGACGGCATGACGGACGGACGGACGGACGGACGGACGGACGGATATGGGTGACGACAATATACGCTCCACATTTCATGTGGGCGTATAAAAAGCAGAATGGCCCTTTAAGTGATGTTGTTATTATTATTTATGACTGTAGATAAATTCAAGCTGTCAGTTTTGACTCTATGATATAGAGTAAGGTTAAACATTCTTTAAATTATATTATTAAACGAACGTTGGCCACTCTTCAGGTTGATAATATACAATTAATTAATTTTCGGTGAGGATGACATGAGGATTTATTATATCAGGTGGCCTAGAATAATATAACCGCTTTCCGTTTCAGTTTTATTCTAAGCTCAAATCCTTTAATTTATAGATATCTATTCACACAAATTAGGTTCATAGGTTGAATAACTCTGAAAAGATAGCTTGTCGGGCAAGGTAATATACACCAACTGACAGCTTTGTTTGAAAAGAACATTTGGCAGAAAACAGCAACCATGAAATATTCAACCTGTAGTCATAGGCCTACATTTCGTTCAGTACTTAAATTAAGTGTCGTCAAATTTTATTTTTTTCTGGATTTCATCTAGAGTTCAGCATTCATCAAGTTAAAAAATTGAACGTATTTCGAAGAAATAGAGCAATAACTCTTGTCAAATATTTTTTTTATTTTCTATAGGGTTTATCGTGTGATAATAAACTATTTCAATAGGTTTCATTAAAATCTATGCCTTCTAGAATATCTACGAACAAAACACTAACACGTTTTAAAGAACAAGGACAATAATTCATAATTAAATATTTTACGATTCTTTTGATTTTAAAGGGGGACCAGTCTTCATTTTTATTGGTTGATTTGGGTCTGCAATATACTTAAGTATCCTTCAGAGACACTAGAAATGTACGAAAATTGCATATTTCCTTCAAATATATCTTAAATTAGACATTTCTCCTTCTATTACTATAGATGACTTTTCTATATATCGCTAATGTGTAGTAGGGCATTATAACTTGCAAATGCTAATAATTATGAATGCACATGGATTTGAAGACTCAAATTTCAATGGTGAGTTGTGATAACCAGTATTAAATTGCTGAACTTAAAAAGTCCCCGTTTCTAAGACTTGGAAAAATCGACCCACGAAAATGAAGCCTGTGCCACTTTAAATAGGGTTCATCCTGGGGTGATAATAAACAATTTCTGTAAGTTTCATCAAAATCGGTAAAGCATTGTGACTTGTAGAGTGTTAACGAGCAATTATGGACAGAGGGACCAACGAACATTATAGGTGACAGCAATATACGCTCACATGAAGGCGTTTTAAAAAAAACCCTGAAAAATGTCAATATATGAGTTTAATTTAAACAGCCCTTGAACAAAATGAAAAATTGTTGACCGGATATCTTACATTATTACAAACTGCATATCAATGGTTGAAATAATAAAAATACGTACAAGCAACACAATACCGTTAACCAACAATCTAGTTCAAAGCATGACAAAAAAAGTCGGAAGCAACAATTAATTGTGTAGTAGTGTTACTTTGTGTGACACCTATCACAACTATGTAGGTCAACACTTTAAGATACGACCAGACCAATGCATAACGGACTAAACAAATCTGTCAAAAATTCAAGAAGCAGATTTGTTGTATTTGACAAAGCTTTCTCCGTAACGCCCATAAAATTTCCTTTATGACATTTGGTGTTAGTGGGTCGAGTAACCATATTTAAGAAAGTTCACGGTCACTATTCAAACTCTAGGGAACTTTAGGATATTATCACAATGAGAATTTGTTTGGTTATCGCTCTTACCTTGGCGGTTTTTGCAGGCTCATCAGCATATCAACGATTTATTCCATTGAGATGCCGAATCTGCCAGGGAATTTTGAATGTATTTGGAACCAGTTCGTATCAACGTTTTATCAGTCGTAGATGGTGGATCTGTAGAGAATGTCTAAATATCAGTACATGTAAGTACAGAATCAAATTTTAAACTTTAAAGGGGAATGTTCATCATTTCTCTTAGGTCAATTTGAGCCTTGAATATGTGTAAATATAGCACCCAGAAGTACTGGAATTGCACGAAAGTCGCATAATCCCTTCAATTATATCGCTACCTAAATAATCTATCTCTCATTTTCTGTATTTGTCTTTCTAAACGTATTTTTGGCTTTCAAACGCTCATAATTTATGGCTACACAGGGATTTGAAGGTTTATATTTCGAAGGAGAGTTATGGATTAGAATAGCCAAAAAATTCAAGGTTCTGAGATAAAAAAAAATGTTATTGGTCAATAGTTCGTGAATATGTCCGCGTGGCACGCATCGAAAAAGTTACTCATCTACACGATCAAAATTTTTCATAATTTCCATTTCAGTTCAAGATAAATGTACACCTGATCCTTGTAAAAATGGTGGTGAATGTCAGCCTGGTGATGGCTCCTGCATTTGTACAAATGGGTTTTATGGACGTAATTGTCAAGGTAGATGAAAAGAAACAGCTTCGATAAAATAAGACAAATATTTTGTTGTTTTTTTAGGTTTTATTTGTACGTAAAAAAATAAAAGCTAGAAAATTGAAACTAAACGTATAAAATAAGAACGAATGTTTGGCATATTTTTCATGCCACATTTTATATTTCATCTCGGCAGTACCCTGTACTAGAGGGTCAAATTATTTTTTACAATTTTCATTTCAGTTCTAGGTAAATGTATACCTGATCCTTGTAAAAATGGCGGTCAATGTAAGCCTGAGGATGGCTCCTGCTTTTGTGCACCAGGATTTTCTGGACCTACATGTGAAGGTAGGTGAAAATAAACAGTTTCGATAAAATGTTACATAAATTATATTCCTGGATAGTTTGAAATCCGATGCCTTATTCGGGATGAATCAATCCTTTGTAGGATTTTTATGAATCTTAGGCAAAGGATATACATATAAATGTCTCTCACAACAATCAAGTTTGGCATACAGATAATCATATTGTTTGTTTCTTGCAATTCCACTAAAACTAACGCGTTTTGTGAGGTCCCTGACAGTTATTTACCTTCCGGTACTATTGACATCTATGCAGATCACTGTCAGTGACGTCATAACACGCGTTAGTGGAATTGGAAGAATCACAGACGATGGAATGGAACTTGGAATGGCGCAAATTGATGCTATCAGTGTTCCCGATACACATACAATGTTTAGAAATACGCTTTACGCTTTAAGAATATCTTTAATCAAATTAGCAGTTTTTTAAAAAATGATTCAGTGGATTCTCTGCTTCTAAAATGTAATCCTCCCTATTCAAACTAACACAAACAACCCTGTATTAGAAGATCAAAACCTTCTTAATTTCCATTTCAGTTCAAGATAAATGTTTACCCGATCCTTGTAAAAATGGTGGTCAATGCCAGCCTGTTGATGGTTCCTGTGTTTGTACTCCAGGTTTTACTGGCCCTAATTGTCAAAGTGAGTGACAGAAAACCTCATTAATTTTTACCTATAATTTCTCCCATCTTATCTACTTTTTAAAAAAAATAGTCTTTCTAGAACATAACTTAGACGGTAGATATTGTAAAACGCACATTTAAATTTCACAACTAGAACGTATAAGGAGCTCTCCAATGGATTGTGTAAGCTAGATCGTAATCTTCGGATCATCTTCTTGTATGTTTAATTTCACACAAGATAACAACCCTAGTTTGCCCTAGTTTAGAATAGAATAGGGGGCCATGGCTCTGGTAGATTCGTGAATTTGGGCCAAAGCTTGAAAAAGGTTGGGAACCACTGTCCTAGGACAAAGTTCAATTTCAGTTCACACTAGGACAATTTTGAATTCTCCTGAATTTCAGTTTCTACTGTGACATATTAAATTGAACATTACAGAAATTGAATTACACAAGCTCCGAGTACTTTTTTTCTAAATAATGTGCTAGAAAGACTAAAATTTAAAAAAATAATAATAATTTTCCTGGATATTATTCTTTCTATTTCAGATCAAATATCACCATGTCCTGTTGACGAGTATATTAAGTGTAAAAGTGACTGTCCTAAGATTCAGATAAGCGTTGATTATGTTTGCGATGTAGAAGGAGAAGTGTGTTGTGATCCGTAAGTACGAATTATAATTTAAAGATGACTGCTAACAAAGCGTTATTAGCAAGAGGTTCATATCATTATGAGATATAATAGACTGACGGCAAAATTAAATGCACAATTTTTACCACTTTTCATAATGAAATACTTACTCATATATGATTGATATAATTCCTCATGTGAAAAGTTGATAAGCTGTTACCTATGTTTCGTCAAAATGTCTTTTTGGATTTCGAGTTTCGTTTTACGGTTCGGATCGTTAGTAGGCTACTTGGTTTCTTTATTTGATATAGTTTCTTGCCACAGAGCAATCTAATTAAAATTGGATTACATTTCGTTTCGGTTTTTTATCTTTTTTTCGTCTCATTGTAATCTAAGAAGATTTATAAGGCTAGTGTGTTCTGGTAAAGTCGATTTCAATCAATCAGAAAGTGACTTGCAGATTGCGTGTCTATGCTTTGCGGGAGAAAGAAACAGAAAGTAAAACAACACAGCAGTCCAAATTATGACGTAATACGAAACGTTCTTGTAAACGTTGTTCTGATTGACAGAATAATAATAATAATAATAATAATAAACTCTTTATTTTACATGGGTCAGAATTAGGCCCTATACCACGAGTGGTAACGGTCCTGTCTCACACCCAACCCATGGGGACAAACATAGATACAATATACAACATATAGACACCAAAAAAAAAAAAAAAAAAAAAAATCAATGTATACAAAGTTTGATGATTTAGAGATCAAGTACATGACCACAGGTTGGTGCATGCTATAGATAACTTATTTCGTCACCAGAACACGCTCGCCATATTTGTAAGATCGAAAACGAAACGAATTGTAATCTAATTTTAATTAGATTGGCCATAGGGTGACAAAATCCACTACCCAATTAAATCCCACCACAAAAAAACAAGATATTGTGTCTATATCACTGGTCAACACCAATTCTCAGAGAAATGCTTATATGTTTGGAGGTTTACATATATATTTATAAGGTTTCCCAATGTCTCAATCAATGGACATAAACCATTAGCCAACGTAGCCCTAGTTTTTTCACTTTTTCTAGTAAATTTGCTCTGACTTTGTATTGCATATCACGAAAATATGATGACCTATTTTTTTTCATATTTTTAGAGACAACTAATAAGAAGTTCAAGATGCCAGATAAAATGAAATGACCTAACACCTACCGCCATTGCTGACTTAAATAAAATATATAAAAACTAATGATAAAGATGATATATTTAATTTTAATTCAAACGGTTATTCAACTTAGCACAGGTTTTACAGCAAATATACAAACAAATGATCGGAAATTAGTATTGCTGAATTTAAAGGAAAATGTTCAGCGTTTTCGAAGGTCAAATATATGTAAATAGCCTCCAGAATATACAATCCGTTTAATTATACCCCTAGCTAAACTTTTATCTTTAATTTTCTGTATATGTGTTTGCTATATAAGGCAGTGAAATACGAGTTGCATTATTGACTTTCAAACACTAATATATAGATACACAGAGATTTGAAGTCTTGGATTTAGAGGAAAGTTATTAAGGGTTAGATAAGCAAAATAAATCCATATTCTGAGACTTAAATTTTATTGGTCGAACGGATGGTAAACATATCCCTTTAAATATTGAGTACCTATACGCATCATACGAGTCTTATATGGCTTGGTCAAAGTTACCTAAGGGAAGTGTTTTGGTTTGATTGGTGTGATTTCAATTAATTTATTGGACTATATGATAAACAAATTCACAGTTAAGGTGGAAATTAAGACATTCGTTGAGAAAAAGGACGTGGATTTGTCAACAATTTTGTGGGGGACGAACCAGGATGATTCGTATAGTCCAAGTACGTCGCAAAGCGCCACATCAAGAGGTCATCCCCCTAGAGAAAAGATGGAAAAATGGGTCAGATTTGATGTAATTGTATGTTTCTAGATAGACCTAAGTATATTGGAGCAGAGATTTCCCACTCTGATAATCATTTAATTCTTCCAGTAAACTTCCTTATTATCCAAATTATAGGGAGATCACGCCCTTGAGAAGGTTTTACAACGAGAGTGTTCTATATTTTAAAGAACACATAGATAAGATTGAAAATACCTAAAGACAACGTTACCTAATTTGTTTTGCTGTTTGACAATTCCATTTCTCCTAAACATAGAATGCAAGATAAGATAGACTTGATGAAGTAGAAAGTCTAGTGAATTTCTAATTGATAGAGGTACATGTATTTAATAAAGATAATGTTATTCGCTATTATTATCTGAAATAAGGATACCCTACTCACAATACTCAAAATAGATGGTTCAATCCTTGTTCGTTGTTTTTTAACATAAGCAGTTTTCAGATGTGAAATTTATTTTTGACAATAATAGAGATAAATGGGGAGCCGCCAAACAATTAGTGTTTTTTTTATTCATTTCAAATCACTTATACCATTACTCAATCAATAACCTTTCCATCTTCTGTCTTTCTGTTCATGAATGAATGAAATAAAAGTTAGAAAATAGTGAGAAGAGAGTTATTTTTACACTAAGAATGTTTGACAGAACAGAATCAGTCCTTAGATGTTCCTTCATATAACAACGATAAAGATAAATCCTTAATGATACCAATATATTAAGTTTGTCTTGTAGGAAAGAGTTAATTTGGATTCTTAAATAAAGATTTTCTGTAACTCAGGCTGAATTTGTCTAAGAACAATGCTTTAAGTATTAGATGGTCAAATGTAGTGACTAAAACTTCTATAATTTCAAGAAGACATAGCACAAACCCTATTCTTATACAGTGACAGCTTTTATTATATTCAAGCTGACAAAAAAAAAATGATGAATTTATAATTTGTAATGTATAACAAAACTAAAGGGAAGACGTCCAAGATATAAACCAAGTTGCCAGTCCTGTTTATTCCATTCAGGAAATTTAGACAAGGACTTCTAAACACAACTTGGTGATAATAATTTCAACTTTTGGACACGAATACAGCGGGATTAGATGCTATCAACTAGGATTTGAAGTAGCTCAACTTTACGGACTGCGTCCAAGGTAGGAGAACCTTAAGGGGGGTGTACAGCTTTCAGGACTTTGTCCTAGGTAGTGGAACCAATTGCTAACCAGCAATAGATGATGTTGCTTACTTCAAAGATCAAGGCCAAGAGGTCTTATTGACCATCTCTAGATACCAAGACCCGGAGCTCGTTGACTTAACCCCTATGCCTCTTTTGGGCTATTATTGTTATTTTATGATCCTTATAGACTGTCCTAGATATCGTAGACTAAGACCTAGTCTACACACCTGCCTGGTTTAATCTCAACCAGAATCTACTTTCTTCCCTCGAGTGATCAATGATCAAAAGTAAAGTTTTTGTTACATTCATTATAAATTCTATAATTATCAATAACTGTAAAATATATATTCTCAATTGTGATAAAATAAGGGTTGTGCATATCTGTCTTCTAAGACCAATGTCAACTACATGTTAACTCATTCAGTTTTTAAGGTATGAATCTTAGATACATTCAGCTCAATAACTTAAAACTCTATTTTAAAATTCAAACGAACTGAAATCATCAAGACAAACTAAATATATTGGTATCAAGGATTAAACTCTTTAATGTTATATGTTGGATATCGACGGAGAGGCCATGATGTATCTTAAATTTTTCTATTGTAAATATAATCTCTCCTGTCCATTTCTAACTTCTCATTTCATCCAGACACTGGTGGATAGACAGAAGATGGTTTTGAATGACTGATGATAACTTTACTAAGTAATTGAAGAATGAATGAATTATATATTGTATTAGCAGGCTCTAAAAGCTTTTTTTGTAAAAATTAGACTCTCATGAAATTGAGGACAATGATATCGCTATCATTAATTTCAAGGTATCATTCATTCTAGTAAATTTATGGTCTTGAAATATAGGCAAATAATAGATAACAATAAGGAATAAACATCATTTAAATCAGAACTATATGGTGACAAAATTTATAAGTTCATATATATTCAGAAGAACTTTCATTAAAAAACACCATGTCTAGAGTAACTCATTTATATTTTAGTTTCTAGTAGTATGTCCCGCTATACTGTAAGTCATTGGCAAATGGAAAGCAACCAAGTTTTATGTCTCATTGTACTGTAAGTCACTGGGAAAATGGAAAGTAAGTTTAGTAAGACTATGCCTTATATAGAAAATGTTTAGGTACGGAAATAAATTGAAGGGATTATGCGATTTTTGTGCAGTAAAAACACTTGCTCTAAAATTTGCTGAATTTAAAGGAGAATGTTGAGCATTTTCGAGGGTCAAATATATGTAAATAGTCTCCAGAATATACAATCCGTTTAAACATACCTCTAGCTTTTATCTTTCATTTTCTGTATAATTATGTGTTTTCAATATAAGGCATGTTGTCAGAGAAATTGTATTTTTGACTTTCAAACGCTGAATATTATAGATACACAGGAATTTGAAGGCTAATATTAAGGATTAGATTAGAAAAAATATTCAAGATTCTAAATTGAGACTAAATAATTGTAATTGATCGAACGGATGGTGAACATATCCCTTTAATATTGAGCACCAATACGCCTCTCAACAGTTTGGGACATATATAAGGCCTTGACAAAGTTAACTAAAGGCACCCGCACACGGAGAATTGAAAAAGGCGCGCGCCAATTACGCTCGTGTGCGGGCGATTTTGAGGTGTGCATTTGTCCACACGTAGTCGTGTGGGAATTATCTATCGTGTTTGATATTTCTGACAATGTGTGACAAATGGCACACCGTGTGTGGGATACGTGTGCTATTTTCTCAGACGAAGTTCTAGAAAACTTCCTTACCAACCAAGACACTTTGATCCCCCCTCTGAGTTCAATTGTGGGATGCGTACCCCAGTCTCCCCCCTCCCCTTAAATCCACGCCCTTGCTATTTAAGACGCAATATTGTGTAACACGAGAAGTAGAAAGAAAGTATCTACAACGTTTCCATTCTCCAAAACAAAAAATACAAGATAAGAAAGACTTGGTGAAGTAGCAAGTCTAGTGAATTTCTAATTGATAGAGGTATTTAATAAAGATAATGTTATTCGTTATTATTATCTAAAATAAGGATACCCTACTCACAATACTCAAAATAGATGGTTCAATCCTTGTTCGTTTTTTTTTTAACAAAAGCAGTTTTCAGATTTTTCAGATGTGAGATTTATTTCTGACAATAATAGAGATAAATGGGGAGCCGCCAAACAATTTGTGTTTTGATTCATTTCAAATCACTTATACCATTATTCATCCATAACCTTTCCACCTTCTGTCTTTCTGTTCATGAATGAATAAAATAAAAAGTTAGAAAAAAGAAAGAAGAGAGTTATTTTTACATTAAGAATGTATGACAAATCAGAATCAGTCCTGAGATGTTCCTTCATACAATAATGATAATGATAAATCCTTGATACCAATATATTTAGTTTGTCTTGTAAAAAGGAGTTAATTTGGATTCTAAAATAAAAGTTTTCTGTAACTGAGGCTGAATTTGTCTAAGACAAATGCTTTAAGCAACAGGTGGTCAAATGTAGTGACTAAAACTTCTTTAATTTCAAGAAAACATTGCAAAAACGTTATTCTTATACAGTGACAGCTTTTATTATATTCAAGCCGACAAAAAAAATGATGAATTTATAATTTGTAATGTATAACAAAACTGAAGGGAAGACGTCCAAGATATAAACCAAGTTGCCAGTCCTGTCTATTCCATTCCGGAAATGTAAACAAGGACTTCTAAACACAACTTGGTGATAATAATTTCAACTTTTGGACACGAATACAGCGGGATTAGATGCTATCAACTAGGATTTGAAGTAGCTTAACTTTACGGACTGCGTCCAAGGTAGGAGAACCTTAAGGGAGGTGTACAGCTTTCAGGACTTCGTCCTAGGTAGTGGAACCAATTGCTAACCAGCAATAGATGATGCTGCTTACTTCAAAGATCAAGGCCAAGAGGTCTTATAGACCATCTCTAGATACCAAGATCCGGAGCTGGTTGACTTAGCTCCTATTTGCCTCCTTTGGGCTAAATTATTATTATTTTATGATCCTTATAGACTGTCCTAGATATCGTAGCCTAAGACCTAGTCTACACACCTGCCTGGTTTAATCTCAACCATAATCAACTTTCTTTCCTTCAGTGATCAATGATCAAAAGTAAAGTTTTTGTTACATTCATTATAAATTCTATAATTATCAATAATGGTGAAATATATAAATATTTTTTTCAATTTTATTGTGATAAATAAGTGTTGTGCATATCTTTATTCTAAAACCAAATGTCAACTACATCTTAACTCATTCAGTCTTTAAGGTATGAATCTTAGATACATTCAGCTCAATAACTTAAAACACTATTTTAAAATTCAAACGAACTGAAATCATCAAGACAAACTAAATATATTGGTATCAAGGATTAATCTCTTCAATGTTATATGTTGGATATCGACGGAGAGGCCATGATGTATCTTAAATTTTTCTATTGTAAATATACTTTCTCCTGTCCATTTCTAACTTCTCATTTCATCCAGACAATGGTGGATAGACAGAAGATGGTTTTGAATGAATGATGATAACTAAGTAATTGAAGAATGGATGAATTATTATATTGCATTAGCAGGCTCTAAAAGCTTTTTTTGTAAAAATTAATTAGACTCTCATGAAATTGAGGACAATGATATCGATATCATTAATTTCAAGGTATCATTCATTCTAGTAATTTTATTGCCTTGAAATATAGGCAAATAATAGATAACAATAAGGAATAAACATCATTTAAATCAGAACTATATGGTGACAAAATTTATAAGTTCATATATATTCAGAAGAACTTTCATTAAAAAACACCATGTCTATAGAGTAACTCATTTATATTTTAGTTTCTAGTAGTATGTCCCGCTATACTGTAAGTCATTGGCAAATGGAAAGCAACCAAGTTTTATGTCTCATTGTACTGTAAGTCACTGGGAAAATGGAAAGTAAGTTTAGTAAGACTATGCCTTATATAGAAAATGTTTAGGTACGGAAATAAATTGAAGGGATTATGCGATTTTTGTGCAGTTCTAGTACATCTGGAGGCTATTTTACATAATATTCAAGGCTCAAATCGACCCTCGAAAATACTGAACATTCTCCTTTAATGAAATGCCATTGTTGATGTTCTTTTTGAAGATGAAAATGAAAATACAACAATAGGAAACAAGCAAATAGGCTATCACAGGATTCGTCAGATTATTATAGAATATGAGCAAACTTACAATATTGATGGTAGTTGTTCTGTGACTTCTACTGTATTGTTGTATTATTTTTTTTTTCACTTATCATATCAACTGTACTTTCTTCTGTATAATTTTTACTTTCATCAAATTACGTTGACATGAAAATAAAATATTTGAATTTTGTACTTAAAATGAAATATGACTTTAAAGTCTTTTACTTCTTTTAGGGCTTAATATGACTAGAAACACCATGCAGTATAAAATAAGGGAAATGTGTAGATAATTGTCGAATTTATATCAAAGAATAGGTTCAAATCGCATATATCTACCTCCATACTAAATTGTTTCTACTCTCTGGCCACATTGAATTCATGATTGAATTTTTTTCTTATATCACAAATATTCTAAATGTGTTTGTCTTTACATGCCATTTGTCTGAGAATGCCTTTGAATCCATAGAAATAAATCCATAAATTCATTTGAGATAAAGACCATTCCCTCCTAGAAATTTCACTTGAAACTTTCCTCTCCTCTGTAAAATAATATATTATCCAAATGTTTTTTGTATTTTAATGGCAGACATTTTCATCAACCCAAAGACAATGCAAAACCATTAGGATTATTTCAGGATAAATTCATACAAATATTATTCGCAAAATAATGCGATCATAGCCGTAGGGGCCCACGATTCAACAGGGGGGCAGACCGACTTCTGCCCGAATTTTAGTAATGTTTTCCCATTGATTGCCCGATTTTTTGGAACTTTTTGCCAGAGAGTAAAGACATTTTCAGGAATTAAAATATCATTTTGATATCATTTTATAATTTGTAGCATAGCCTTGTCATTAAACTTACCTTTGATTTTGTTGAGATCCTTTATGAGAATTTTAACTACCTGTACAGTGAAGGATTAAAATTTGAATGTGTATAAACAAAAGAACAGGTGAAAGGTGTTCAGTTATAAGTCACCTGTCCAAAAAGTGATCAGTTATAGCTTTAACCCTAGGTTACTATTTGAGGAATGAAATTAGAGATTGGTGTTCAGAAAGCCTGTTTGATTCTGATAAAACGGATTCAGCTGAATTCAGATTGAAACACCGAAATTACGATTTGAGGGTATTTTGAATTTCATCCAATCAGAATTAAAACTTTGTGTACCAGGTTTAGTTTCTGAAGCAATCAAACAGGGTGTGTTGAGGAAAACGTTTAAAAGATTAGAGAATCAATTTACAACCAATTTTTATACTCCCACATGAAAATTTTCAAAATCCAACTCTCACCCTCACCCCCACCAAAACTCCTCGGCTTTCGGCCATTCGATTTTCAGATTCCAGTAATGATAAAAACCTAATTATAAAATTGACACAAATATTTTGATGAACAAATAAAAATTTAAAAGAATACTACCTCTTAGAATAATAAAAAAAATAGCAAAATTCTCAAACTTGGTTAATAATAGTTTATATTCATTAGGTAACCTGGTGTCATAACCATACAACAGATTACCTGTATAATCTGATAAATCCAGAAAATTACCTTAGGCTATATATTATAATTACTACAAGATATACAAAATATCAAGCGATTTTCAATAATAACCTGTAATTTATTGAAAATTACCTATTACTTTGATGAATATATTTTCTCTTATTGGACAAGTTTGAGGATTTATTGTTCATTTTGAAAGGTGGTAACGCTTTAAAAAAAAGTAGGGGTGGGGGGCAGCCACGGGCACCAGATTCTAGTAAAATAAAAATCGTTTAGGCTATATAAAAATCGTATATAGTATAAGAGAATATAAGCTCCACGGCCCCTACCGATATAAGAACACCTGTATTTAATCCTATTAATTTCATTTCATTTCATAACTTAGATATCACATCCAATCCTGTGTTGTTGTTTCATTGTTGTCTGTAGTGAAATCAAGCACCTGTTTTATAATTACCTCCCTTGAAAAATTTATTATCATAATGACGTCAATAATAATAGCTTCCGGTTCATACTCCATTATTAGGTTCAGAAAACAATTCCAGTCCAATAATTGAGATAAATTGTATTATTTAAACTGGTAAGTTGGTACTAAGTACTTAGATTAATTACTTATTTAGCCAACCGAGCAATAGATCTACAAGACATCAAACAACCCCAATCAAACCTATAGCATTAGTTCCATTATTGGCATTACCTAGCACTGGTGAAGGCTACCGTACATAACAATTAACATGTCATGCATGAAGACTGACACAGTGTGTCATTGCTTCTTTTTGCTATGCGTTGACATGGCATATTATTATGTTCATGTTCTAGTCCAGCAGGCCTGTACTCTGGTTTATTACTAGACTAGGTAAACAGAGTCCAGCTTCTTTCAGTACGCCTATGGCTTTAGACAGCATTGTCAATAGCATAGCTGTGTTGACAATTCAAGACAGACAATCACAACCCATACGGTAATGTTAAATGCCAACTAATCAAATTTACAATCAATGGCGCTGCCAAAAAAAAATATGTCAACTCAAAACTTTCTGCAATTCAATCTAAAGGTTGTACCGGTATAACATAACTTGGACTTGGTTGGACTTTAGTGTGGATATGTTGATCTATGCATAATAAAGTGCAAACTTTGACAATTAACGCACAGTTTGTTCACAATTTAAAGTCTGTCAATTCATTGAAGATAGATTTGCTAGAGGGAAGACTGAGTATCGCCAGTAGACTGTTTGGTAAATGTTACTCAAATGCATTTTAATTGCTATACCGTACACAGTCAATTATGTATTTGACTAATTACTTCATATGCATGTAGTAGGCCTATGCATATATACGTAGTATCAAAAGAGGCCTAGCCATAATAGGCCAGTGTCAATGAACAGATCTTTTGTCACATGGTTGCATTGTGACTTTGAGAAATAGGGTCATACATTTCAAGTTACCGGTACGGTAAGTGAAAAAATTTCAGTTTGGTCATTGGACAAGTAACCTTGCTGTATGCAAGTGTTGCATTCTCGATGAATTTTCACAGTTCAATGACTTTATATGTTTAAAAATTCACATATAATAAATTTTGGCTTTGAAATTTTCATCTACGACTACAGTAAGAGTTAAGTTAAATTGATTAAAGAAGATTGTCTCCCTTTAATAGTTGGTTCAAGAAAAAAATTTGTATACAGATCTTCAAGCAGGGCTATAGATTTCATGTTTGTTATATACAAAGGTACTGGTAAATGTCTTTTACAAATTAGCAGCATTTAAAAAAAAACAAAATAGGTACCAGTACCATATTAAAGGAATACGGTACTACCTCTTAGAATGATCAAAAGAGAAAAATTCTCAAACTTGGTGAATAAGAATTCATATTCATAAGACAACTTGTCTGGTGTCATAACTATACTGTATAATCTGAAAAATTCTGAAAAAAATACCTTATAAGCTTTTCATAATTACTACAAGATGTACAAAATAATAAGTGTTTTAATAATAACCTGTAATTTTATGGAAAATTACAATGTTTTCTGGTTTAGTTTATTTGATTATATGTTTGTATACTGTCAACACCATTGTTGAATCTAATTGACCAAGTTTGAAAAATTAAATATTTTTTTCATTTTAAGAGTTTGTATCACTTAAAAGCAGATGTCATCTCATGCTTCTTAGCACTGCAGTGCCAACAACTTTGAAGTCCTTAAAAAAAAAATTCAGCATTGACTGTCTGAACACTGAAGTTCTTGTATGTTATTGTTATGTGTACATAATAGTTGGCAACCCTTGGAAACAACAAATTATCGTTTTAAAATCAAAGTGAACCAACTAACTATTGAAAAAAATCCCAGGAGGTTTTCGTAGTAAGAAATAAATTACCTATTATAGTATAATAAGATCAATATACTAGCGGTATATTTAATAATTGTTACTTTTAAAGAAAGAAATATAGAGAAATAACAATAGTAAATATACAACAACAGATGTATCTCAAATATTAAAGGGAATATCAAACACCTTACATAGGACCGTGAAACATTTACCACAATTCATGCATATTTATTGATAAGTTTGGCATAGACTGACTGCATAGTCTTGACAGATGCCTTATAAATAGGATGTTTTGGACATTGTCAAACTATCTGAACATGCATCATGGTGTTGACTCTTTTTGGTATTCTGCAGAGCGAGCTGGTGAAAGCAAAGTTTGCAATGTTTCTGTTCCAGCTTAAATTATTTAAAACCTTACAGGAATTGTAAAAAAGTGATTTTCTAAACTTTGTGATCTGCATAGATAACATTAATAGTAGGTTCCGGTAGATTACTGTCAGTGATGTCATTAAGGGCGTTTGGTTTAAAACAGAAACTTAAATTTACATATAAAACTCTTATAAATATTCGATAAAACTGCTCAGTACTGTTATTACATTAAATGTCAAGTCTACAGGTAATAGAAATATTTAGATTATTAATTTCAGAAATTCACTTTAAAGACCTAACTTTACCTATTTAAACTTTAACTTAACAGTTTTTACAACATCTGGTGACTGGTCATTTATTGTAACTTTAGTTTGGACTTGTGGAATTATTTGTGTGGAAATAATAAATTTGTCCCGAATTTTGCCAAGTTTCTAGAGATTGTAAATTTCTATTGTCTGTTAATGTGTAGGCTAATTAACTGGTTGTGTTTTTTGCAAATTTGTCATTGTTTGGAATAAGAGTTGTGTTTTTTTTTAAGAATAGTGTTAATATGTTATTTGGAATTGTGTTCATCAGGCATTTTACAATTTGTGTTATATTGTGCCAAACAGTTAAATTAATGCAAGTTTATAAGTTTTACAGTTGTTTTACAAATGAGCTTAAAATCTACCTATATTAATTGTTTGGATTGAAAGGCAAAGTTCCCCAAAGTCTTAATATTGAAAGAATATAAATTCCCATTGGTGGTACATGTTGAGTATATATATTGATAATTTAACTACTTTCTTGATTCTAATATATATATATTCTAGATAAATAGAGATAACCATTCCTTTGAAGTTAACTGCAGAATTAAGATACCAGTAACAGTAATTTTTGAGCTAGAGAAGATCTTTTAAAATATTTCCATTTACAATTTAATAATAAATTCAAGTACATAACCTAATGGTTTTTGAAGTAGAAACAGGAACTTTCTTATGAAAGAATTGTTTTTTCATCCAAGTTCTTCTATAAAAACCTTTTTCTATAAAATGAGATCAGGGCTCAAACAAACTTAGAAGTTTTGACTTTATCCTCAGTATTTTCATCTTAATTGTAGGAAATACAACTTGAAATACATGTAGTTAATTCTTCACCTGATTATGTACAATAAGTTTTTTAATATTTGATCAAATATAGCTCTACATTAGGCATATCAGTTCTAGTTTTTAGTTGTTTAACATATTTGATTTTACAGAAAATTAAAAAGTGCATTTTCCCCCAAAATTGAACATTTAAATTTAAGTATAAACAGTCTTTCATGTTGCTTCAACTGAATACAAAGTATTTTCCTAAATTTTTATGAACTATCAAACTTAGGCTTAAATTTTCAAGAACAATTTAAACTGACTACACAGATGTTATAAGTTCAAAAATAGAGTTAAAAATGTTTGTAGAAAAATACCAGGTTGTTTTTTGGAATGATAGAAATTGTCTGACAATTAATAAGATATTAGGTTGAAAGAAGAACAGAGGCTTAGAGTGTGCCAGCCAAGTTACTATAAATAGCTTGTTCCCATGTTATTCCTGCCAATTTTCACATGAAACTATATTCTCTACTAACAGTCCACATTCTGTATTCCACTTAACTTTGGTACTTGACTGGTAGTTTACCTATCAGAGCTTCAAAAACCATTTTTTATCAGATACCTATCTCCTATTTCGCGATAAAAAACTGGATTGTGCTAATTTTCGACTTCCTGTGCTGCAATGTGAAATTATCAACAGTAAAATCTTAAAAGCTGAGTCATGTGTCAGAGGTGCCTGCAATTTTTCGGTTAATTTGATGCCAGAAATAAGTTTTCGGTGCAGGTTTTCGGATATCATATGTTTCTTTGACATAGTGTTATAATATGTTTTTGATATATCGTGTTGTTTATTTAAAGTGCAGTGATATTGATATGAGATGTATTTTTAGACACAATTTTGTGTTGTGATACATATAACCAATTCACATGTTATATTTTTAGAATTAAGATATATATATATGATTTAAAAGTGTATCATTTACTTATGTATACCACAATAACAGTATTAGCTATGTGAACTCTCTGAATGGAATTAAAGTTCATATGTGCACAGGATATTGTAATGCATAATTTTGTACTTTGGATTTTCGACTTTCCTTAAGTGTTGTTTTAGATTGGGATATTGGCGGCATTGACAGATTTTGAAGTGTTATTTCTATATTGAGGATGAACATTTCCTGTAGTTGATATCCTAATTATAGAATGGTATCAGGTGTTCTTGAACATGGTGGTACTATGTTGTTAATTGCTTGAAAATTAGGATTGCCAAAAATATTTCTCACTTTGTTGGAATTTAATCTTGATTGTTCACAGATGAAATTTCGATCAACAAAAATCTTTTGTGCCTTTTTTAAATAAAAACTTAAATCTGTTCATTGACAATGTAAATTTTTTAAAATTTTATACAATGATATAAATTGTTTCTATCCAATACCGATGTAAACATAGTCATTTTCGTCTGAACTGAAATCTGAACATAATAAGGAACATAAAAGTGAACAAAAATATGATTAAGCTTATACTAAGGATTATTTTCTGATAAATTATGCTCAATCTAGGTTTTCGTTTTTCAAGACCCATGTTTTCGTCATTAAAGTGAACATCAGTGTAAACATATTCCTAAGTGTGAACATAATGATGTTCAATGTGGATTTATTATCTGTGAACATTAGTTATTAGAGAGGATGTGATATGTACATGTCAATAGTGTAAGAAATGTGAGACTAATAACAAGTGATAACAAATAGAAATCTAGGTTAAATAATGATATACATTTAACAAGGCATGACAAAATAAAACAATATGAATACCACTGCTTGTCTCTTACCAGACGATGACTTTCCCGAAGAATATATCGAAATAATTAACGAAATTAATGATTTTGTTCGTTCTCTTGGTTCTGTAGAAAATTTGGCGGCTGATTCCGGTGCTACGTCCAGTGGAGGAACTGTTGAAGCCAGTACCAGTAGCGCCAGCGAGAGTTACGGTACCACCAGCGGAGGGAGTAGGCTGTCACATGAAAGTGAAGAAAATGACTACGAAGATATAGAACAATTCCAGTCACCCTATTCATCTCCACCCCCTACACCACGGCGAGTTCGTAGAACCTACATCAAAATGACGGACGGTGGTCCCAAACACGTCAAATCTCTACATGGTTTTAAAGGCAGCAACAATGATGAGGTAAGTTCTATTTTTATAAAAATTACATATCTTTAAAGCGATATTACTACGCCTTAGAATGAACAAAACTTGGTCAACAAGAGTATATATTCATTAACAGTGTCCAAAGTATACATACAATCCAATAAACCCATAAAACTATGTAATTTTCCATACAATTACAGATTATATTTCGATAAATGTCTTAAATTGGATTATTTATTGTATTTAAACATAATTTTCTGGATTTATCAGATTATTTAGGTACGGTAATCTGTTTTATAGTTATGCCACTAGGTTTGTCCCCTGATGAATATATACTCCTATTGATCCAGTTTGAAAATCTATTTTTTTTTTCATTCTAAGAGGTAGTACCGGTACATATCCCTTTAAATTCATTTGTCGATTGTCTGTCAGTCCACAATATGAACAGAAGAACTATTTTATTTTAAATAGCCTACTGGTAATATAAAAAAAAAATCATTGAAAAATTGGAGAGCAATATTAAAATTCATAATGCTTTGTTTAATTATATTGTAGACTTTGACTTTTTCACTCGTTCAAAGAGCTGTTTATTAAATTATTAAATATTAAAATGTGCTTTTGAATGTGTCACGTGTCACAGGTTAGGTTTTTGAAGATATTTGTATAGCCTATTGCCTAAAGGTGAAGTCAATCAAAAATTATTGACTAAAGTTAATTAGAAAAGATCATATTAAATACGGTAGTTATTTATTTAGAAGTTCATTATGACCTAGTAGTAGTGTAACAGTCACCAAATAGTTTGTGTTTAGACCTGGTTAGAAGAACTGTTGATTGCTAAGCTGCCTTATCTTCAGTGGTCTGAATGCACTATTAGTTGCCTTAACTACCATACTCAAGAAAGGTTTTCGGTCACCCCCAAAGTAGGTGCAAGTAAAGTCAGCTGAACTTAAAGGCATTGTAAAGTGTGTATCGAGGACACTAATAGCATCAATATGCGCAATTCCAATTTCCATTCCAATGTCTGTGGTTCTTTCAATTCTATTAAAACTAACGTGTTTTATGATGTCACCCCCACTGATCTACATAGATATTAAATCAGTGTCGATACACATACAAGGTTCAACTTTAAAGTTCAACTGGTTGTGTTTAGACCTGGCTGGAAGAATGGTTGATAGTTAAGCTACGGTACCTAAGTTTAGTCATCTGAACACATATATTTGAATTTGTTCTGATTTACTAGCCTATATCATGCAAGTGTACATGTATTAATTACATATCTATACTGGTACCAGATGTTGGTAATTGTCTACATAGCTTGTATATGTCAGTATTTACTACCTACAATACAGATAATCTATCAAAACCTAGCTCACTAAACAATCTACTGGAATGATGTACACATGTACTTACCTGGGGGTTCATTGATGTTAGACATTAAACTAGGGCGTAGATCTATCATATTCTAGGCCCTGGGTTTTCAACTAGTTTCCTTAAGTGTCCCTGAATATGCATGAGGAAATTACCATGTCCCCAGAACAGAAATTGTTTGAATTTCTGCAAGTTGGTTGACACACACAACCTTCTTGTTTGTGACGATACCTGTGTGCATGAAAATTGTGACCCGTACATAAAGGGTCTTTTTAGGCAATGAACACTGGATAAATATTAACCCAGATAATACAAATTACATATTTATAGCTCAGTTTGTTTCCCCAGGAAAATGTTCAAATGTCCCCAGTTGCGAACATGTCCCCCAATTTGAAAACCCAGGTTCTAGGCAATGGGTTGGGTAGACTCGAGGCATCAGTGGATGAGGCTGGATTATAAGAAAACCAAACATATACAGCAGGCCTTCTCAAATGGTGACCTGAAGGCCAATACTGATCTGCGATGCCCTTGATTATGGTCCTCAACTCAAGAGTAACTCCTTCCACTAAAATACATTGATAATTATGCTATATTTGGCCCTTATATTTCATTCATAAAATGCATTTGGCCCTTTACAAAAATTAATTGACAAGGCCTGATTACAGTATTGGCTATTATTGACTCTGAAACAGCTAACAAATGTTATTGCTGATAACATTATTCAGTCAGAGAAGGCTACAAAAAGCATTGACACTAACTTAGAACTCTGGGGATATATGGCGCTCGACTGTTGTTATGAAGTACCCTCATGATAATCTAGATGTTAGACTGATAACTGAATGTGGCAGGTGTACTGATTTTTACTGACCAAATTTTCTTATAGTCATGATTTAAAACTGTAAAAGAAATTGTTTATAAGAAATATTTGATCCATGGTATCACAGTTAATACATATTTAATAACTTGGAAACTTTGTTATTCAGTCATTATGATTTTGTTTTAGAACTCTGCTGGGAGCTTTGGTGGCTCAGTGAGTCTACATTAGCCCAGACAGAAGCAGAAAAGTAGGATGTAAAATTCTTTTTATGAATTCCAGAATTGAATCATTCTTTCGTTTTTTCTTTAGGCACCAAAAGTCTTGCATCATTTTGACAGACTATTTTATCTGATTGGCACAGGGTGTTTTATGTATAATTTAATCAGGAAATGTCTTCCATTGCCAATATCTCAGCAAGAAGAAATGAGATGTAACTGATGAAGTCAGATATCAGCTATGTTTATTTCAAAATATTAAATTTAGACGGTGTCAAGAGTTATTTACAGATGATTTTTCATGGAAAATGAGATTTGACTTTTATTTCTAGCTTTAAGATATTGTAAACAGGTTTTCTAATTTGTTTATGTGTATCAGGGACACTTTTAGCATCGATTTGCACCATCTCAATTTTCAATGAAACATCTGTGGTTCTACATATTAAACAATCTGTATGTGATAATGTGATACAACTACTTCTGCATTACAATTACCTCTGTAGTTCAATACTCTCTGCATTGATGTTTAATCACCTTTACATTGTGGTTCAATTACCTATAAATTGAGGTTCAATTACCTCTAAAATGTGGTTCAATTACCTCTGAAATGTGGTTTGAAATTGTGGTTGAATTACTCTATATTGTGGTTCAAATACCTCTGTGGTTCAATACTCTCTGCATTGATGTTCAATAACTTATATATTGTGGTTCAATTACCTGTACATTGAGGTTCAATTACCTCTAAAATATGGTTCAAAATTGTGGTTGAATTCCTCTATATTCTGGTTCAATTACCTATGAAATGTGGTTCAATTATGATACCTCTAAATTGTTATAAAATTACTTCAAGATTATGATTAAATTACTCAAAAATGTGGTTCAAGCACCTTATTTTATTACCTGTGGCTCTGAATTGAGGTACTATTACCTCTAAATCATGGTACAATTACCACAGTATATTTTGGTATAAACATCAGCTTATTGTTGGTATCACTATAGTATCTTGACATGAATACCCAATTACTATCAGACTGTGTTGAAAACAAGCCAACAATTGAGATAGCTAGAGATATCTGGTGAACATCTTGACATCATGAGTTGTCATATTGATTAAAGAGTCGAGTAATTCCTAGAGATAGTGCCTGTTACATTATGATAAGCCAACAAAACCCACCCATGTAGCTATCATTTTATTAGTCCAAAATTAACTGACTTAGATATTTTGCTAGTGTGTGTCAAGTTGTACTGGTTTGTTGCCTTGGTGGTTATGCTCTATCTAGATGTATTTTCTTTCCGATTCCAATGTATTGTTTGCATATTGTAGGGTACTAATATATATCTTTTCCTTCCATGATCTGGCAAGATCCTTCCGAAAATGATAAGCATCTGCAAGTTGTTCACATGGAGAAATGAACTGTGGTCTGTGTGTTATAATAAAGATCCCTTGACAGTTTAAATTCAAACAAGAGTGGCCAAATGCTCTTCTGGCAAATTTTCCTCATTGCACACTGCAAGGTGTTTTCATTATCCCAAACATATACTAAAATGTGGTTTTGAATGTTCCATTCCCTGTCACATATATGTGGGTTTATTTTCCTACCATTTAAGTTCATTTTAAATTGATGTGTTATATTTGGCTTATGTACTTTGATGATCCTTCAACAGTCAAATGGCAAAGAACAGGCTCAACTCTCCTCTGGCATGATTTTGATGGTGCTACCTTTCTATAGATGTCTTTTAGTAGTTTTCAAAAGCCAACATCTGACGAACACTCTCAGAATAGGTTGATACAACAAAATTATTCAGTTAAGTTGCTTCTTTAGCATTCAGATAGTAACCCTAGGGATAATATTTGGCATCATTGTTAGTGGTATTGGGGAATTGTTACTATAGAACAGTAGAATTAATAGGTTATAGTGGAACCATACTGAGAACAGCTGGACACACTATTATCATATGTTTAATTAGAATAACATTCTTTAGTATAGCTTTATAGAAAGGTAACATTAGTATTTCAACAGGTAAAAACATTAGTGTGCCAATAAATTTTATTTCTGAATTTTTTTTTTGTAACATTTTGGTTTTAATTCACTCCTGAGTGTTATATTTTTTTATATTAAGATATCTTTTCAAGAATTTGTTATCCATTATTAATATTTTCATTTAGTTTGTTGGGAAAGGGAATTCTCTTAAACATTTATAGCATATTGAGATCTTTTGTAATTTATAATTATAGAAAAGCCCTCTTGTCCAATTTTTTATAACATTTTTTCTGATATAAATTAAGTTTTCTTATGTACTTTGTCTTTACCTGATTTGATTAAAATAGGCAATCTGAATTTTTTTGATATGAAAAACTGTGCTGACATGGATTATTTTTATCCTTATATTATGGTCCTATAGCAAAGTCGTTCTTTACAATTGTGACATCAAAATGGTAGTTGTTGTAATTGTTTCTGATGACCATGATTAAGTCATCATCATTCATAATGCCAGTTCAGCAAGTTGTAATGGGCACTCTGATATTGGAAAGATCAATGCAAAGAGGTTTGGCCAAGAACCAGCTTTGAGACAGGATCCTCATGGGAACCTAAGATGTTATCCTAAAAAATATTCCTCTCTTAACTTGCCAGACCAGCAATTTATTAAATAGCAAACCAAAGTTGTGTTTTTCTGCTGAAATATGTTTTTAAAAGCAGACCAGTACACCAGCTGTGTTTAAAATGATAATCTAATAGCTTCCTTTAAATGATAAATATTACTTGTAAATACTGATAATATTAGCTATCAATTACACTACTTCAGTGGTTTCTATTACTCCTGGCACAGCTAGACTGCAGCTTCTGTTTTGACCTCATGTATCTATGGCGGGGGAAAGCGGCAAAAACCTAATGCTATGTAGAAATGTCTAATTCAAAACGCAAATGTAACATAATGCAATACCAAATACCTAAAACGTCTAATGCAAAAGACACAATACAAGAAACCTTTAATACATAATACCTCATACGTCTAATTCAAAAGACAAAGTACAAGAAACCTCTAATACACAATACATTTAACTTCTTATGCATTATTGATTTTACAATGTGAAACATCGTTAGCATTAGATGACATATCTCGATAAACTTACTTACATTTCTACATTGCAATATCTTTATTTGGGTCATTGGGTCAATGCCAAGGCCGTAGTATTTGGCTGTGTTTGGTTACTGTCTTCCCGTTGAGCTACCGTTATCAAAGTTGGCAGATATGTCCTATTATGCATCCTGAATATTCATTGACAATTCTGAAGTTTTATTCCTTCTTCTTTAGGGCCGTAGGAAGCAAATGAAAACTAGGGCTGATTTTTATTTTTACATCCAATCCTATAAAGGATACGGCATTGAACATCAAAACGATTGACGCTGAAGGAACCTTTAAGGCATAGCCGTAGGAGACAGAGGGGCAGGGAGGTCAGCTGCCCCCCCCCCCCTCCAAATATGTTTTCGGGCAAAAAATCGGGCAAAATATCATTAAAATTCGGGCAATAAGTTGGTTTGCCTCCCGTTGAGTCGTGGGCTCCTACGGCTATGCTTTAAGGGATTCTTAAAATGTTGAAGTTGTTGATTTCCTCGCGTCTTTTTTTTTTCTTTAAAAGCGACCACATTGAAGGTATACTTTACCCCAAGAAATTTTAAAAATTTTAGGCTCGGTGCCTTGCATCCGATGCCTTTCCAAACAAAATTCCTGTAAGAACCAACCCGTTCTGCCCCTTTGACGAAGGACATTTGTTATGATACCTTTCCGAACAGAATTGTCGTTAAAAGAATACCCACCTCCTGAATAAGACTTTAGGCCTTTAGCCTATACAGCAAGAAATTTTTTTAAATAAAATTTTATTTCCTTGCATATTAGGCCTTTCCGAATAGCAGGCGATTTTGTCAGGATTGCACCCTAATATTAAAGAAAATATAATTTGATTCCTTGCATCTGTAGTAGGTTTTATTGGGGGATTGTAGCCCAAGAAAAATTTCCTTACATCCCAGACCTTTAAAACTGCATTCGGTTTGGAGAGTCGGCACCCTATAAGGAAACTTTGAAAATTAAAGTTAATTTCCTTTCATGCGAGGCTCGGCTGACGGTCCTATTATGTTTTGAAGAGTTTAGGAAGACATCGAAGAAAAGATTCAAAAAGTGGGTGGGTGTTCTAAACGAGAATTCTGTTCGGAACCCCCTAAACGCAAGGAAATCAATCCTGACTTTCAAAATTTTTTGAATGGGAGAATCCCTCGAATGTTTCTTCAGCGCCAAGCGTTTTGATGTTCGATGCCGTATCCTTTACAGGATAAGATGTCTGTGAAAGGAAATAAAATCAGCCACAAAGTTTTCAATTGCTTCCTACGGCCCTGAAGATAGAGGAAAAAAGCTTCAGAATCATCTGAAATTTTCAATAATTATTCAGGATATATAATAGGATATATCTGCCGACTTTGATAACGGTAGCTCAACGGGAAGACAGTAAACAAACACAGCCAAATACTACGGCCTTGACATTGACCCAATGACCCAAACAAAGATATTGCAATGTAGAAATGTAAGTAAGTTTATCGAGATATGTCGTCTAATGCTAACGATGTTTCACATTGTTAAATCAATAATGCATAAGAAGTTAAATGTATTGTGTATTAGAGGTTTCTTGTACTTTGTCTTTTGAATTAGACGTATGAGGTATTATGTAATAAAGGTTTCTTGTATTTTGTCTTTTGCATTAGACGTTTTAGGTATTTGGTATTAAATTATGTTACATTTGCGTTTTGAATTAGACATTTCTACATAGCATTAGGTTTTTGCCGCTTTCCCCCGCCATATGTATCTAGTTAGTTTAGCATCATTTCCTCCCAGAGTTTTAGTTCTGCATGGAATATTTTAGACTGGTTAGAAGTTTGTTTAGTCTTTCAATAATATTGGCTCTGATTTACTGTGATTTTGTGATTGGTGAGTTGGTTTGTTTTGTTAAGATATGTTATCTACTGAATGGAGTTTTACTTCCTATCTTGTGGCTAAGTTTAGATTAACGTCATGCAGTGTTCAATCAGAGAAGACAAAAATAGGATATTTTGATTATACTATTAAGATATATTCTGACGACAAAAATGAAAATGGACTTTTATATTATGCTTTTAAAATGCTCTTGACCTAAGATGCTTTATCAACAAATACCAGGGGAATGTTTTGAAAAATTGATATATCCAGGAATTATATTTAAGGTAGTTTTCTGGACTTATATTATATACAGGTCATCTGTATGTTTATGACCACTGTTGAAAAAACACTCTTATTGACTAAGTTTTAGAAGGCAGATTTTGTGTCCATTCTAAGTAAATGGTACGGTATTCCTTTAAGATAAATAGATATACCTAGATACACTTTAATGTTATTATAGCCTATTACTATCTACTATCAGTTTGTTTTGACTTCAACCTGGCACCATACAGACCTCTTCTCATTATATTGCTTCTAATACTATTTCATATCAAATGTACCATTTCATATCTCTATCAATAGCCATTACAATTATTATAGCTAGTGGCATTATCATTACTACTGAATTCTGAAATACTGTACTGTATTATGGCTAATATTTCAGATGACTACCCTGTTCTGTTCTGTTTGTAAAGGTGTGCACAGGTTGTCTGCCTACTCAGATACCAAAGGTTTTTTTTAACATTGGTTCATGAGTTACATTAGGGCGTTACAAAATGTTCCAGTCTTGGTCTATACCTTTTAAATGTAACTCTTCATGAAAGAGGTTTATTTATTGACATTTTATTCATTAAGAACAAGTTCATCTATTCCATTCTAAAAACTGGTTTGAGTTAACCTATCCTAGGTAGTTTCCATTGGAACTGCTCTCAGAACAATTGACCCTGCTTCTGTTCTCAAAACTGTTCTGAAAACATATTCTAAAAAAAAAAAAATTTTAATTCAAAGAATTAGTTAAATATCTCAAAGAAATTCAAGCAATGCTAGTAAAATATCTCAAAGAAATTCATGCATGCTAGTAAATCAGTGTAGAAAGGTTGTATTTGAGACAAGTTGTAGTAAGTGTAACATACTATATATAGGTTGTAACAGATGGTAATCTTTATTTAAGTTCAAACTGATTTATATCTTAACTTCTTCATCATCAGTACATATACCAGATACTTCTAACAATTTATCTCTCTTCTACAGACTTAAAAAATGGTACATTTGTTTCTGTAATATAAATGAAAGTTAAACTTTTTCATCATTATTTGACACTCCTCTTTCTTCAAACAAAATTCCTTAGCCAATAGCAAAAAAATGGCAATTTAAAGAAACTCAATATATTTTGCCAGCAAAGCAGTATTAGCTTAATAATCTGATGTTTAATTTTGAACTTTCTTTGTCAGGCATACATTATAGCATAAGGTTTATGTGATTGGTAGTATCCAGCAGCAGTTGCTGTGAAAGGGATCAAATTCTGAAATAATTGGTAATTGGGTTATAATTTTTCAAGATCTAGATAACTTTAACTAGATAATCTGAATTTTTGTGAAAGGTAAAATACAGCTATTTAAATGACTGAGTGAAAATGACAAATGAAGAAGATCGAGTAACTCACGCCACACCACCCAGGGCCGAGTTTCACTGCCATGTCATTCGACCCGACCAGATCTTACGAATTCTCCAATTACCAAACCAACAGCACAGTACCATCCTATTGAACCAATCAACTACCAACTACCACCACTACCAACAACTACCTAGTTTGCGATATCAGCTGACGCTGGAAGCGAACGTTAACTTGTCATCTACCAACCAACCAACCAATGACAGTTTATTATTTTCTCTAATCATTGAATAAAGACATTATTCAAATGTTGATAATGATGTTGTTTTATTCATTATCTCCTATTTACCAGTTAGATAGGATCTTGATAATAGTTTCTTCAGTATGGTCTATACTTATTATTATAACATGTTATTAGTCATAGTGTAAGAGTACATCAGCTTTCTTTTGTTACATAAGAACAGTTAAAGTTTGGTTGCCAAAGAGTCGTAATGCAAAGGTATGCCAAGTTGCATCTATTGTAATCTTCTGAATCATTATATAGCTTAGCTTTCAAATTGTTGGTTGGTAAAATTTGTGTACCTAATTTATTGATTTTATATAAGCACTTTGATATATATATTAAATTTTGTATTATACATGTATTACAAATATTATATATTTATGTATCCAAACATTTACATTGATTTTAGTTTAGTTTTGTCAGATGTCTTAAATTTGCACATTTCAGTTTCTTCAAATGTGTATATTTCAGTTATGTTATAGAATTTGTATATTTCAGTTATATACTGTTATCTCAGTTATGTTAAAACAATATTAAAATTTTGTGTATATTTCAATTGATATAAAGATATTAAACTTCATATATTTCAGTTATGTTATTAATAACAATATTTAAATTTTATATATTTCAGTTACGTTATTAATAACAATATTAAAATTTTGTATATTTCAGTTATGTTTTGAGAAAGGTGATATAATAACTGTCACCCAGGCGTTAGATGGAGGTTGGTGGGAAGGAACGTTAAAAGGAAAGACAGGATGGTTTCCTAGTAATTATGTCAAGGATTTCAAATCAGGTATGTTTTCATTGTTTATTAAAATCTTGAATCAAAGTTCTAATTGTGATCCCCTGAAATGGTTTAAGCTGATACCTTTGGGTTCTGGTTTTCCCCAGTCAGTGATGCATGTTGAGGGACTGACATGGAACAAGCAACATGCAGAAAGGCCAGCGGTAATGTCAACCCCTTAATACTCAGGAGCGCATCCAAGATTTAGAGTAAGGGAGGCTCTAAAAAGTGAAATATACAATGCTTCAAATTCAACAGCAAATTGTCTTTTAGGGTTGGTCAAATTGGGTAAAAAAAAAAATGGAGAGGGGCTTGAGCCGGGGGAGCCCCCCATGGATCCGTCCCTGATACTAACTCTCAATAAATAATAGTGCTCACACGAATAGTCGAATATCAAAATTCGAATCCATTTTGGCGAATATTCGAATCGGATTTTACCATTCGATTATTCGCATATCCAATAACTAACTTGATGGATTTGTTTAAAGTTATAACATTGCGCTATAAAAGGCTCCCGTGTCAAACTAAAATGGCGGCTAATGCAAAAACAAGAACAGAGAAGTTTGGAAATACTGTTCTAAACATGAACCAAACACCAAGACAACTTGCAAGATCTCTGAAAACTACAATTTTCCGTTTAAAAATTCAACTTCAAAGTTGCTGATTTGAACTTTTATCAATAAAAAATCCCGGTAGGTTAGCGAAAAATGACAGAAAGCCGATAGCTCAAATTGAACGGTGTTGACACAAGAAAAATCGGACCAAATGGTTTGTCCCCGAATTTCATAGGCCTAATTATCATTTCGTAATACCATTTAAAAAAATAGTAAATAATCAGTTTTTTAATGTTATAAAAGATGCTTATAAAATGTAAACATGCTTTGATATATCATCGAAAGATTTGAAACATAGATCCGCCGGGTATATTGTGTAGAATCATGTTAAATGGCACCGCCGGATGTTATGATTTGCACACGGATTCTGAACACATTTTTTACCTTTGACCATGTCAAAACGAAAGTAGAAAAATACTGCAAATTGATTAGCTGTTATAAATAGCTATCTTTATTGTCCAATCAGATTAAGGAACGTTCTATGGATCTTTTTTCTGTGTTTATTTTTTTTCATTACGATAAACTTTTAATTGAAAAATTTAATGGATTATTCATTGACAATTATGGCTCAGATGCTACAAAAATGTAAATAATCTCTTTAAAAACGTCATTTATTATCCCTATCGAGTTCTTTACAGCTATGAGTCCATATAGCAGCTGAGAATACGACAAATTTCAGTTGTAAATAGCTGTTTTTTCAATGCGATTTTTTAATGCAAAATATCGTCGAATATTCGAATGCGAATCGAATGATACTGTCGAAGAGTCGAATGGTAAAAATCACCATTCGTGTGAGCACTAATAAATAATATAAGTGAACTTGATGGTAAATTATACTGTAAACAACTCCTGTATAAGTCATCCAGTATTTATGGTAATATTATGTAAAATGTTATGAGAAAGGAAATAACATTAAATATTGTTTATTCTATATAGAACTAGGTCACGGTACTGGTATGAAATCTAATAGAAATTCAGATGTTGGTGTAATCAAAAGAGAGAGTATGCAGTTATATCATAATGTTGTAAGTATTCACTTCATATTATATTCTTTTTCTATAGATTACAAAATGGCAATGCATATATATATTCTATGACATATTCTTCATAAAAACTAAGATGTATAGCAATTTTCACAGTTAGAGCTGATATCTGGTTCTCTAGCATAAGATTTCTTAACTTTACTTCAGCAATGCATAGAAATTGATGACATTCTCAAGAGACATTTTTTCTATTATGCATCATTTAATTTTCCATAAACGATTTGCAATTATAATCTTCAAACTTAAGTGGTTATTTTATGATAATTGGAATTTCAGCCTTAAGATAGTCTGGATAGTTTTATATTTCATTTAAAATTTAATTTTTCTGAGGACAATTTTCTGTAGATGGTTAAAACATTTTCAGTTAAAATTGTGTGTTATATTCAAAACATTTTATTTTGATCATTCGGAAATTTGATTTCACTTCTGTTTTGAGACTGATTATTAAATTGACTTTACATCTACCAAAATAAAAGAATTAAAGAAGTACTGAAATAGGCCTGAACTTAGGTTTGAAATATCTATATATTACAGGTTTTAAAGAATGTGATAGAAACTGAGAGAACTCATGTGAGTGAATTAACCAAAGTCCTTAAAAACTATTTATTACCACTCCAAGGAACTGGCATGTAAGTTTTTTTCACTCTGTATTATAAAAGATAAACTCTTTCGAAAAATATCAATAGTTCCGTAGCATTTCAGCAGTTTTTGCATGTCTACTTGAAATACAAGTTAGGAAAATGAATGTTTCTTTAAATCAGGATTTAGTTCTTGAAATTTCTCTTACAATATTACATTTTAGTTTTTAAACACTCAATTTATTTCATTACAGTTTAAACCCTGGTGAATTTTGTCAGTTAATTGGTAACTTAGAAGACATTGCAGCATTCCAAAAAATATTCCTGGCATCCTTAGAAGAATGTGAAAAGTATGTTTTTACAATGTATCTGATGTGGATGACTAAATTGCAAATTATACACCCTGTTAACATTTTCCAAACCTCCTAACAATCATGTCCTTTGGATCATCCATTTACATCTAGTATGTGTTGAATAATGAGGAAAGTTGAAATATTATACTCACAAAAACTTTAATAATCTGATAACCTGGTACAGATATCATGATATTAAAAGCACTCTATTTCTCTGAGCTACAACCTCTTACATTCCAAAAAAATTTCTCTGTTCTTTATGATTTGGTTTTGCAGACTCTATGTAAAGCATAATTCTTTATTTCAGACTGCCACCATCCCAGAGAAGAATAGGGGGTGTTTTCATGCAGCATGCTGAACAATTAAGAAATCTTTATATTCAATATTGTTCTAATCATCCTTTAGCTGTCTCAATATTACAACGTCATAGGTAAGTTAAAAATAGTTTTTCTAGAATTCTTAAGGTTGGAAAGTGCAATATTTTGATGCAAGTCATAATGGTTATTATGACTGTATAATTAAACCTTTGCTTTGTGATGTGTGATAACATTTCCAGTCCAATAGTCCAATCCAAATATTAGGCTGATATCAAATGAACTCTGCTTCGGCTTCATTATATTGATGATTTAATTGCATGATACCACTTTTCATTATGAAATATTTACTAATTTAAATATTGATATATACTTCCTCAAATGAAGAGTTTATTATTCAACTCTTTGTATTTTTAGAGAGGCATTGAATCGGTATATGGAAACATTAGGTGTACCTGCTCCAGGTTCTATGACATTAACTACACATTTGTCAAAAGCTTTTACTAGACTAGAAAAATATCCCAGTTTATTGAAGGAATTAGAGAGACACATTGAGGTAAATTACTTTAAAGAGATGTTTTTATCTTCACCTTGTTTCTGGTAAAACCACTTTTGTTGCAAGCTATCTAAATCCGATGATATTGGTTAAGTCATAGTTTCAAATTGCTCAAGTTAACAAGGACCTAAATAAAGATAGATATGAAATAAAATTTGAAGAGAAGGCAAAATATAGAAATCTTTCTTTCAAAGAGAGTCTCTAAAATGAAGGATTCTACCCTACTTTTTTGAAGGCAAAGCCATCCAGTTCTTAAAATGTCTTTGCTCCCTGCTTAATGAAAAAATTATGCAATGCTCATCTATCACAATCCTAAGTTCTATTGTCAGTTATATAATGTAGATAATAATGTGATGATGTGATACATTTGTAGGAAAGTCATCCAGATAGAGGTGATACACAAAGAGCTATAGCTGTCTATAGAGATATTGCTGTAAGTTTATATTGACTTATTCTGAGCAAATACACCATCTTATGTCTACAAATCTTAGAGTGACTGTGCTTGACCTGTCAAAAAAAACCTTCTTGGACCTTATTCTCAAAGACTTATTTTGTAATGATTTTAGTGTTCTATTCATCTGGGACCTTATTCACAAAAACTTAACAAGGATGAAATCCAGATTTTGATAAATAGTAAATTGATTGAATAAAAAAGCAGTATTTAAAATCAATTTTATTTGTTCACCAATCATATTACTGGAACACTAAAATCGATTTTAAATTAAGAACTATTATCCAATTAGATTACTGAATTTCTTAAAATCTGGAATTTATCTTAGTTAAGTTTTTCGAGTATAAGGCTCCTGGTCATTAACTAAAAAGCATATTTTGTTGGTGATGTAAAGTCATTCCATTTTTTTTCATTATTTTTCATAGCAGCAAAGTAATCATGTTTGGATAGACATACTGTAAAATTGATTTGTTTCTTACTTTGTAAATAAAGTCAGAATGTCAAATAAACCTTGTTTTTTTTTTCAGAATTCCTGTATGGAAATAAGGAAGTTAAAAGAAATGGAACATGAAATAGTTGCCAGTAATATTAAAGATTGGGAAGGAGAGGTAAGACAAGATAAAACCAATGTTAAATTTTATACTTCTAGACAATTATTATGTATAAAACAAAATTAGACAATTATTTTGTTGTTGTAAATAACTAGACAATTAATATCTGAATATGAATAAAATAGACAATTATTAGGAGTATAAAACAAAACTAGACAATTATTATCTGAATATAAAAACCTCTTGTGACGTCATCCCATTGTTATGGCAGGTCTTTCTTTTTGCTAATATCCCTCAACCCAGGGATATTCGAGATAATCCCCGTGGACAGGTACATTAGAGATAATATCCCCCCTACCAAAGTACATTCGAGAGAATATACTTTAATCTAACACCAATACATTTGAGCAATCAACTCTACGTCTTAAAGATTTTTTTCTTTCAAACTTAATATTGAAGTTTCAAAATCAAGCTGATGAATCGTAACTAGTCACTACCCAGTGACAAAGTATGCAATCTTATCAGACAATATCAAGTCACTACCCAGTGATCTGTAAGGTTTCTTGCTTCCTATAATACAATAAAGGTTGATACAACAATATATACCCTCACATTTCTTGTAATGTTTTTTACTGATCATCTTATTTTTTAAAAACGGTTTAATTAAAAACTAGATTTTTAGAGCGTAATTAATTTTTGAGGGATTTATATCTTTCAATACTACATTTTAGAATTTTTTAATGTAAAATTAGATATTTAATATTAAAAACTAAATATTTCTGAAAATTCTGGAACATTTTTTCACACGACATGGATTACCTCCCATGTGATGTTAAATGTATTGATTGATTTTTCAACATATTTACCAATTATTGAATTAGGAATCGATTTTTATGTCGGATAATGCATGGTTTCTTTCAGGATTAGTTGACATAATGCCCTTGGGCTCGGAAAAGCCCTCGGGCCTTCGGCCCTCGTGCTTTCCCGAACCCGCGGGCATTATGTCAACTAATCCCTCGAAACCATGCATTATCCTACACATAAATAAAATAGACAATTAATTATTAGGAGTATAAAACAAAACTAGACAATTAATATCTGAATATAAATAAAATAGACAATTATTAGGAGTATAAAACAAAACTAAACAATTATTATCTGAATATAAATAAAATAGACAATTATTAGGAGTATAAAACAAAACTAGACAATTATTATCTGAATATAGATAAAATAGACAATTATTAGGAGTATAAAATTATTATCTGAATATAAATAAAATAGACAATTATTAGGAGTATAAAACAAAACTAGACAATTGATATCTGAATATAAATAAAATAGACAATTATTAGGAGTATAAAACAAAACTAGACAATTATTATCTGAATATAAATAAAATAGACAATTATTAGGAGTATAAAATTATTATCTGAATATAAATAAAATAGACAATTATTAGGAGTATAAAACAAAACTAGACAATTGATATCTGAATATAAATAAAATAGACAATTATTAGGAGTATAAAACAAAACTAGACAATTATTATCTGAATATAAATAAAATAGACAATTATTAGGAGTATAAAACAAAACTAGACAATTATTATCTGAATATGAATAAAATAGACAATTATTAGGAGTATTAAACAAAACTAGACAATTAATATCTGAATATAAATAAAATAGACAATTATTAGGAGTATAAAACAAAACTAGACAATTATTATCTGAATATAAATAAAATAGACAATTATTAGGAGTATTAAACAAAACTAGACAATTAATATCTGAATATAAATAAAATAGACAATTATAATAAAATAGACAATTATTAGGAGTATAAAACAAAACTAGACAATTATTATCTGAATATAAATAAAATAGACAATTATTAGGAGTATAAAACAAAACTAGACAATTATTATCTGAATATAAATAAAATAGACAATTATTAGGAGTATAAAATTATTATCTGAATATAAATAAAATAGACAATTATTAGGAGTATAAAACAAAACTAGACAATTGATATCTGAATATAAATAAAATAGACAATTATTAGGAGTATAAAACAAAACTAGACAATTAATATCTGAATATAAATAAAATAGACAATTATTAGGAGTATAAAACAAAACTAGACAATTATTATCTGAATATAAATAAAATAGACAATTATTAGGAGTATAAAACAAAACAAGACAATTATCTGTATAAACTAAACTTGACGTATTAGGAGTATAAAACAAAACTAGATACGGTAATATAAAACTGAACTAAACAATTAGTATCTCTATATAACTAAACTAGACAATTATTATCTGTAAGTAACTAAACTATAGCTAGACAATCATTATCTGTATATTTTAGGATATAAATAAACTAGACAATTGTTATCTATATTTTAGGATATAACTAAAATAGACAATTGTTATCTGTTTATTTCAACATATATTTAAACTAGACAATTGTTATATATATATTCTAGGATATAACTAAACTAGGTGAAGTTATACATCTATCACAAGTTAAATTACATACTAATACTGGAGAGAAATATGAACGTATTTGTATATTGTTTCCACATTGTCTAGTTATGTTGTCTATGAGTCCACGATTAAGTGGTTACCAATATGAGGTAAGAGTCTTTAAATTCATTATTTATATAAACACTTTTAAGTTTAAGTGGAATTGCTGGAATTACAGATGTCTAATTGAAAATTGGAATGATGCAAATTGATTCTATCAGTGTTCACAATAACTTACTCATGATTTTTTTTTTTTGAAAACTCTTTACAAGCCAAGAATTTTTAGCAGCTTATGATCTTTTAAAAGATTATCAATTACAACTTGAAGAAATAAATTTTTATATTGCTTATTATGTAAAGTTTGGTATTTGTTGTCTTATGTTTACAGACGCTTCATATCTGTAAAAATATTCAAGACTACACTAGGTTTCTTCATCAAAATATCGTTTGTCAGATACGTGTTGCAGGATATGAATGATTGCCATGAAAGTGCAGAAAAATCGAATGATTTTTATTTATATATCTTTTAAAAGTATACTAAGCTCTACTGACTATGTAATTTGTTATTACAGGCTAAGCTACCATTAAGTGGTTTAGTAGTAACAAGATGTGAAGCAGGAGATAGGTATCCTAATGGTTTCGAAATCTCAGGTTAGTACAAGATTTAAGAACTAAAAAAATCAGATTTATGCAAAAAAAATTAAAAACCTCACCATATGAACAGTGCTCCAAATAACTGAAATTGAGCTTTGTCTGGTTGAAAACACAGATTTAAATAATTTTTCAATTGACAATAAAATAATAGCTCAGATATGAAGAAGTAAAAATTTCATCCAAGTAATATCTTTCCCATTAACAGAATAAGCTCTACATTGAACTATTGTTATATTTTTTACAGGGAACATGATAGAGCCAATGGTTGTAACATGTGGAACTAAAAATGAAGTTTTAACCTGGGTTGATATTTTAAGACAACAAATAAAACAAGCTATTAATACTGGCTCGACTAAACCACAAAGTCTTCAGGTAATAAAATATATTATTGTATTCAAATATTTTACATGTACGTACCTCTGCGTCCATAGCCATGAAAATGCAAACATTTTGTAATTTGCAAGTGAAATTAGGGCAAAAATTTTTGGAGAGGGTGGGGTCATGGTACAATCTCCCCATCTAAATTCGCCACTGATATACATTTATTTTGAAATTTTTTACTCTTTTTTTTACTCTATATATTTGCATCCATCATCAATCGGTTTCCAAAATATCTTTTGGTCATATTTTTGCTACCTCCTTTGCACTTTTTTGTGTCCTTTATCAAATGGTAAGGGTTTGATTTACTAGCAAATCAACAAATTTAACAGTTCTCCCTTAAACATTCTCATATTCTGCATCATAATTTTTATGTTTTGTGTTATTACAGATCTCACAGTCACAACCCAGTATCAGTACAATGACACCAGCTAAAACAGCCAAAGTTTCTCAAACTGGTCTCATGAAATCAAACAGTACTTGGAGCATGTCCTGTTTACGTCCCTTCCCTCCCATTAGACCATCATTAGCTTGTAGAGAGGATGCGTTAAAAAGTCCTAAAGCAGCTCGAAAATCAGTTCAGAGCAAGCGAAAACCAGGTATGTTGATCCATATTGTTGTTGTTGGCTTTTAATTGTTTTTATTTAGACACGCCCCTATATATTAGATTTGCTAATTTGCTTCTGCCATTTTGGTATTTATACTAACCATATATTAATCTAACATTAGCAAACATTTTATAGAGGCAAATTCTTTCATACAAATTCATTTCTCTACCCTGTTCAGAGAATTTTGTCTTAAGATGAGAAGCAAGCCTAAACTTGCTCCTATTCTGTGAGTTAGTTAACTTTGGAAATCTCAATTTTTAAACAAAAAGCTTCTAACTAGTGAAGCAATTAAGTGAAATTTGTATGTATGCCTTGTGTCCTTATATCTATACCATTCAAATTTCACATTTAGAAGGAACATGGTACTAGACTTTTAGTCCTTTGAAATATTAATAAAAAATTGTATATTATTACATATTTAGTTTGATACAGAAGGAAAGTTATCACTAAAAATTATTTTACTTTGAACAAAATTAATGCACTCAAGTTTAAATACTTTTCTGAAATCTGAACCCAAAACAAGTACAAGTACAACACCAATACTTTGGTTGGGGCTCCACCAAAAAATGTTTGCCAATGTTAAGGTACTCATTCCCTAAATGTCTAGCAACCTTAACTATTTACTATTTTTCTTGTTAACACCAGAAATACGGAGATCAAGGTTTGAACTTTTAGATAATTTTAGGAAGTGGGTACCTTTAAGTTGGAGAGAAACATGTCGTTATTCTTTCAATACTTTTCTTAGAGCCAGTAAGTTTTGTGTGCTGGATTTTCTATGCTGGAGTGATAGAGATAGATATTCAAAAATTATCCAAAATATAAAGGATTCAAGCAAACTTTGGAACTATATGTGTTTGCAGCTGGAACACTTATAGCTTCAATTTGCACCACTATCATTTCCTATCTGAAATCTGTGGTTCCAGTGAAATGGACCTGATCGGAGGAATGGAAATAATGTGGTTCCATTAATTCTAGATAACTGGAGCAATCACTTTCACCATTTTCATAATAAGCTAAATGATTATTTCAATAATGACCATGTCACATTTCTTTGGAAATGAAAGACGCATAGACTTTGGTTGAAAAATTGGACTGATGCAAATAAATCTTGAATTTGAATTCTTTTAAATGAAAATAATTTCAATGTTCATTTGTTTGGTCAACATATATTTATATATTTTATTCCGTTTTATCAATATCACTTCAGCATTGTGTAAGATTTTAGGTGATGGTAAATTAACACATTGCTAGAAGTTTTATTCACCCTGTATAGTTAGCACTTGCCTTTAAGCTGGTGCGTCTTACCTTGGCTAACATCTTCTTTCCTTTTTTGAGAAAAAAAATTGTTTTCAATAACTGTTTATGATTGATTGTGTACATCAATGTTTTCAATAAGCTCATTTAGATACATGTACTTGCTCGCTAACCTAAAGGTCCAGGGTTCAATCCTGGCATGGGTCAAGATGAAACCTTTGTATTTTCCTACCTGGAAAAGGTGTTTAGTAGTTCAAATGGGAAAATAAATGAGTCCCATGTGCCACAGACTAACACAGAACATATTTTAGTATCCAATTAATACTTTTGTCAGTATATTTCTGTGCCATTAAGTCATGTTACACTAATATTAAAACACTTAAATTAACAAGTTATGTTTATTCAGTTGCATCAGCAGCTGCTTATATTTGTTATATAGATTTTGTCATCTAAATATTTTCTATATAGAATTAATTTCTTCCAGATGTCTGATTGGAAATTTGAATTGTGCAAATTGATTCGACAATTGTCAAAATTTATAAAACCTCTTTACAATGCCTTTAGTGCTGTTTTATGCTTTGAATGCAAAAAATCAGAAATAGTTGATCCGAAAATGTCAACAGCTTTTTTGTTGAAATTTAACCCTTTGGCTTTGTGAGATTTTATTTTAAAACAATGATTAGTAAGCTTGAAATTTAGCCCTATCATCTTATAAAGCAGATATTTAGATGACTGTATATTTGTTAAAGATCCATGTATAACCATTGCTTTATGTTGCTATAGCTACTAATAATTTCTGATTATATATTTTTTACCCTTAGTTCGAACCCATTCAGGTGATGAATGTGATTATAATGTGAGAAATAAATGTTAGTAATCTTATTTATTCCCCATTTCATTATTCCCAATCCTTTTTATTCCCCATTCAATTATTCCCCATCTTATTTATTCTCTATTTAATTGTTCCCAATCCAATCTTTTTTATTCCCATTTAATTATTCCCAATCTTTTTTATTCCCATTTGCATTCCAAATGCATGGAGATTCCTTAATTTATTCTTTTCTTTCACTTTTCTTTCACTTTTCTTTTTCTAAATATTTTTTTTTACAATTGCTTTTGTTGTTATGTTGAGAAACGATTCTGTTGATTTTGCTGAAACTTCTTTAATAGCTTCCACATTAGACAAGGTTCAAAGCACTTATATTCGTTATTTGTATTGTGAATGCTTGATTTGAATTCTCTCCATGTTGGGACCAATTTAAAATATCTTATAACCTCAGGTTGAGTTTGGTACTTATCACAAGATGATCACTGTGTATGTCCTTGAGATCCTTTTCAACATAGTTTTTTTACTTCTTGAGTCCTAAAACTATCTTGAATTTTGGTTCCATTTTGAATGCGAGTCCTCGAAGCTCAAAACATTATTTTTTTTTACAATTTATTTTGTATTCAAAGTATGATATTATGTTTGGAAATTGAGCATGGAATCATATTTAAGCATGTTGTTTTTTCTTCATAAATATGTTTATTTACTTGTTATATTTGTTAATTTATGATTATGTATTTGTTTTCAATATTTATATATTTCCTTTTTATTTTGCCCTCATTTCTTTAAGAGAATAAAAGTTTTATTACAGACACTGCTATATATGCTTACCCTTGCTTTTTGTGCAGTATCACCAATGCTTATATCAATTCTGCTTTTCATAAAGTTCAGATAATCAAAATTATCATTGACAAGAGTTAGTAGAAAAAAAATATATCTTATTATATCCTCAAGAGAAATATAAACACATACTATTATATTCATGTATTTATTTTAGATGATCCAAAAGTTTATAATGAAGATGCATTTATATTAGAAGTTATAGAAGCCTATCATAATAGTGCTAAAACCAGGCATACATTAACATCATGTAAGTACATATATGTTTCTTATTTCTTATATTCTCATAGGGTTAAGAACATTAATTTATTAAAAATATAAATGAAGTTAAGGTCTCATCACATCTCATTGTCTCAATTCATTCATTCATTCCTTCATAGGGATATTATCAAATTAATTTGGTGGAATTTAGGATTATTGTTTCTAAGCTCTTAAGATTCATGTTCATCATATTTCCAATTTTCTAATTTTCATTTTCTCCAAGCTATGAATTTTCAATGAAATTGTGGCCATGCTTTTGAATTTTTTAAGGATTTAAGGATTTCTTATAGATCAATAATCTAAGTCAATAGATAATAATTAGTTAAGATTAGTATTAAAGGGAAATGTTAGTATTTGTAACCATAAGTAATCAGTATCAGAGGGTAATGTTAATATCAAAGGGTAATATACGGTTATTGTTAGTATCAAAAGACAATAGTTGTATAAGAGGCTTACACTAGTATTAGGGTCATATAAGTATCAAAGGGGATTATAAGTGTCCAAGGATGAAGTTTATAAAGGGTTATATTAGTATGGGAATAAGAAAGGTCTTTAAGTATTCAGAGGTAAGTTTAATACTGGTACTTAGCAAAGGGTTATGTCATTATCCAAGGGTAAGATTGACACCCCAAAAAAAATTAGTACCTAGCATTGATTCCAATGCCAATTGCCAACCCAATACGGGTAGGTTTAAACCTCTTATTCAAAACAAGGGTTCTATTTCAATTAGAATTTTGAAAAAATATTTTAGAATATAAAAGTTTAAATACGCCAAAATTTTGTATATGGGATAAATAATTTGATTATTTAACTGATTAGGTCGACAATTATACACAGATCTTCGGAAGAATAAAGGTAGGCGTAAGATCTGCTCAGTGCCTGCCCTAACCTACATACGTTATTCTTGTGGAATGTGTCTTTCTAGAACTAGTTCAGTCTAATTTATAGTACTACCAGCAAGAATTCAGTTTATTTGTTGACGGGTATATAAACTACCTCAATATATAATATGTGTATTCAGTTGTTATAATATGATTATAATAATTATTATAGAGGATTATGCTAGTTAAAAGGTGATATTGAGAAAAAATAGCACAGTATATTTGAAGTAAAACATATATATACAGAGTTTTTAAAATTGATCCTCTTCCCGCTTGCAATGACCCCCTTCCACAGTGTAAACTGAAATGAATATGGACTGTAATAAAAGTTTTTCAATTTCCCTGAGCAGTTCAGTAATTTCTGTTTATAGATCATTTAAACTTGATAAAACATCATATTGAGAACATGTCCTGAACATGGCATAATATCTTTACTGGTATTTGAAATTTGTATTTGTGTTATTTTTCTCAATATCACTGTAAGAAAGTTATACATGTATCTACTAGGCATGTTTAACAGTATGTTTTTACATAGAATCATAATATTTCAAACATTCTTTCATATATCAGTAGAAATTTAATTCATCACTACTTAGATGTTTTTAAATCAAGGAATTCAAAATAGATTTCCTTTTGATTTATATTAAAATTTATTAATTACATTTGACCATTTTATTGCCTTCTTTTACACTGAAATTTTTTTTATTTCAAAGCCAGGATACATTCAGAATTATGAAGTTTGAAATATTATGATTGAATTAACTTAAAGTTATATTTCCACTTGAAATATTAACATTGAATAACTATTATTTTGATATGAAATTCACGTAGCACGATATTCTTTCAAAAAATGATATTTTCTACTTGCTATGTCTCTTCTCTTTCTAAACTCCTCTTTCAAACTGTAAGACCAAGAAAGCGGTGCTTTATCACAACAACACCAGGAATAAGCTCTGAGGATACTCTGACAGAAAAGGGTTGGGTTGGATAAAAAAGCGTTGAGGATTGGTAACTTTTCCAATATTTTTTAGCTAAACAATGCAATTTGTTCTTGTTGAAAGCCCCAAAAAATTTTGATAAACCTTGGTACTTTTTGCAAGCCATAATCTATTCTGGTAATGACTTGCTTATTATTAGACCAAATTCTTTACTGGACAGTTGTTTTTTCATGTGATTAAAAAATTTGGCCTCTATAAAAGTAAATTAATCGACGGTATCTCTGTCTCCAAATCTTCATTTTCAACTACGGTAAGGACTTTTTCTGTCAAAGTATCCTGAGAACCTATATTTCCATGGTTTAAGTCATGTTGGTTTCTGTTTTCTTATGGAATTTGTTCACTTCCTCTCTTAATGCTGCCAGTGGATTTAACTAAGTTACGTCTTAGTGATGGATCAACATCAGATGGTTCAGCAGCTTCCGACCCCTTAATCTCACCAGAATTAGACGACTACAATTTCTTACGAGGAACTCATATGATGCAAGGTTTTTGCTGTGCCACCTTTCCTCTTGCCCGTGGTATGGCAAAGGCTATGAAACGGTTGTGAAAATTTGATATTTTTTATAATAAAACCAGTGACATTTTTTAAGACAATTTGTGTTTTCAAAATCTTCGTGATTTTTTTTTTAATTGGAATATTTTTAAAGTGTCCATTGTTCAAGACTTCATTATCTAGAAAATAAGAAGAAATGTGTATAAGTGCTTAAAGCTGTTAGCTGTTAGCTCTGAAGTAGGCTTAGCCTAACTATAGTGTTTATTTTGGTCAAAGCTAGAGTGGCTCATAGATGCTGAATATTCATATTCTAGTTGTCAAAGCTATCATAACTATATCTCATACCTCGACATTATTAGACACTTTTCTTGTATGATGGAAGTTTATAAATTAGCAAATTGATTGGATTGCATACTAGTAAATATGGCAATTCAGTCCCCTGGGCAGAAAGACTTATTTGTGTAATTGAGGGATGTGTTTGGTTGTATTTACTGACATGCAATCTATCAATTGGTGTATTACAAACTTCTGTAATATAAGGAATCTAATGATGTCAAGGATTAAGATACTGTTTGTAAAAGCTTTACATTGTGAAAATGTTTAGTAGGCTATTATTGCAAGCACACATGAAATGTAGGTATATGTTGTTATAGCCACTGTCCTTCCAGTATCCACAGGGATTTATCGTTGAAACACGAAAATACTTTAAGTACAAGAATATTTGCACTGAAATACCTAAAGCTTTAGTAAATAGATCTGATTGGGTATGATACTGTTTCCATCATCCAATGAAAGCACACTATTAAATGAAATCTTTTCAAACAAAATCGAATTAAGGTTGTGTTCAAATTTGATGATTTTTCTACAAATGATATTTGAATTAAGCTTCTGGTTTTATTATTGGATTTTAGTGAACCTTGCTTGGTAGAAATAAATTGCTTTGATTGTATCATTATCTCAATTCACAGCAGAACAATAAATAAATAAATGTGAAACTATATTCTTGAACGATTTATAAAACCTTTTGACTGCTGTTGTGGGCAAATGTTATCTTGTCTGTCAAGTTATTATTATATTTATAAAAGAAATCCTAATATATTATGTCCAGTTTGTCAATTTTTGTCTTCAAAATTGTAAGTTGTTTTTCTTCTAAAATAAATGTATTTTTATCAGAGCCTAAATGTTGCTAAATAGCTTTAAATGGTTTCACATGTTACTGAAAACTTAAAGGACCATGAATTATCCTATTGTTCAGATAAAACTCATTCTGCCCCTCCCCTCACTCTTACTGTAAATACATGCTCAATTTTAGCTATCCTTGCCACTATTCAGAATAGAATTTGACATCAGGGGCCTTATTCTCGAAAACTTTATATAAAATCAGAATTTTTACACTAATCTGATTGGATAATAGAACTAAATTTAAAATCGATTTTAGTGATTAACCAATGAGATGACTAGAATACTAAAATCATTGTAAGTTAAGTTTTCGAGAATAAGGCCCCTGATTTAGATTTCACTACTTAATGTAGACAAACAAAGTTTTTGATTTTATATCTGAAATATGGTACAGATATCTTAACTTAAATCATCTGGAAATTGTAATTGCATTCAATTTGCAATTTAAGACTAGGATATTTCATTCTACCTGATGAAAATATAGCACCAGATATTCTTGGAAAAATATCTTTTGAAATTTCGTATCTAGACATGTACTTTGATATCTTATAGTCTTATACTAACTTTCAGGCCCATAAAAAATTGTTAAAGATATCTTATTATCAAATCTTTTTATTTCCTAACTATCCATCTCTGTATTCAGCTGTTTTCTACACTGGAATTGAATGTTATCTATTGTATATTTATATATAATATGCTTGATTTTGATTTGATTTGATTTGATTTTGATTTGATTTGATTGCCATTAGATGTTGCATGTGTATGTTGTCTTGAATGTTGTTGGAATGTTTTGATATATTTTTGATGTAATTGCTGGACATATGACCATTTTAGGACCATACTTCCTTGCTATACTGTTGCTTCTGATTCTAAAGCTTAAGTTTATGGTTTATATCTTGAAAATCGGGAAAAATAGGATGAATCTTCATCCAATTCATTAATTCATTCAGTTCTTGAATACTTATCACTTATAGAAGTTTGTGTTATTTGTGTGAACAATATGAAACCAGGGTCCAGCAGGTTAAAGCCTTGTATTCTGAATGTTGTGTGCATGATGGAATGTTCTTAGTGTACTTTTCTAATACCAGTCTTAATCATTATTTTTCAAAAGATATCATTTGTTTTATCAAGTATTAGATCATCATTTAGTAAGAGGCAGTTTCATGGATTTAGACAATCAATTTGTGACAAAGTTTTTTTTTATTCATTTGCATTATCATCATCAATGGCTGTAGTCATAAGGATATTGTGCAGTTGATGTGCTTCATTATGCTCCAATTATTAGTAGGACTTTATTTCATTAGATGTCATTTGATTTTGATGTTTTGCACAGCTCAAAACAATTTGCAGTAATTTTCCAATTAAAATATTTCATTAGGTGTTTTTTTCAGGTAACCATCCCTGATCTGATGAGTTTACTGCACAAATTTATATTGAATTTGGACCCAATGGCATTTATACTAGTTTATCAAAAACACTATCAAAGGGATTGTAAAGAGATTTTCTTATTGTTTTATGTGTATATGGGACACTTACAGCATCAATTTGTACCATCCCAAATTTTATTAAAACGTCTAAGACTCCGACAATTTCCCTTAAAATGTTTGAGAATGTCACACGTCCTGTGATGGTCTGCTGTGATACAAGCTTAATTTGCTGGTGTGACATCATCAAAAACATTTATAACACCTCTTTAAAATACAATGCTTTGCAATAAATATACTAAGATTCTGTTTTTGAATTGGGATAGTTGATACAGGAGATTCGAATTCATCAGATCATGGATGGTAATGAGGAAAGAAACCTGCAGATTTGTATTCGTTATATAGAATAGATAAATTTCCTGAAAGATTAAAGTTTTAATTTATATACGTTTTGAAAATTTTGAATTTTGAAAAGTGTTGAAAATCACAAAATTTTAGCTCATTGGAATTTTGACAAAACTGAATTTATAATGAAATTTTTTTTTCAAAACTATTTGGCAACCACACACAAGTTTTGTCTGGATTGTTTTGAGCTATTTGTATTGTATTTGGTGCACAGTTTTTTCATTGTGTGTATTTTTTTCTGTTTGCACGTTTTAGTTCATCTCAATCCCCAAGTTTTGGTTGCCGAAGATGAGAAAATTATGGATGTTGATGGTTTAACAGAGACGTAAGTTTATTTATTCTTATCTTAGATTGTTTAGAGCCCATCTTCGTATTGCTAGTTTTGGACATAGGGAGAAAGTCAAAGCTTCTGGGCTCAACCAGATGTTTTAAATACACATTCCTCATCAGAGCAGGTGGATTGGAGGCATATGAGCACCATTTCAAGTATGAAACCGTGAGTTAATTTCCAACAGTCAACTTTTCTGGTTGGCTGGCTGGCGCTATGTAAAAATATGTTAAAATCAAAGGTATTGAATTAAGAAACATTGTTTGTGTTTGGTACTGAAGTATATTTTCGTCATTTATATTTTTTCAGAACATTGGTTGACAGTGTTTATGCTTTAAAAGATAAAGTTAAAGATTTGGAGCAGGTAAACAAATTACTTTTACAATTGTGAACAATTTGGGTGACTTATTGAATTCTAATTCAAACTCTTGGTTGATCCAATAATATAAACTAATAGAATGAAGTAGTTTTGATGAAAATATAAAAACAGGAGCTTAAACATTTTACTTTACAGAGGACGATCTCGGCCAAAATTATTGACATTTATTGTTGAAATTTCTTTGAAGGAAGTTTTGGTTATCTTCAAAGTGAACTTTCACAACGTAATCTAATCATTCAGAGATTATCAATTTTGTTTTGAGTCTGATATCCCATAAAAATAATCAGTAGATACACAAAGGTAGAGGATAGTTGACACTTTTCATGGTGTTATATTTTTACGATGTAAATTTCAGGAACAGAAAAAGTTAAAGAGAGATATAGATGATGAGAGAAAAGAAAGAAAGAAACTTGAACAAATTGTTAAAAAATGTCTGGGAACCAATATATTTGAAGTGTCAAAAGAAGAAAGCATTACGTGATTGTATGATTAATGAATTCATTATGAACCTGATTTTTCTATGGATTTCAAATATTATGTATGACTTCATTATAAATTGTGGACCTAACTATGTTATGTCAAAATTTCATGATAGATTTTTATCATAGGTGTAAAATTTATCATGTAAATTTTCACATAGACCTTGAAAGTTGATTGAAACCAAAAATAAATTTTGTGCAAAGATTTCAATTTCTATTTGACATGGCTCTACATGGTGGCTCAGATTTGCAATATGGTTTCCATGTTTGATACGATACTCTTGATTTACTTACAAATTAATTTACCTTCATTTATCATTATCAAATGATTGTAAACTTGTTGAATTTATTTCATTTTTGTGGCCCTTAATACTCAATATTGTTCCTGGTTGTGTAAAGGTAGCCTTGCCTTCTCTTCTGTAATTATTAAACAAGGCCTTGAATTAAAGATAGGGCTCGTGGTGTCACTCTGTGGATGGGGTTGTCAACTTCGCTTCTCTATCAGGGGGAGTGATTATTTTTTTTTCTTAAATCAAAATGTTTCTTCATAATGATGTGCCTTTTGAACATGTGTGTTGCAAATACGTTTTGTCAACCAATGTGTCGTAAATGCATCTTTCAGTTTTTATGGATGTGTCAACACAGATATCAACTTTGATATAACATTTCAAATTGTGAGTGTATTCTTAAATGATAACTTGCAGTATGACAAAACTTACTTAAGACAAATACAGTGCAGAGTACATGTTACAACACAAAATGTTTCAAGAAATAAAGTAATTTTATCATTGGCATGAGTGAATTGTGCATTATGATTTATTTTATCAATGCCATTAATGCGTTATTATTATAATTATATACCCCTAATATAATGTATATATTGAGTTCAACTGCTGAATTGACCATATTATACTGTATATTTCATTATTGTATTATTATTTAATTATTATTATTGTCATTGTCTTATTGTTCAATGATCACTTTTTGTCTATGCAATGTTGTAAAATTAGATGTAAATATTTTTTTTACTTTCCTTTTGCTTATTGTCATTTTCAAGTGCTAATTTTTGTATTACAATTCATTAATAATGCTTTTATCTGAGCGATAGAACTTAACTCAAATGGTACTTTACAGTAGAACTATTTTCATTGAAACTTACTTATTTTTCTGACAATAATTTTGGATGTTTTCCATCAAAAAGGATCTCTTAAGTTATTAAGTGTCCACAGTGTTCAATTGGAGAAAAGATTGTCTCATTATTGATGGTCTTAGCAGTGAGTTTCCTACTTAAATAAGATGGTTTTGTCTTCAAAATATATGTAATAATGAAGGGTTATCTTCCCCTTCCATAGTAGACTATTAATTATTAAACCTAACTTATATAAGCTAACAAATGATAGTCAAATTGTTATTGTAGTTATTATTTATTTTCATTTTAGCTTTTTGTTAGAATTCATTTTTTTACTATTATGATATGAATAACACATTGTTAAATGATAGGTCATTAGTTGATCTCATTAAAGTCATTTCATAAACTTTAATCTTCGTTTATCTCACTACAATAAAATTCTCCCTTTCCAAGAAAAGTTGGAAATGGAGTTTTACGTCCTGCTTTTCTGCATCTTTCGAAGGAAGTCTTTGAAAGAGTATCTAGTTCTGCAACCCTACCATTGAAGAATTAACCAATAATAGGCCTGATGTTCTAAAGATGTATGGATCACTTTGGAATTGAAGTTGCAAAGTATTTCCCCTCATCGAACACTGCATGGCACTGGCACATTATCTCTCTAACTTGGAAGCAAATAAATTATTAGAATTGTTCGATAAAAAGTTATTGCTGGAACCATTACTGCCTTGATTTTGAGATGACCGACTCAACTACCTGCTTCTCTAAAGCCGTAGTTTTTCATCAAAAAACAACAAAGGGCAATTCAATTAGTACATGTATTTTTAATACATTTTGCTTGAAAAAAAATCACAAGTTATTATTAAGATATTTGAAATAAATATGATTGCATGCATTAGATATGATTATACATCTGATAATAGAAAATTGTAACCATAATTCATATGAAATTTATAATATATTACATCTTTTATAGGAATATAGTCTTAATATTGACCTTGTTAACAGTTTATAAAACTCAATTTGAGCTCTAACTACCACTTTCAAATGACTTGCTGAACCAATTATTAATTTAAGTGAAGAATTGTTGCAGTAACTACCGTATAATATAGAAGAAGCAAGTTATATTTGCATCACATTTTTGTAAATGTTGAATTTTTCATTGAAAATATCACACTTTAAATTGAATTAAATTGGTCCAGATATTGTACTTTGAAAAATTTAAAAGCACATAAGTAATATGCCACAATACAGGACAGAAAATGCTTATCTACCACAAACTTTGAATTTTCATTTTGAAAAGTGATATGGGAACTTTAAAATTGAATTTCATATCTGTTAACAAGTCATATATAAGACTATATACCTTTCATACAAAAATGATACATCAATAACATACATATATAAGGCTAGTCCAAAACTTGTTGACTCCTATCTGACCACTGATAGTTATTTCATCTGTCAGGCCTTCAGTAGTCAGAAATATTTACCAAGAAAGAAATGATGCAGAAGATTCCCTTCAAATACTTTTTTCTAACTAAGCGGACAGACATAAGTTAAATATTATCTACCAATGGCAAGAAAAGGTTCAACAAGTTCTAGTCTAAAATAAGGCCTTTCAAACAAAACTCCCAACTTCATAATGTTCATTTGAGCTGACTGATATCTGAAATAGTTCACATAACAAAACATATTCCAAATTAATATTTTAGAGCTCAAAATTTGATCAGTTGTAAGTTTTTACATAAAGCTCAGTACATACAGTTTTATTATGTTAAATGAAATAATGAAATAATAATTATGTAGTAATGTAATAATAATGCATTATTTTTTAACAATAATGCATAACCATGATTATTATACATTAAAGCAATAATAATGCAATCATAATGTGATCATAATGCAATAATAATGTGATCATAATGCATTAATAATAATGTAATCATAATGCAAGATAATGAGCAAATTGCACTGATAACAATTTTAAACAGACAAAATATTTGTGATGATATTCATTATTTTAACCTTTCATAAGCAGAGATCCAAACCGATAATTGCTAATATAGTGTACACACATGAATCCAAATATGAACCACATATTTTTCATAACTACTTGAAGAAATTGAAAAATGTGTTTGTAGCCATCAGGGAGACTTCAAGCTTTTGATTTCCTGTTCCAAAACTTCACCAGATTTGGCTGCAATGAGTAGGCCCAAGTGAGGTCAAAATATTCTCTGGAATTACAGGAAGCTTGAAGTCGAACATGAAAATCTTTATATTGCAATCTCAATTCACTTAGAATATCGCTTTTCAATTGCATTAAAAAATTCCCCAAATGGTAGTTAAGTCAAAATTCAATGATTATCAATTGCTCTTAGCATTGCTAAATTAAATATGCCAGTTTCATAAAAACTGAAAATATAGTACAAATTTTAATTCTACTCCAAGGTATGATCAAAGTATGATAATGATGATTCCAAGACACTTCTCACTAAAAATGTTGAATAACTGTTACCACATATTTTGGGTTTAGAAGACAAATTGCCAGAAATGTGTCATATTCACAGAAATATCACCAGAATTTCAAATCCAAGAAGGATGTACAGTAATCTGATTGGTTTATGCAACTAAATTTTAAAATAAATTTTAATGATTACCCAATCAGATTACTTACTCATCATTCAAGTTTGAGAGAAATGTCTGATTTTTGGAAAGTGGTACATGAAGTCAAAATTGAGCTTGTAACATTGAATGATCTATATTACAATTTAAGTGAGAAAGCTATGAAAAATTAAGCCATGAAAATGAATGATTCAATGAATGCATAGATAGTAAATAGTGAGCAGAAGGAGATTAAGCTTTAAGCTTTATCTAGATCTTAGATTCCCAACCTTGGGCTGGAGTGCCTCCTTATGTCCAAAGCATAATTTAAGAATTTTTGTCTTTTTGTTTGTGAGGGTCATAATGGATATTTAGGGCAACCAAACAAAGGAATAGGTACCTTACACCTTAAAAGGCTGGGAAGCCAAGATCAAGAGGCAATAACAAGCTTAAATATATATTATATAACAGATAGTGTTCATTGTGACTTCATATTTTCTTTAAGATTCTTAAAGGGATTGTAAAGCGTATTTCTAAACTTTGTATGTGTATCGGGGACACTGATAGCATCACATACACATACAAAGTTTAGAAAATCACTTTACAATCCCTTTAACACATCAAATTACAAAATCTGTAGATGAACATTTATACTTAAAAATAACATTTAAACAAAATAATTTCATATACCAGTACTCTGGTAGTATTTGTTAAGTAGGTTTTCTTAAAAAATTTTTTTTATCTTAATTGTGTTTGAATTTTGATTGACAAAATATTAACAAATTTGAAAATCAGCTTTTATAGTTCCAAAAAACTTTTTTCTAAATAAATTCATATACAATATGTAAGAAGAGTTATAAGTGAAGATTCTATCTCTATTGCACCCTTTGTTTTATAAAGAAACAAACTTTTAATTTAGAGGTGCTGTATAAGGCATTTCTGAACATACATTTCTGTTTGTTTGGTATAATGGGTGTGGCCTAAAAGCACACAAATGTCATTCATTTTGATTGACAATCTTAATCCTACCTTATGCATGTCTTTGGTAATGTGTGTTAATTTATAGCATTAACTTATACTTCAAATACAAATGTGCCTAGCCATTTAGAATTTCATGCCAAAAACATGCTTGAAAATTTGTATTTCCTAGAATGGGAGTGGCCTATTTCAAAGCACTTTGATTGACATATTTAGTCTTGCCTTTTGCATGTCTTAACACAACAGCTGTTTATTAACAATAGAATTTTGCATGAATTGGTAACATTGTCAGAAATCAAGAAATGATGTTTGAAATTATGTTGTATATTAACATAACATAATGAAGTTAGTATTATTTAACTTAATGAGCATACAGGATGGTATACCAAGACAAATATAGAAAGGTAGATTGACAAATACAGTTTTAAACTTTGAAGTTAAACAAAATTTTGTAAAAAAGATGGTGTAAAGCAGTTTTCTTGAGATTCAATTGCTTGCACCCATATGTATTATTTTTCCTTTTTTTTTCTTATTTCAATTCACCATAAAATATTCCTAATTTCTTTTTTACAAAAGTGATATTGCTGATTGATGGTCCAGCCCCTGATCAAAAAGCCTGTAAATGTAAATCCACCATTTCTAGTTGTCTTCTAGTAGTAGTTATAATATAAAATCTCTGAGCTTGTATTGAATGCTGTAATAAATAAGTTAAGAGTCCAATGTTCTAGTACAAACAGCTGGTCAGAAGTCTGGTGGTAATGTAAAGGGTTTTACGAGATACAGTCTTTCTGATTCTGTTTTAAAAATAGGATGTCTTCTATAATGATCGATCATTTCTTCTAGATCGTTAAATTTCTGGGGTCCAATCTCGTATTTTTCATCTTCGTTAATTTGTACACGGAAATGTTTATTTTTAGACGGTGCTTTTAACACAACTGTAAAATGTCCAGTCTGAAAAATAGAAAACATTGATTAAAGATAATTGAATAACATTCATATAGAGGTTAATTTTTTTGTATACCGGTACTTCCAAGTTCCAAAGCTCTTAGGAATGATATCAAAATTGTCAAGTTCATTGGACTTGTGATGTGCAAGCCAAAGAGTGACTTAAATAAGGTCATCAGAATTCCACTTGGCTGTCGCAGAACAGCAGAGATAGAAGGACATATACTTTACTTTTGGAAAACTATTCTATATTCAAAAAATGTCTTGCAATTTTTTTGGGCCTTTGACACATCATTTTGGGAGATATTGAAAAATCCAAATAGATGCAATTTCTTTGAAATGGAATATTTTAAGAATACAGCACTGAAAAAACTTTTAACCAACTCAATCCAATACCGGTACCCATCCCATCCAAAATACTCATCTTCAGTCACCCTGTACACACACAAATATAAAAATACTCTTTAAATAATAAAACTTACAGTAGATTCACTGTCTCTAATTAAAAAGTCACCACTTTCTCCGTATTTACCCAGTAAATCCTCACATTGTTGCCGAGTAATACGTCCATAATACCACTGTTTTTCAGATAATGGTCCCGTCACGTGAAATTGTTTCCGACCCCCCTGCCCCGAGGACGAGGCGTTCGATAAACTACTAGTAGATTCTGATTGAGGTGTGCATGAACTAGTAACACTTGTGGCCCTTTCACTACCAGTAGCATTCATATTGTCCTCTAAAATTTGAACGTAACTTCGTGGCACGAGTCCAATTTCACCACGACTGTTCCGAGCACGCCACCACTCGGGATCTTCCACGGGTTTGTCCACAATTTCTAACCTTTCCCCTTTTTCAAAACTTAATTCCTCCTTATTTGAACATTTGAAAGGGTATAGAGTTATGACTATGTCTAAAGATTCTTGACTTAGTGTTTCAGCACCAGCCGCTGTCCAATACTGTACATTGTCAGCTTCCTCATTCCCATTGGTATTAATGTCCACGTAATTTGACGGAAACCACCCAACTGTTCCATCATCTTTTTGTCCTTTCCACCAACCATCACTGGATTTTTCAACCACAACGATAGTCTCGCCCTTCATCAAGGACATTTCGTCCGTGCGTTGTGCAGTGTACATATATTTAACAGTTGCCGGTTCGTAAATAACTTGTGCAGTGGCATTATTTTGTGGCGGTGTGCGGTGCGTTTGATTTTTGTGCGCATCTCCATTACGTAATGAGGGTGAAGCACACGTAACAGCTCCTCGATCGCGTTGATCCTTCTTACTACTCCTTCCTATAGAATGTTTTAAAGACGTTAACAGCCCTACTTTGGGTTTGACGCGTTTCACGTAATTTGACGGCACATATCCCGATTTATTTCCAGCATTTTGAACTTTCCACCAATCCTTGCTGTCGTCAAGCAACGTCAGTCTTTCATTCCGTTTAATATTCAACTCCTGAGTATTTTCAGCTTTATAATCATATTTAGCTACAACTATTACTTCCTCTGCCATATTTCAATTATCTGAAAATATAGAAAAAACATATTAATTAATTAAAATTGATTATGTCCTTTGATCCTAGATTTTTAAATTTTGACAATATTTTTAGTAAGTTTGTGGAAATTCCAGGAATTAAAAAAAAAAAACATGCTCTATTGTCTATTGGAATCATCGTTTGAAATCGAGTTTAGATCAGTTGTTACAGCTAGTCATGCACTCAAAATGGAACCTCGGCAGCCCCTAACCTGTTATTAATTAATTATTAATATCATAAGGGAAAGAGTAGTCTTGTAACTAATTTTTTTTTAGCATAAACTTTTATAATGTGTATCAATGTTGTATTGCAAGAGGGGCTTCCAAGGAAAAAAGTGTTTTTTGTCATTAAATGTAATACAAAATAGCTGCACATAATTAGCCTCATTTTATGATGCATCAGCATGGCATTGTCTGTCTGGAATCTGGAAAAAAAGTAGTACATATACTAGGCTGATTTGGTTTTTGTTGGTTTATTCCAATATATACCAGGTCATGGACATATATACTAGTTAAATAACTGTAAACTTACAGTACATTTTCAGAGAAGATGTTTAAACAATATGGCAAGTAGCCAAATTCAATGACCATTCACAACTTTGGAACCTTGATATCAATGTATATGCTGGATTCTTCAAGGTGTAATCATTAGTATACCGTACGTACTAGTGATATTTTTTTGGAGGGGGGTGGGGGGATAACATTTTTAAATCTTACAAATTTCCCTTATAGCACAAATCATGGAACCGACTCTTCAGCTCAAACTGAAGCAGAAAATTAAGATCAAATTAAAGGGGACCAGTCTTCATTTTTATTGGTTGATTTGGGTCTTGAATATACTTAAATATCCTTCAGAGGCACTAGAAATGTACAAAAATTGCATATTTCCTTCAAATATATCTTAAATTAGACATTTCTCCTATAGATGACTTTTCTATATATTGCATAGTATTGCTAATGTGTAGTAGGGCATTATAACTTTCAAATGCTAATAATTATGGATGCACATGGATTTGAAGACTCAAATTTCAATGGTGAGTTGTGATAACCAGTACTAAATTGCTGAACTAAAAAAATCCCCGTTTCTAAGACTTGGAAAAATCGACCCACGAAAATGAAGCCTGTGCCACTTTAAGAATTAGTGTAATTCAAATTGACCATTGAAGTAAATCATAATTTTTGCCTTTTTGTCAAATTCGCGTGTTGGTTGGTTTAATTTGAACTAGACAAAGATTATGGTACATGTATAAAGAAGTGTAAAAGTTGAACTAAATTAGTAAATGTTAAGATATATGTTAAAGTGTAGTATATCTATATAATTTGACTGTAAATATGATCTACTGTTATCTTAGAGTATATCAACAGGTGTTTCAATATCTATACATCTTCTACTATAGGTACATCTAGATCTTTTACACTGAACTGTTTTCATGACATCACTTCCTTGTTCAAAAATAGCGATGCCCCATCGTAATACGCCCACTTTTGTAATGGCAGCCAAGTCGTCCGGGAGGTCGACAAGAACTATCAGGAAATGAAACATTATGTCGAAAACCGTGCCATCAAGAATGTTTACAAAATTGAACGATTTTTGAGTGTTTACAACTACAAGTTAACAAGGGCAATAACCCAAGAAATATTTTTAAATTCTTCTAATTTTCAATAGGGTTCATCCTTGGGTGATTATAAACACTCAAACCAAGTTTCATCAAAATCCATCAAGAAACCAGCTCTCTATCGTGTTCACAAAGTATTTTCAAAAACAAGGGAAATAACCCATCAAATATTTTTTGATTTGTCAGATTTTCAATAGGCTTCATCCTTGGACGATTATAAACACACACAATAATTTTTATCAAATTCCATCGAGAAACCAGCCCTCTATTGTGTTCACAACTTTGAGAGTGTTACGGGCTATAAAATTAACACATTTTAAAGAACAAGGGCAATAACTCATAAAATATTTATCGATGTTTCTGATTTTCAATAGGGTTAATTCCAAGGTCATGACAAACACTCACACCAAGTTTCATCAAAATCCATCAAGAAACCAGCTCTCTATCGTGTTCACAAAGTATTTTCAAAAACAAGGGCAATAACCCATTAAATATTTTTTGATTTTTCTGATTTTCAATAGGCTTCTTCCTTGGATGATTATAAACAATCACAATAATTTTTATCAAATTCCATAGAGAAACCAGCTCTCTATTGTGTTCACAACTTTGAGAGTGTTATGGGCTATAAAACTAACACGTTTTAAGGAACAAGGGCAATAACTCATAAAATATTTATCGATGTTTCTGATTTTCAATAGGGTTAATCCCAAGGTCATGACAAACACTCACACCAAGTTTCATCAAAATCCATCAAGAAACCAGCTCTCTATCGTGTTCACAAAGTATTTTCAAAAACAAGGGCAATAACCCATCAAATATTTTTCGATTTTTCTGATTTTCAATAGGCTTCTTCCTTGGATGATTAAAAAAACTCACAGCAAGTTTTATCAAAATCCATTAGGAAACCAGCTCTCTATTGTGTTCACAACTTTGAGAGTGTTACGGGCTATAAAATTAACACATTTTAAAGAACAAGGGCAATAACTCATAAAATATTTATCGATGTTTCTGATTTTCAATAGGGTTAATTCCAAGGTCATGACAAACACTCACACCAAGTTTCATCAAAATCCATCAAGAAACCAGCTCTCTATCGTGATCACAAAGTATTTTCAAAAACAAGGGCAATAACCCATTAAATATTTTTCGATTTGTCTGATTTTCAATAGGCTTCTTCCTTGGATGATTATAAACACTCACAATAATTTTTATCAAATTCCATCGAGAAACCAGCTCTCTATTGTGTTGACAACTTTGAGAGTGTTATGGGCTATAAAACTAACACGTTTTAAGGAACAAGGGCAATAACTCATAAAATATTTATCGATGTTTCTGATTTTCAATAGTGTTAATCCCAAGGTCACGACAAACACTCACACCAAGTTTCATCAAAATCCATCAAGAAACCAGCTCTCTATCGTGTTCACAAAGTATTTTCAAAAACAAGGGCAATAACCCATCAAATATTTTTCGATTTGTCTGATTTTCAATAGGCTTCTTCCTTGGATGATTATAAACACTCACAATAATTTTTTTTATCAAATTCCATCGAGAAACCAGCTCTCTATTGTGTTCACAACTTTGAGAGTGTTATGGGCTATAAAACTAACACGTTTTAAGGAACAAGGGCAATAACTCATAAAATATTTATCGATGTTTCTGATTTTCAATAGGGTTAATCCCAAGGTCATGACAAACACTCACACCAAGTTTCATCAAAATCCATCAAGAAACAGACAGACAGACAGACAGACAGACAGGGGCGACTACAATATACGCCCACATTTATGTGTGGGCGTATAAAAACTCTGAGTAAACAGAACTACATGTAAAACAAACACATAATGCCAAAGTATGTGTTATATGGTGTGTTTAGCAACTGATAGTACAAAAGATGTTTCAAAAGTTGTAAAGACTTTGACTCACTTATCATAAAGATATATGAATTGCAATTGTGACTTTGATTCTTGTATACAAAAAATATCATAACATATTAGACTAGGATCATAAACATCCATCTCCACTGATGCTACTGTACTACACTCAAGATTACACATAACACAAGCACAAAAAGTTTCCTCAAAATTCCATGAAAACTGCCCATATTTGCCTTAAATTTTTTATAAACAGTTTAAATGGGTATAAATAATACACAATGACTAAATTTTGAAGCTGAGTGTTATTAATTTATGTTTCTTTTGCTGCAGTGTAATCCATCAAACAAATGAAGTTGTTAAAAACCTCAATCAGATAAGATTCCATCTTTAATTTTAAAGGTGAGGTACAGTGAAGTACTAATATCAACAGGTAGTAAGACTAGTAAATATGGTATCTATTAGTAGTGGTACTAATAAAGTATGTTAAGTACTATCAGGTTGAGTATAGTATACAGGTGGTACCATACACCATCTTTTACTAGTAACAAAATACTTCTATCATTATACCAATCACTAGTCTTTAAACTAATCAAACTTTGTACTAGTGTAACATACTCAGGTGTGCCATTTCTTATTTCATTACCTATGACTTAATCCAAGATTCCATATAGGCATCATGCAGATGTGTCATGCGGACCTAAATGGCCCTTGCGGATCCATTATGTGTCTAATACGATTATATATGTGTGTTAAACGTATGCCTTATCTTTCTTTTAATGAACAGACTTCTAGACAGATGCTTTGTCAAAATATGGCGGTAAAAAAGACAGGGAATCCCCACAAAATACATCACATTTGGGAGATCTCTGCAAGGAAAGAAGTCTGGATGCGTCAAAAATCGCTACACCCGACGATTTTTTTTTTACGCATGACGGAGACCATTTGATGGATGGAATCTTAGCCTTATTCTTAATCGAGATTTTTATAATTTACACAGAATTCTGGAAAATTCAAATAAAATTTGAAATTGATTTCAGTGATTATGATAAGTCAATGACTGAAACATTAGTTTTAGACAATAAAGCCTCTAATACTTGATTGTCTTCTGCTCTAACTTTTAGAACTGTTAAGACGACATCTAAATTGTTTAAAAAATACAGTGCCAGGTTTCTAGGATTTTTGTTAACATTTTGAGTCAATCTAATTAACAAATTTCATATTCTAATTTTCTGGCATGAGAGTATAACAAAAATTCCAACAGCTCAATAACAACTATTTTCAACAAGATTAAATCAATTTAGGACAAAAGTTATGTGCTTCTAACTATATGAAAAGCTTGGACCAAAATTCAAAGTTAAAACCCTTTCTAATAACTTTCAGACACAAAATTCCAGAACCAGAAAGAGCTGTTTAAAAACTTATATTATATATTTAATAAAAATTCACCAGTCAAAGAGGTTATCAATATTGAAGATATTACTGACAATTTGCCAAGTACTTATTTTTAATATATACCGGTAGATATAAACTTATCAAATATATTGGACTAGATGCTGATAGATCACGATGGACAAATACTAGTAAAAAAAAAATTTGAAAATTGAAGTTATTCGATAGAAATTAGAACAACGTCTATGTTATGTCTTTTCCTAAATGGAAACAGTCCTTTAAAAAAAAAAGCTATGTTATGTTGACAACTTGTCATCTCCAACACACCTCATATAGGAGGGACTAGCAACTTTAAAGCTGTCAACAATAGCTTCATCAATTAAAATAGTAAAGCCCAGTGAACACATTTGGTTCACTTTCAGATTATTAATTGCAAATTCAAGATATATCGGGTGGGCCAAAAGTAATGTCACTATTTTCCAAAGCGTTTACTCAAATGGACTGAAATTTTGCATATGATTAGTTTATGATATTATCTACCTTTTTTTTTTTTTTTTTTTTTGTATAAACAATATTTATTTACATATTAGGATTAGGGAACAGGTTTTCACCTATAGTACCCTCTCCTATCTACCTTTGGTTCGAGTGTGAGTGATATCGCATCATTAATCTTTAAATGGCATAAAAATATTTGGGCTAGGAAAGAAAAAAAAAGTGACTGATCATTATTGATCCTGTAAACCATGATTAGGGCCGAGATATTGGGTGGGCCAAAAGTAATGTCCCAACTTTTGACCTTCACTATTTTCCAAAGCATTTACTCAAATGGACTGAAATTTTGCATATGATTAGTCTATGATATTATCTATCTTTGGTACGAGTTTGAGTGATATCGCATCATTAACCTTTAAATGGCATACAAAACTAAATCAGAGGTCGAAAAATTTAATGCCGGAGTCTTCTGAAATTATCCCTCCATGTGCATGGTGCCACCAGCCAATCAAGGGTCATATGGGATGTTCCTGGGTTTGAGGTGCCAAAATGTCTAAACAGAGGGCCTAGATGATGTTAAAACATAAACTGCCCAGTTAGATTTAATACCCCTAACTAACAACATCTGGGACTCACTCTCGGAAAAGGTCTATTAAGGTCGCACTTTATTCACATAGACTGAATTCAAGGTAAAAATTCGAACATGCTGGGATCACATTTCAACTGCTGAAGTCAGAAAATGTATTGCCTCGTGGAAAAAGCGACAGAGAGCTGTACAGAATGAAGATGGAGGTCATGATGATCGCCTCTTATAGGAAACAAATGGTATGACAACATTCCGGCATTAAATTTTTCGACCTCTGATTTAGTTGTGTATGCCATTTAAAGGTTAATGATGCGATATCACTCAAACTCGTACCAAAGATAGATAATATCATAGACTAATCATATGCAAAATTTCAGTCCATTTGAGTAAATGCTTTGGATAATAGTGAAGGTCAAAAGTTGGGACATTACTTTTGGCCCACCCGATATCTCGGCCCTAATCATGGTTTACAGGATCAATAATGATCAGTCACTTTTTTTTTCTTTCCTAGCCCAAATATTTTTAACTAAGCTTATATTTTGCTGTGTAAGGTCTCCAGTTGCTTGTGGTCAATTGCAACTGGTATCCTGGATGAGTTTTGTAAATTTGGGCATTGGTTTGAAAGAGTTTGGGAACCACTGATATATGAATTGGGATGATGATATCTGTCTCCAAATGTTATCGGTGATTGTCAAAATCAATATTTAAATTATAATTCTGGATCATACAAAGTTATAAATTAAGCTGTCTACATCTGTTGTCCTCTAATCATTGTGATAAAATAATCTCCATTGATTTCTTATAATTCTATATCCATCTGCTGTTTAAATATGGATTGTGGTCTTACTATAATTGTCGGGGATAGGATTTAATTTTAACTTAAAATATGCCATTTTCATATCTTATATCAAAGTATGGTACTTTATGAACAGTTATGAAATAAAATTGTGTGCCTTACTTATAAGTTTTTTAAATCGGTAACACCCTAGAGTATACAATAAGTAATTTTTCGAGGAAATCAGTCTTGCACTAAAGTTGTAAACCTTAAATGCTGAAAAAAAGAGTACATAAGTCAATCAGTCCCTTATTCCAACAAAATAAACGATACAAAATGAATATTTATCTGGTAGGACCTTACGTTTTAAATATAAGATAGGAATTATCTTCAATTTTATAAGGTTCCTAAGAGTTAATTTCTTAAAAGAGATGGTATGAATGTAGGTATAAATTCGAGAAATTTTATGCCGTAAATTAAAAGATATATATAGTACCGGTATCAAATATTTTTGAACAAGATAAATACTAGTCTGGTACCATAGTTTTTATAAGAAGGTAAAGATATATATGTGAACAGGCTGTGTATTAGAAGATATTGAGTCATAAAGATAATACAGTATATAAATAGAGAGGTACTGTACAGTGAAAGGTGTTGATGAGATCAGATATATCTATGTAAGAAATATAGAACTATGTTAGTAGGTCTAATAATAATAACAATACAATTTGATATCTATATCTACACCTATATATACACTAGTAACTTTACTTCTTTAGTTGTTTAATTGGCACTATTAATACCAAAAGAATCTTGAAATGGGATTGTGAGGAAATTCCCTACGAATTGTGAAGAAGAACTGTTTGAGGTTGATTTGGGTCTTGCCTATTTCAAAAGTCTTTAGAATTACTAGAACTGCACTGAAATTACATAACTCCTTCCAATATGACTCAAAATGGCATAGTATCACAAATATATAAGTATTTCATTTTTTAACTTTCATGTACTGGTACAGGAAACGAAGAAAAAAAAACGTGATTTGTAGGCTCAAATCCTCAGATCAGCTACAATACATTCCAGTTATTGGGTTAAACCTATTGAAGACACAGCAACATTGACATTTTCAGTCACATCACACGTCAGTAGTTCTTGAAATTTTACTATTATATCAAGCACAAAAGCTGCCAATAAAATACTTTGTGAGCCAAAAGCAGCGCTTTACGTATTTTTCTATATGTCCACCATAATAAATCTTAAAATAGTAAAAAAATTAACATTTTTCCAAAAATATATGCAATATTTATTGCTCATTTTGATCAGAGGTTTTATTTTGGCTGTACTTGAAACTTTCTTACCTGTGAACATTATATATTATAAGCTCATCACAACATAAATCTCCTGATATCACTTATAAATCACAAGAAAAAAAACTAGAGAGAAATATTTCCTTAAAGTTATTTACTGTTAAATAATCAACCCTCAAACACAAACATAAACAATATCTATTTACCACACCACTAACTTGATTAAATACAAGAAATCAGCCTGTATTTAAAGGTTACATGCCGAAAACAACACCCAATGGTTGGCCATGTACAAATTAACATTCACCAAAGAAAACTGATTAAGATAAAAAAATCTAAGTCAAAACTAGAGCTCAGCACGGCAAGGCTGGGTACATTACTGATACGCTGATAGCAAAGGGCCCCCAAGCCGAGTATACATTGCCAAACAGATCTAAATATACCAAACTCAAAGAATTTCATGTTAGAAAGCTGGTAAACTGGAACGTTACTAAAAATAACTCAGGTCTGATAAATCTAAGAAGGTGGTTCTTGAATTACAAACTAATAATTTATATATTTTCCTAACTGATATTTTTCTAGTATTTCATGGAGTTCTTGCCAACAATTTCTATATACTCTTATCAATTTTCTGTTTGCTTACTCAACTTTGTTATGAATGGCAGCCAAAAGGTTTCTCAGAGTCAAAAACAATTTGATTAAGACATCTAAAAGACAGATGCTCTCCTTAATTTTATCAGATGAAAATTTGAAGTACAGCGGTAATGAATATCTAAATAATATTTCTATATTCTATGCAAATATTCTCTTAAAGTAGGTATTATAAGCATAGTCGCTTACACACTGTCCACACTGATAGTGCTCCATGGATCATGAGTATAACTTTTCATAAAGAAGCCATACTGCACCCTTGAAAAAATAATAGTGCCAAATGAATCAATCTGAAGTCGGTTATTTCTCAGAATCAGATTATAATTCTGGAAAGTGAAACTCCTATCAGATGATTCCGACATCTATTTCAAATTTCAATGCTTTAATCAGATTTTTCCTAGTAGGTTTTTATGGCAATGTTCATTCAAAATGAACCTTTAAGTTTCTTAGAATACTTTCTGTACTTAGCAATTAGAAACCAGATATCTAAAAGAGACATATTTATATACTGTAATTAGTTGAGAACCAAATGGTGGGTGGATAAGTATGTACAGCAATATTATAAGCTTATAAGCTTACTTTGCAAACAGAAATAGATCAGATATAAGCTTACTCTGCATACAGAAATAGATCAGATATAAGCTTACTTTGCAAACAGAAATAGATCAGATACAAGCTTACTTTGCAAACAGAAATAGATCAGATATAAGCTTACTTTGCAAACAGAAATAGATCAGATATAAGCTTTCTCTGCATAAAGAAATAGATCAGATATACAAGCTTACTTTGCAAACAGAAATAGATCAGATATAAGCTTACTTTGCATACATAAATAGATCAGATATAAGCATACTTTGCATACAGAAATAGATCAGATATAAGCTTACTTTGCATACAGAAATAGATCAGATACAAGCTTACTTTGCATACAGAAATAGATCAGATATAAGCTTACTTTGCATACAGAAATAGATCAGATATAAGCTTACTTTGCATACAGAAATAGATCAGATATAAGTTTACTTTGCATACAGAAATAGATCAAATATAAGCTTACTTTGCAAACAGAAATAGATCAGATATAAGCTTACTTTTCAAACATAAGCTTACTTTGCAAACAGAAATAGATCAGATATAAGCTTACTTTGCATACAGGAATAGATCAGATATAAGCTTACTTTGCATACAGAAATAGATCAGATATAAGCTTACTTTGCAAACAGAAATAGATCACATATAAGCTTACTTTGCAAACTGAAATAGGGCTAATTCCATGCAAATGTTCCACATTTCCACAAAAATGAAATGATTAGGAAATTTGAAAAAACAAGTTTTATTTTTCAGAAACATGTTAAAATCATATAATTTGAAAAAATATTTTGACTGTCTCATGTTATTATCAAAATATGTGGAGTGAAAGTTAATGGTTGTGATTTTTTTAGTTTAACACAATTTACCTTGGTATATTCAAATTGTTCTGTAATACTAACTTGTAGGTAGATTTAAATTATAATATGTTATGTTTGTATCACAAAGTCCCATTATCATCTTCATATAACATATGATTTCATAGAAAAAAATTCAAAACAGTTTTAAAGTCTATAATCTTTGCTAAAAAATATTGTCCCGTCTGTCACAAATTTTTTTGAAAAGTTTATATATGAATACACTGGTGCAATGTTTAGCATTTAAATACAGTTGGCTATCTCTAATATATATACCTAATTCAAGATATGTAGCTTAAAAATCTGGCCTTTTTAAAACAAATGTGAAAATTTGATTTGAAATGTGTCCGTCTGTCACAAAATGTCCTGTCTGTCACAAATGTCCCGTCTGTCACATACATTTCAATTGGAAATTTTTTAAAATCTGCATGTTTACATTATCTTAGTCATGGTTTTAGTCAAAATTGAGTAGTATCTCACACATATTTCAATCAAAAAGATTTTAATGAAAGTTATTCGTTCAACAAATCAAAGTGCAGAATTAACAATTTTTGGTAGAATTGGTAAATTTTGGCAAACCTTGCAGAAAGTCACAAAATGTAAATGAAAACTCAAAAGAAGAGTTTAAAATTGGCTCTTGGGTATTAGTAAAATATGAGGAACAAAATTTTCATGGATTGATAATTGATATAAGAAACAATGACTATCAAATTAGGTGCTTGCGATTATCATGTAAATGTATAGCATATAAAGTTTGAACCAGAAAAATATGCTATATTTAGTACTCACGTTCACAAATTGTGTATCTAATGGAACATATTCCCACACTGATCAATTCAAGGGGTCAAGACAAACTAAAAATTAAATTGTACTAAATATATTTTTCTTGTCCAAATTTGTCCCGTCTGTCACAAAATTTTTGTCCCGTCTGTCACACACACAAACTATCCTAGAAAATTATATTTTCAGCTAAATACATTGATTTTTGTCCCAGGTATTGTTTGAATATTAGTTAACATGGCATCATGTAAACCAATTAGTTTAATTTTCGATTGAGATAGATTTTGTCCCTTGAATAAGACCTTTGATAAATGGATGTAAATTAATGTCCTGTCTGTCACGCTCATTGTTTGGATAATAATTTTTAGAGATCTTTGTACTGAGATAATTGTTATAGTTTATCAATTAATATATGTATTTTGCCATGCAATAGCATAATTCAATCTTCTAGGTACCTAATTATCTGTTAATGAATGAACTTTAAACATTACTTGGTCAGCTTTTTTGTCCCGTCTGTCACGCTGGAATTAGCCATAGATCAGATATAAGCTTACTTTGCATACAGAAATAGATCAGATATAAGCTTACTTTGCAAACAGAAATAGATCAAATATAAGCTTACTTTGCAAACAGAAATAGTTTGGATAATATAAGCTTAATTTGGATACAGAAATAGATCAGATATAAGCTAACTTTGCATGACTCTATTAAGTCTTCAAAGATTATAAAAATTTAAATAAATTATATACCGGTAAGCTTATTAAGCTTTCTTCATAAAGGACCTGAAGTCAAGATTAGTCAAAGTTTTTACAAACATCACCTGTTGTATGATCATTAAACAAGTCACATTCCATTATATCATAATCAATCATTGTAAAATTATAAGCTTACACCTTTACTTTAGTGAAGTCATTCTTTTTCAATAAATGGATAGTTACAACACATACGGGTACACAAATGAATATGAACACATCAAGAGTTTTGATGAACAAAATATTACGATAATTCATGCATATTTAATATAAATCATTGTAATGCCCAGGCCTTGTTACCAATATCTTATAACAAAACACAAGACAATATTATGGAATATAACACACTTCTTTAATACGGATAAGCACATAACGTTTCAACACAATATACACGTGTCGTCATCAGATGTAATGGTGAGAGAATAAAACATAACAATATATATACTAACAAGAAACAATAAGAGATTAAGGGGGACAATAGATGAAAGGATAATAAACAAGCTAGGTAACAAGGGGAAGTCATGGGGCAGGTAATCAGGAAGCAAGGATAGGAAAACATAAGCTAATGAGTAATAATGATTAAAGGGTAGTGATTAAGGGGTAATACTGATGGACAAGATCATTAGCTTATGTTTTCCTAACCTTGCTTCCTGATTACCTGCCCCATGACTTCCCCTTGTTACCTAGCTTGTTTATTATCCTTTCATCTATTGTCCCCCTTAATCTCTTATTGTTTCTTGTTAGTATATATATTGTTATGTTTTATTCTCTCACCATTACATCTGATGACGACACGTGTATATTGTGTTGAAACGTTATGTGCTTATCCGTATTAAAGAAGTGTGTTATATTCCATAATATTGTCTTGTGTTTTGTTATATGTGCTCCTCGCTTCTATATGTCGTTCAAATCTTATACCAATATCTTGTTTCATCTTTCAACACTGTTAAATACAATTAATATCTAGAATAATTTGAAATTTGATTCTGAGAGAAATAATTGTTAAAATATATTCCGCTCAATTAATTTTAGGGAAAGATGAGAAAGGCGTATATTCTGTCATCTGCAATCTGATCAAATGCATACTTCCTTATCCAACATGCACTGTTATATCAGGTGGTCATAATCCAAATATAGAAACTGACTCAATTGACAGAGCTTTTATCTCTGCCCAAATTGACAAAAATTAGATGTCCCTCCATGCTATATAAGCACTGAATAATCAGAGATGCCAACAATATTGATCATGTCATTACACTAGTTCACCTCTGTAAATCAAACCCCAGAGGGTTAAGCTTACATATTGGTGAAAACGCTTTCTTATTTCTGCCTTTTTTTTTCCAGCACTTTGCTTAGCCAATAAAGGGGTGCCTAATTCTTAATGATTCTTACTGATCTTTGGTCTGTTTTAAGCTTGAAAGCTTCTAGACCATCTCAAGTATGGCTTTGTTTGGGTAATTTAAAGCTCTATTTGAAACCTTATTTTTGCTGTTCTCTATCAAAAAGGAGGCTTCCGAAAGGCAGACATAACTGAATTAATTGACACTTCTTTTAACTTGGTGACAGTTTGTCCCCAAGTGTTTTGCAACTTAAAGGGACAGTCTGAATTTTTTTTTGGTCAAAAATTTTTTTTGTTCAAATTTGTGAAAACTTTACACCAAAATCTGTAACTACGTGCCCTTTAATGTATCTGAAATTTTAAACTAAAAAAATCCAGCCGTTAATTTTTAAACGCTAAAAACATGCTAAAATTTTTAAAAACCTTACGTGAGTTATGTTTTTTGGACGCTGATAGGAAACTACTGAACAGATTTGGGTAAAATAAACGCCTAATTGTAGAGAAATGTCCCTCTTGTGTATTTAAAAGGTTTCAGCTAGAAATATTGAGCCATTTAAAGGGCAAACACCAAAACTAGGTCAAATTGCTTAATTAACAATAAGTACTCCCTGTTTGTAATCAACCCTTTAAAACCAAATTCAGTTTGATCAAGAAGATATATAGAGATACAATAAGCATACTTTAAAAATACTCTCGGGTAGCATTTGTGATTTTTTTGACAATGGAAACTTTTTTCAAAAACTCAGAATGGCCCTTTAACTCAATTATACTGAATAATAACATTGTAGATTGCAAAAGACATTTTTAACTAAAAGTTAAAGTGATGTGACTGAAAGTTCTTTAAAGTCCAAAAAGATGGCCAAGTTCTTTGATGGATTTGACAACACTTACTGACAAGTCTCATTTTCATCTTTAAGCATAGCATAGCATATCTCAACTTTTAAAGGGGAATGTTCAGCATTTTCAAGGATCAATTTGGGTCTTGAATATATGTAAATAGCCTTCGGATTTACTGGAACAGCCCAAACAATCGCACGCAATCCCTTCAACCATACCAGTTAACAGTTATCTTTCATGTTGTGAAGGCCCCTAAAAGTTGTTTTCTATTTAAGTCATAGTCTTAATAAACGACAAGTTGTAATTTTGACTTCCAAACACTGATATTTATTGATACATGTATGCTTAATTTTATTTTTACCAGGTTCTGAGACTAAAAGTTTTTTGGACAAACAATAATTAGTGAACACATCCCTTTAAAGTTCAGCAAGCACCTGCAAATCTTAAAGAATTTAAAGTCACATTGCGGGATTTGTTTGTTTACAAAATGAAATTTACGGGATTTCGGGACAAAAGGTATTCTAGCTTAATCTCTGATGTTTAATTAAGTCAAAAAACTAAAATTCACGGCTTTGGGTACCGGTACTCAGAAGGCTTCGATGCAGCTGGATTTAAAATCGGGATCTAATAAAATGATTTCCATAAATAACATGCTAATGAGGTCAAGCGGGGGGCGTGTTAGTTAAATGACGTCACACTCCAATCTCCAGTAGCGCGTGCTAGTAGTGGGCGGAGCTTGTGAGTTATTGACGTCTCCCTCAATCAACTCGGTGTTGAAATGTAAACAATCAAAATTTCCTTCAAATGGCTGTAGAATTGGAACCACAAAAGGGAATCGATTTTTTTTTTAGTTCAACATTCATTTCTAAGTGCTAACTTTAAAAAAAAAAAATGATGAGAAGACTTTTTCTCAATGTCCAAGTCTGGGCTTTAAGTATCAAAGTTTTACTATAGCTATTAACATTTAACAATAATAATTAGCCTATAGCAAACATGCATGTACGGTACCAGTAGAATTGAATTGAATGGAGTTTTACGTTCTACTTTTCTGCACCTATATGGGCTAATTGAGGACAAGCAAACGACATGCAGTGTGCAATGAGGGAAATTTTGCCAGGACAGCGGCATTAGCCTGCTCTTATTTTCGATTTCCAACTGTCGAGGGATCTTTAACGTGCACAGCCAATAGCACACGGGGGCAGGTACCCGTAGAGGCTTACATTTTGAATAGTAGGCTTTAACTTACTCTCACTCAGTATAACTGTGTAAGTGTCTAAAACAGGGAAATTAGGCTATCCAACTCAAACAAACAATTTTTAAATTCAATCCCATGATTAGGCCTATATACTCTGGCTTTGAATGACTATTTATGATACTTTTGCCTTAACTGTATTAAAATATAACTAAATCAAATCATTACCATAGTTGCAGAGTAACGTATTAACAAGAAAACATCTAAGGAAGAGACCTTATACTGTCTGTCTATGACGAAGATGGGTGTGAAACTCGAAAATATGTCAAGCTTTTCGGCGTCTACGCGTGATAAATTGGTACATGACGCTTATAAACAAACCTTAGCATACATTACCTTTAAAGAAAATCCATTCAAATACGCTTCTTTCTTACATTAACATTTCATTGTCCATCACAAAACTTTCAAAACAAAATAACAACAACAAACTATTTCAGCATTATCTCATTCCAACGTCGGCCATGTTTATTTTAATAAAAATAGTCCGTGATTCATTTTTAATGTCATATCAATGCGCCACATTGTTTACTTTTTTTAAAATCTCGTTTCAAATCAGAGAAGGAATATGTTTTAGGGTCAAATAATTGCTTCCCAGAGACATGAAACTGAAGATTATGTCATTTAAAAGACGTGTCATTAATAGAGGAGAGCAGGGATGAACTTAAAATATCAACGCAAGCCGGATATCAATGTTATTTGCCGGAAAAGGACTTTTGTGAGAACGGAAGTCCGAAAACTCTGTTTCCTGAGTTGTCGAACTTTCTCGTAAAATAGTCAAATATTCAAATAATACTGTTTTAAAAGGAAGGGTGTGATTGAAGTGTCCCATAATTTCCAATCGTTCCACAATAATTGTTCTCCGTATGCAAGCTCTAGCAATGATGTCAAGGTTGTCTTGTAAAGTCAATTATTCGGATTATGTTCTTGAAAATGCATTTCTCAAAACAAAAAAAAGAAACACGCAACAAATTCTAGAATGAAAAATTATATAATTCAATGCTACAGTATTTCAATATATTTAAACGGTTCACTATGATTATGATAGGTACATATTTTAATATCAAGTAATTTGTGGTCAAAGGGAGATAACCATGAAATACTTATTTGTAGTCTGTAGGTCAGAACAAAGGGAAGTAATTCTGTAAGTAATAGGTTGAACCAATACAACAATATTTTCGTTAGTGTCCTAAAACAAATTCTTTGAATTCAGACAGGGGGCAAACGATGAACACATAAAAAAAATGTATTGTCGACATAAAATTTTAGGCTTCACTAATAAAAGTCAGCATTTATTTCAATGCATAATGAATAAAATAAAGATATAATGGGTCGTCGCCCAGAAGTTATTCCTTTATTAATAACCTATACCAGGCCTTCTCAATAAATTTTTTTAAAGGGCCAAATGCATTATATTATGAAAAAAAATATAGGGGCTAAATAGAGTTTTAGCGGAAAGGGTCACTCTTAAGGCCGTTAAGGGACCATTCTCAGGGGCGTCGCGTGCCAGATTTGGTCCGCGAGCTACCATGATTTGAGAAGACCTGACCTATACAGTGGACTACATGATTCTGCATGTGTCTGGCTTGAACGGAATATTGCTCACCCCAATGCAATTTTCTGTAGGGCCGAGTAGTTCTCGAAACCAGAACCGGAATTTTATATCCACACTGAGCCAACATTGGTTTCAAAACTCTATCCAATCGTTTTTTAGAATTTATATTCCGAGTAAAAATCAACATGATTGACACTGATTGGTGATAATTGGTCTAATCAGTCGGCACATTCTAAACCTTAGAGTCACGGTTTGTTCAAAATTACTCGTATCTAACTCGCAAAAAATCGACAATTTATCAAAAAAAAAAATGGGAGATTTAGAAATTGAAATTTTAAGGGCCTCTTCGTGATGGAATTTCTTGCCTTCTCCCAAAAATGTTTTAACTTAAGACCCATAGATCACAATTTATGAGCAAGAATGTTGTACTAGGCTTCCTAGATGTGTGAAAGTCAACATTTGTGCTATTTAACACGTAAAGTTGCAATTGTTTCTATTAGCTATAGATATAGCTTCAGTCTAATTAAAATCAGACCCTAATTTCGTTCGTTCGTTTTTTTTTTAAATCCGGTTTTTTAACCACTACATTTGGGTCTGAGAACGTCGCGCTTTGCCTGGTCTGATTTTAATTAGACTGATATAGCTTGTGCTTTAATAGTCTAGCCTTTCATATCCAGACGGTAAATCTCGGATAACAGTCCATCTTATGCATGCAATGAAGATCTGGATCAACTATGGGCATGAGACGCACCAACAATTATTGAGGAAAACATGCAATGAAGATCTGAATCAACTATGGGCATGAGACGCACCAACAATTATTGAGGAAAACATGCAATGAAGATCTGAATCAACTATGGACACGAGAAGAACCAAAATGTATCGAGGAAACCATGCAATGAAGATCTGGATCAACTATGGGCATCAGAAGCACCACAATATTTTTAAGAAACCATGCAGTGTATGGTCAGAAAGACTGTTTATAAACAAAAGAGAAAGTCGTATAACCAATATCCGCTGGCGAGCGAACAAACAATTATACCAAATCGTTGACTCTAACCAATGCCACAATCGTTGACGACGCCAAATCGTTGCATAGCGCTTCATGTCACAGATGCAGATAGGCCTACAGCCACAATTTTCCTAATTGATTTCCCTTCTTCAGATATATGCAATTATGTATCACTTCATCCCTCAACGATCAAGTCTAGTGAAGTAAAAGGATGTATTGAAATAAATTTCAAAATAATGTATCAAATTTTATAGCGATTATAGTAAGGTCAACAGTTTACAGATTGTTTTCTTGATCGATCGCTCAACAATAGGAACTCCGCATGATATAGGTTGAGAAACAGAACGGCGTTCGATTCTATTATAAAACGTCCAATTAAATTAGCTGTCACGAAGCCATATCATGACAATTGTAACTAGACTCTAACGAACTTGTAAATAGCCTGGCTTTCAATAACCCCCATTCAATCCTTCGTGTTGCTCGTCAATAGTTCAAAAACCTACAGATTCGGAATAAAAAGAGTGGGTAATAATATTCCCATCAATCACAGTTTATTGTTTAAAAATATGGTATTCATTCATACATTATGTGTATATTATGCGTGCTATTAACCAAACAAATTAATTTATTCTTTAAAGGGATTGTAAAGAGGTTTTCTAAACTTTGTTTGTGCATCGGGGACACTGATATAGCATCAATATGCTGAAGATATCTATCTACATTGCTCCCAGTCTAGAAGAATATTTCAATAACTTTGATTATTTTAACCTCAAATAATTTTTCAACTCGCTCCACTCGGCGAAATTTTTCTGCAACCAACGTCAAATCCTGTATCCGCCCCTGAGGACATATTAAATACATATAATTGCCCCTTGAAAAACACCTGTATTAGTGCTGTAAAAGCAAATACTAAAATTCCTATAAAATAATGATAATATTGTATTCATTGACAAAGGTCAATAAAATATAAGACATTACAAAGTAAGCCTAACATATGAATGCAAATTTCCCAGTATACATATTATTCAGCTCGGAGCTTAATAAAGATTTTATTTTATAAATATTAAGTCTTATTGACTTATTGCTGTAGGTTAAAATTGTTAAGTTTTTCAGAAAGTTTCATTTCGATAAAGTATACACATATACAAGAAAATATACTTTAAAAAATCATACATGTTAAATTATTATTGTGAACTATAATGAAACGTTGTGTATAAATGATAACTAGAAGCCTATATCCATTAAAAAATTGTTGTTCTTAATGTGCTATGATCATAATGTCTTAAATAATGAATGACTATTTTGTTAATGAGAAAAAAAACATTAAGACTGCCTCTTTAAAGAGCAACGTTTTACATACGTTTTACACCAAGGGAAGCAATCCCTGCAATTTCGCTTGACCACTGAAGTTACTTATGAAAATGTTTTAAAAGTGAATTTAAGTTAAGTTAGAATAGGTAGTCACGTCTTCAAGAGATTTTCAAATTCAATGCCATAATAAGTCTGCGGAGTACTGTAATTCGTAGCAATGCACGGAGGTACAACGAGTATCTCTCAATTTAATAGAGTTCCCCGTAGGCCCTAAATAAGTAGACATACCAGCCCTCGTCCTGCTTCATCTCTCAACACTCTCGCATCTCTATAAAATGTCTCAGATTATTCCTCCGCCTTCGGATTTTCCAACCCGGTTTCCCCCTGTCAGTGATGCAGGTCGGAGGGGCTGACATGGAAAAGCGTCTAGTCGTTCGGATGGGACAATAAACCGAGGCCCCGTGTGCTATTGGCTGTGCACGTTAAAGATCCCTCGACAGTTGGAAATCGAAAATAAGAGCAGGCTAATGCCGCTGTCCTGGCAAAATTACCCTCATTGCACACTGCATGGCGTTTGCCCGTCCTCAATTAGCCCATATAGGTGCAGAAAAGTAGGACGTAAAACTCCATTCATTTCATTTCATTTCAGATTATTCCTCTTCCACACAAATATCAATCTCCTTGCCTCTCCTAACTTCCCACGTTCTATACCTCTTTACTTCCCATTTTCTTCTCTTTACTTCACATTTGATTTTCTCTCCTCTCATTCCTCCCCCAACTTCTTTCCTTCCCAAATCCTCCTACTTTTATTTCCCTCTCATATCTGTCCACTTCGGCATGAAATTCCTCCTTTCCTTCTGTCCCCTCTCTATATACTCCTTCACATTCTTCCATCTTCTCTAATTATCCCTGTCTCTTAATTCTAAAAAATAGAAATAAGACATAAATCGGTAACACACCAAAGAACATCGATCAAATGCAGATGTTGTGTTTAGTAGCCTAATTTTCACTTTGTAAGCTCTGTATTCATGAAAAAACTCTAGAAATACTATAAAATGTGACAAAGTAATTAGTTATGGAAAAACGATTTCATTGTCAATTATTGTTTTGTATTTTCCCTATAATGATCAACCATCTGTTGTGTGACTAGACGTTGTATTCATGCCTCATTGAGAATACATACATTCCAACATAGATAGGACTAGTATGCTGTTCTGAAATTAAACAAATTTTATGTCCATTTTTTAAATAAATATAAATAGGCCTATGCTCTAAAATGTAATGCTGCAAACACAGACGCCCATTTGAAAATTGTTCCATCCACGCATACAAAATAAAAAACCCTCTTTACAATCCCTTTCAGATATCCTTAATACTATTATACAGCTTTTTTATTCATTTCAAACTATATAGGCTATATCCTGCGATTTCCTGTTTCCCACTTCCAAGAGAATGACAAGACGCAATCTGTCATCCTATTCGGCCTTGTACCTCACCGTGTACAGTACCGGACACCTCGACAGCAAACGTTTAACTCGGTACAGTATATGGTCGGCAAAATCATGGTCACGACCATTGCAAAGCTTTTAATATCGTGAAATCCAATAGTCCGATTTTTTTGGTGTTACATTTCTCACTTAAACCAATTCTTATCGTAAAGATTTATGTGGTATTAAAAAATACAAAAAATATCAAAATGGTCAGGAAGTATCGATCTCAGAAACTTAGAACTTATAAGATGACCAAAATGATGTCGTGATAAATTTAGGCCTACAGTATCTTATTTATTTCCATAAAAAAAGAAGCAATAAGCAGGACGTAAAGTAAAACGCGTTTTATGACGTCACTGACAATTATCTACCGGAATCTACTATTATTGATATCTATGCAGATCACTGTCAGTGACGTAAAAAATGCGTTAGTTTTAGTGGAACTGCAAGAACCACAGACCAGGAATAAAATTGGAATTGCGCAAAAATGCTAGAAAAAGTTTAGAAAACCAACATTATACAATCCCTTAATCGCTATATATTTACACAACATGTTGATTCATTCAAAAGGAGCAAAAAGTAGGACGTAAAACTCAATTTTATTTCAATCCGAAAACATTTAATAAAACATTATCATTTGAATATCAGATGTTCAATAAATCGTTATGATATTATGTTTACAGAACATGTTTTACGGTCATTTATTAACAATTAAACTGATTATATCGATATACTATCTCAATATACAAATATTGTTCTTTTTTTATTAATATTGTATATTTTATTTATATTATTAACAGTCACAAGATGATATTGGGCAAAAACAATTATTGTTCTTCTACAGCTGGGAAATATCTCAGTTAAAGCATTTTTGAATGTCGATTAGGGCATTGAACATATGTAAATAGCTTCCAGAAGTACCAGAACTGCACAAAAATAGCATAATTGAACTATATGGTCTATACCCCTACCTAAATATTTATCCTACATTTTCTATATATGTGTTTCCTAATGTAAGACATAGTCTTAATTAAGTTTAAGTCCTTATTTGACTTTCGAACGCTGATAATTATGGACACACGGGGGTTTTGAAGGCTTATATTTCGAGGGAGAGTAGTAAACATCATCAGATTCTGAGACTCAAAGTTTTTGGTGAACGGTTAGTAAACATATCCCTTTAAGGTTGACTATTAAATGAATAATTTTGAGTTTTTTAGAAGCCAAATCGGCCTACGTATGTTCGAGAAATTTTTTTTGATGATATATAGTCACTTTACAATAATTATAATAAATTTTTTAGTTCTTATCCAGTCGTGCTGAACATAAAATGCATAACAGTATTGAAGAAATTTAAATTATTAATATTTGTTCTAGGAAAAGTTTATAACTAAGGTCTAGTTACTTTCTTTTTCAAACTTGGATAGTTTGATGTACTTGGGTGATTGCTAAAAGATTATAACAAGTTTGAAAATTGATTTTTTAGGTTACCTCAAGTGCATTATTAGGAAAGTCGTTGATAAAAAATTTATTTTTTAGTTCACCATCCGTTCGACTTAAAACAGAGAGGTCATCAAGGTTGTGTCAGAGTTTAAATAGACACTATTTTTTGTACGTGGTGTAACCCTAATGTAGTGTTTAAAAAACCGGACTTAAAAAACCGAATGGAACGAAATTTGGGTCTTAATTTTAAGTAGATTGAACCAACAGGACGTCCCTTAAATTCACTAATTGAGGGACAGGGTGTTCCGGTCTAGCTACAATATAGATCGGCCAATATTGAGTCTTGATTGGCCGAGGTCTCGCGAGGTCTTGCGAGGATCGACATCATCTAGCAGATTGGTAGAACAGATCGAATCTTAGTTTTGTTAAAATCGCAATTCACATGTAATGCGTATTTAAAGCATCAACAAAGCGTAGAAAGCAGTTAAAATATCGAACGAGATAAGATTGAACACAGAACCAACATAAAATAATGGGTTAGGTCGCAATTACGAGAAAACAAAGCTGCAATTGCGATCATGTCGTGCGTGTTTTCTAGATCGCATTCGGTGAAACGATCCTTAACCATGATTAAAACAGCAACAGCCGCTAATTCCTAAAAAAAAAAATTGTACATGCATGCGTCACACTAACCATAAATTTAAAAAAAAATATCTATGGTGTCATCACGTACCGATCGTTCAACGCTTATCTTGTATATTGTATATTATAAATAAATCTTTTGTCATTATTATCTGCTTAATACGTTTACTTTATTACTCAAAAAAATAATTATTGCTATTTCAGATCCCATGGGCTTTTGTCAGTCGTTGCGTTTTTATATTCCTCAGTAGTTCAGTGACATAAAAACACAGTCTATGTTACGCAATATTTTCACTTCAAACTTAAAGCATCGGTGGGTTCAAACATTATACTTTATTTTGTATCAAACCTATCATAATATTATTTTAAATCAAACCTCACATACATTGATCAAATTGAACATAACATTATATTAAATAACATCTTTCATACATTTTTTGTTTGGATAAAATATATATATATATTCATAATATCATTTTGAATCAAACATATTTTGGATCAAATCGAACATTTTATTATTTTGGATCAAATTGAACATAACATTATATAAATTACATCTTTCATATATTTTTCGTTTGGATCAAATTTATCATAATATCATTTTGAATCAAACCTATCATACATATTTTAGATCAAATTGAACATTACATTATTTTAAATCAAAGCTATGACACATAGATTTTTTGTTTAAATAAAATCGACGATACATAGATTTTTTGTTCAAATAAAATTGACGATACATATCTTAAATCAAAATTATCATACATATTTGGATCAAATCTAATAATATAGGCTACATTTTCGGTGCATACGTCCTTCCATACATTAGGTTTAATCTAAAAATTATACGATCAAATAATACAGCCTATTACAATAATCATAGATAAGAATGAATGCAGATCAATGACCAACATTTTCTATGTGACCTGTCTGATAATAACAAAAGATAAACTATTTAGAAACTTTATCAAAATCATATGTCGTCATAAATATAGTAGCCTCTGGCAGTAACCTATAGGCATTTTGATACTTAATTAACGGTGAAGGTAAAATGCCGTTCTTTCTTTCATTTTGATGTCAACTTTTAGCATTGTTGTCACAAAGGGTGGGGTTAGGAACATTTACCATCAGAAAAATAGTTTGTACACCCAATTGCAACTCTAATTTAATTTCATGATGTTTATTCGTTTATCAGAATGCACCACATGAACTTTTTTTTAAAATGTTTATCAACTTTTAGCATTGTTGTGACAAGGGTGGGGTTAGGCACATTTACCCCCAGGAAAATAGTTTGTACACCAAATTGCATCCCTAATTTAATTCCCTGATTCGCTTATGCTCAAAAATATTTATCAGAAAGCGCCACATGAACTCTTTTTTTTAAATGTTAAGGGGATGTAGTCGAGGACGGTTGGGGGACCTCTCAGCACTTCTATTTGAGGTTTGTGCTATAATTTAAAATCATTTTCAAATAATATGTAAACGGATTTGAATAAATCCTTCTAAAATTTGACTTTAATTGGTTATATAGCCTATGGTTCTCAAATCTGTGACAAAAATCTAATTAATCAATAATATAATTTTTAAACATGTTTTTTTTTTCTATCAAGTTTTACAACTGAATTTAATCAGTCGATAAACATAACTTAATCGTTTCAAAATGCGTAAACAGAACTTTATAATTCAGCCTTAAATCTTTAAACAGAACTTTATAATTCAGCCTTAAATTTGTAAACATAACTTTATAATATAGCTTTAAATATGTAAACAGCACTTTATAATTCAGCCTTAAATTTGTAAACAGAACTTCATAATTCAGCCTTAGATTTGTAAACAGAACTTCATAATTCAGTCGTAAATGTGTAGACAGAATTTTACAATTCAGCCTTAAAGTTGTAAACCAAACTTTATAATTCAGCCTTAAATTTGTAAACAGAACTTTATGATTCAGCCTTAAATTTGTAAACATAACCTTATGATTCAGCCTTAAATTGCAAACAGAACTTTATAATTGATTCTAATGTTTGTATTTTTCTTATCAGGTTTTGTCTTAAAAAAATAAAACAAACAAGGCCCAGTTGATAACATATAAAAAACATGACATGTTTATGAGGGTTCAAACATATGGCTATCAATACGTAGTGACCCACTCCAGGGCTTAATCGCGGTCGAGTTGATTCCTTCGTATTTTTCCATTGTTAGTGAAATAGATCTGAGGACTGACATGGAATAAAGAAACCAAGTACTAACGATCCGAATTGCAAAACGAAACTCGAAATCCAAAAAGACATTTTGACGAAACAGCTTATGAATTTTCACGAGGAATTATATTAATCATACATGAGTAAGTATATCATAATGAACAGTGGTAAAATGCGTCTAGTTGTTCGGATTGGGGAATAATCAAGTCCTCTTGTGCTGCATATTGTGCCCGTTAAAAAATGTGAAAAAGCCAATTCCATTGTCCTGACAAAATTTGCCTCATTGCATACTTTGTGGCGTTATACCAAACAGGTGAAGAAAAGTAGGACGTAGAACTATATTTCATTTACGTAGAGACAACAATGATGGGCGATACGTAACAGCACACCAACCTTACATATATATCCATTATACTCAAGGAAATGTTTACAATACTCACACTGGGTTGTATCATTAGAAGTCAGTTTTCTACCATACAGTAGAATATTAGGAATAACAAGTTGCCATAAGCCATAGTTAAGGTAAGAATATATCAATATTGTGAAATTTATATGAATGTATATAGGTATATAATAATGTAATTATATTATAATGACACGTTATTATTTAGTGGACCAAGTAACGGCGATTGTTAAGATATACATCTTCAAAGGACGTAAATTCGTGGATTTTTTGTTGATATTGACAAGTTTAAGATGATTGAATGAATAAATAAATTATTCTTACTTGTCTGTATATGTGTGGGTTATCGAGGACGGAAAATGCCATTCAGTGTGCAATTAGGAACAATAAACCGAGACCCCTCGAACTACAGATTGGTGCGTTAAGATCCTTTGAGAGTTGACGAAGTTGAAATTAAGAGTAAGTTAATGGCGATTTCCATCATTACACACTGCATGGCGTTTTCCCGTTTAAATAGACCCAAACATGCGCGGAAAATTTCATTTGATTTCGATGCCCAACTAAAGAGAGACTTATGTAGGACTCTAAGATTTGAACGTTTGAAAAAGGTGTGTAGAACATGCTTATCTGGGGATCATGGAAGAAAAACCTTACTAGTGTTATTGTTTCAGCAATATTTAGAAACGCTGTAAAAGATGAAAAAAATGTATATTTTGAAGATAACAGCACATTGTTTAATGTTTTTCTCTACTAAATATACATTTTTATATCAATATTTTGGGTTTATAGATTAATTTTAATAAAGAGAGAAATTCTCTTTTTATGAATTTGATTTGATTCGCAACTTTTATTTTCACCGTAACTAAAATAAACAAAGTAATTTGGTTCATACTTCAATTATCAACTGGAAACAGACTTTGAAACAGCAAAGAGTTACTGTTATGACTACCACTGCAGCTCAAAGCCTGTTCAATTCATTGCATTGTTATTTAAAATGGCAACAGCCTTCAATGTTGACTCGGTCTTTGTACAAATCAATTTAACACTTACAAAATATATTTGATTTTAACTAAAAGGTTTAAACTCGGATACAAATCGATAAATTTGTAAGAAGTTGACATGTGTACATGAGATTTTTGCATTGTTATGAAAATATTTTTATTTGCCTATGGTTTCGTAATTGCAACTCAAGTTGAGGTCATGAAGCACTTATTGATTAATTTGAAAATGGATTTTAATCATTTGAAGTATGTTATCATAATATTACAATGTGTATACTATATTGTTCTCAAATTTGTCTATTGTATTCTTGTGAGGTTTTTTGTTTGTTTTGTCTGGATGCCTGAAACCCTTGTTTTTCAACTTGGGGGACATGTCCCAGACTGGGGACATTTGGACATTTTCTGGGGAACACAAACTGAGCTATAGGTATAAAATTTTTTGTTATATTGTGTATTATCTGAGTGGATATGCATCCAATGACCACTGCCAGCAACGTAGGGCCTATTATAAAGACAAATGCTGTGACTTTATGCTTCATGCTTCAAAATTGCAATTTTTTAGATGACTTCCGCAGACAATTCAGGGGACATGGTCATTTCCTTGTACGTAATCGGGGGCACTTGATAAAACAAGACGTTGAAAACCCAGGCCTACAACGAATAAACAACGTGCTCGATGAAAAACGTGGGATTTTTAAACATTTCATAAACACCACTGAAAGTTTTAAAGGCAATGTGCTAAAATTGATAAGACTGAAGTGTAAAGAGATTTAAGAGTCTCGTATCTAAAGAACTAATGTTTGTATTTTAATTGGAAACATGTGAACTTTACGTAATGTATACATGCATGTTGATGTCATGATACCCTTTCTGTATAATTTAGTAGATACTTCGACAACATTTAAAGAAAAAGTATGTTACCGTCAGTTTAAGTTATTTGTTCACTATACGTTCGACCAATTAAACTTAAGTCTGAGAACCTGGATTTTTTAAGCTTGTCTAATCAGTATGATAGTGTTCACAACTCTTCCTCAAAATCTATGTGTAGCAATAATTATCAGCATTTTCATTCCAAAAATACGACTCGTATTTTAGTGAGACTATAATGAATTATATAGAAAACACATACATATATACTCAAAGTTTAAATAGGGATAAGCTGAAAGGTGTGCGATTTTCGTGAAGTACTAGTACTTCTCGAGGCTATTAACATAATATTCAAGACCCGAATCAAACCTCGAAAATGCTGGTTATTCAACCCCGTTTTTGTGTGCTAATCGACTCGGCGGTACTTTTTTTTTTTTTTTTTGAGGTTTTCAAATTGTTTTGCCCAAATAAATGGAAACCGTAGGTAAATTTTTTTAGAAAGGTGTTCATTGTCTAAAAGTTTGCTCTTGGAAACTTATGTACGTATTGCAGTTCCGTGCCAAATTGTAGAGAAATTATACTTATACTGAAAGTATCGAGCTTTAAAGTCTTAATATTGAAACTAGTTTGAATTCCTTACTTGTCAATATAACTCTTTTTTTAAAAAAATCAGTTGGGTCAAGTAGATTCAAGTAAAAAAAATTAAATAGAAAATTGTTCACGTACAATTATTGTCAACTTATTTGTTCATGAAAAAAACGTCAGATCATCCTTTTATCAAAGTCACCGGCAAACATGTTGGTTTAACAATGTCCTGATTAGAAAAAACTCAAGTGTCATTTAACATTTTCATACAATTTCCGTCCTTAATTGGTAATTTTATTGATTATTCCTTCATGTTTTGGTTTATGATTGAGTGGAATATCCAGGACTTTGTTCTTTTTAATTTGCAATGACGTTGATGGACTACGATACTACCATATCGATCTAGAAATTACAGTCTTTGATCCGTCTGACGATAATATTTACAATCGATGGAAGCCAAACAGACAATTAATAAAGCAAAAACTCCACTTAAATAATTACGTACGAGTCAAATCCGTAATCTAAATTCTCGAGAGCAATAGTTGTGATGTGATGCATGCATATTTTACGTTTTGTGATGTCTTCAAACACTAAATTTAAATGAAATTGCTAGTACCACTGATATCTGATTAAAAATTGAAATGGTTCAAATTGATGCTAAAGTGTTGAAAACCTCTTAAAACTCTTTAAATCAACAAAATGAAAAACTAAAGGGATTGTAAAGTGATTTTCTAAACTTTGTAGTGTATCGGGGATAGCATCAATTTGCGCCATACAAATTTCCATTCCGATGTTTGTGGTTCTTGCCATTCCACTTAAACTAACGCGTTTTAAGACGTTACCACCACTGATCTACCGGAAGCTACTATTGATATCTCAATCTCTCATACAGAGTTGTTTCCCCTTCGGTCCAGATTTCACCTCTGTCACTGTCTCGGCGGTTTTACAAGATTCTTGTAAAACACCTTTATGCTCTATATTTTGCTTTTTAAACGCTTTCCGTGTCTTTATTCCCACATTTTTTTAGTAAAAGCATGAAATATTATTTCATTTGAGATTAAATACAATTTTCAAACAGTTTAAATGTAAGGACTATATTTTTGTGTAACGCTATCTCATGTTTGAGTAATTTGTTATAGGTATTCATCCGAGAAAACGTCATTATTTAGATGACGTCATAGAGGAGAATGCAGTCTTGATGAAGTTGTCAACACAAAATAGGTCTATTTTTTGAGTAGGTGACAGAGATTGAATCTGGACTGCCAAAGCTAGGGAAGACAACTGTGTAAGAGATTGTTGATATCTATGCAGATCAGTAGGGGTGACGTCATAAAACGCGTTAGTTTTAGATCAGTGGGATGACGTCATAAAACGCGTTAGTTTAAGTGGAATTGCAAGAACCACAGACGTCGGAATGACGTCATATTGATGCTATCAGTGTCCCCGATACACATGTATACAAAGTTTAGAAAACCTCTTTACAAACCCTGTAACATACTCCAAACAAAATAAGATACATGTTTACACGCTAAAGGTTTATAAAAATCACGACGGAGGTTAAGATCAAGAGTAATGATATGTTATTTTAGTTCTGAATACCACTGTGAGTTAATTCAAACCTCTTTGCTTTTATAGCAGACCTGCATTGGCTGTTTACATAAAACTCGTGCTCTAGGCCTACTTTAGAAGTAGTAATCATATTGGATAATATTTGGTAGAAATTGCAGTATTCGTATCATGGACTAGGATAGATATTGAATAGATTATGGGGACAAGTTACGCTGGAAAGGCAGGTAAGCATCTATAACAGTAGTTCCCAACCTGGGGTCCATGGCCCGCTAGGGAGTCATGGGGTATTTGTCAGGCGACCATGACGCATGAGGATGTATGCTCAAATTTTATTTAAAAATATTTTACTCTGGGTTAGGTCTGAAGTTGCTTGTGGTCAAATGCATCTGAGCTCCTGGTGATGAGGAGGCACGACAACCCTTGAGCTATAGAACAGGGGATCATGGCTCTGGGAGCTTCGTGAAATTTGGGCCACAGCTTGAAAAAGGTTGGGAACCACTGATCCATACAAGTAGGATAAGAAACTGGTTTTCTAGTCTTTTATGTGTATCGAGGGAAATTTAAGCCAAATTGCATTTTTATGATAGTGATTTCGTAATTTGTTACCGTTTTGGTAAAATGATGGTAACCACAGATAGGGAATTGTTGCGTTGCTTTTAGAAACTTTAAATCTCATCGTTACGCGGTACACACATCGCCTACAAAAAGCTCTTAAAGCTTGACTTCCTTCATTATGGCAAAATTCCGGATTTTTATCAGCAAGTTGCAGACAATGAAATTAAATGAAGCAAATTCAATGGAATTTTAATCAAGACTTTGTTTCTCCGAATGAAAATTCATTGAAAATATAAAATTAATGTTTGTTAATAAATCGACATGTCTACTTGAATCTTTCAAAGAAACAGCTTACATCACTGTTGACATTATTTTGTCTCATCGGATGACTTGACACTTTTTTCCGACAATTTTATAATTTGAAACATGAAGATAAGATTTCTAGTGTCCACCACAGAGTACAAAATAGATTTTTTAATTCACAAGAAAGCTAAAGAGGCGAATAAAAAGATATAGGTCTGAACACGATGTCTATTCGCATTTAGAAAAGACAATAGAGAGCTAATTTAGATTTGACGATAAAACACTTTATTCAAGTAGCCCATGTTTAAGTATTTCTAACAAAAAACCCACACAAAATGTTGAAAATGCTTGACATTAGCTACGCAAATAGAGAGAAATATAGACTGTATATAGTTAAAATAATTTTCTATATAGACCCAAGTCGTTTTGTTTATATATAGAAATAAGACATACAGAAAGGAATTTGTCAACTCAATATAACCATATTGACGAGGGCTGACCACAAAGTTTTGATTCGGTTTTTGACATGAGAATGTGTAAAGTTTGTGCCGATTTTGTGTTATATTTTGAAATATCTATATACTATAACACTCTAAAAGCAAAGTTAAAACTGAAAAATACTGTTTTTAAAGGCAAAACAAATTATGTTTGTAAACAAGGATTGCCCTGCTGAAATTCAAAGATTGGTTTTGAATTGTTTCTTAATGGTTTAAAAATAAAGTTTTCGAAATTGTTGCAGTAGGCTGCAGTCATATATTTTGACATTTTTGTCAAATGAAGCAATAACTGAACCCCGTATGCTGCAGGATCTGTGCATTAAAGATCCCACGACAGAAGGAAATCGAGAAAGAGGGGGCTAATACCACTGTCTAGTAAATGTTCCACCACTGTACAACACATTGCATCTCATCAGAAGCAAAATTTACTATTACCAAATAAAACTCATTATATTTCACAACATTTCAACCAACCCTCATATTTTAAGTGAGAAACCATTCTGTATTTGTTGATATTCCAATAAACCCTGAAGTCTCATATGATTTATTTATTATCACTATGTTTTTAATTCTATTTAATCATAAACATATGGTACACTAACATTCAATATACAGATTTCCAATGTGTGTCGTTATTGGATTTTGAGTAGAATGTTTTGTTGAATAAAGTTAAAGGATTATATAGTTTCGTTGTGTCTTGAGCGAGTTATAATAGTTAAGATATTCACGGCGTGTGGAACTGATAGTGTATTGTAGTTGTGTTTGTGAAGGTGAGACGTTGAATTGCGATATCAGCCTGATTTTTTTTTTGAGTTTTCAACACTTTTTGGGTAAAGTTTTAACATTTGTGTATACTTTTTGAAATGTCAACTAGCTTAGTATGATATTCGCCTCGTTTGCATCTGTATGTAGGATAGATGGTTGATGGTTGCTAGTTAAATTCCAGTTGCAGGATTTTTTTTTTTGTAAACTAATAGTTGTTGGATTTGTGGTAGTTCAATCAGGATCAATTATGTGGTTGTTTACTGTTTGTCTGGTATGTATAAGGGATACTTTAAACTTTTATTCTGACTTTTCGGATTTTCCCGTTCGATATTTGTCTAACATTTTGTTTCAGAAAAATGTACTCACGTTTCGGGTAAAAGTACCATTTAAAACTATGAACTTTGTTTTTCACTAAAAAAAAAAGTACAGGTATAAAATCTTGCAATTTATTTTTATTTTTAGCATGTGACTTCTTGCATCTGAATTTCACTTAAAAGTATTTCTTAAAACAGGACGCAATACCAAGAGGTTTAATGTACTAACTGAAATACTTTTCTTTTTCAGGAAAACAGTCAATTTTATCGGGTAGTATTAATGCGATTTTGAGGTCAAAAACTCGTCTTTCGCGATAGTGACAGAAACACCAATGACGAATACTACAAAAAGCTTACTATTCTTTTGAAAGAAATAATTGGCGACAATCGTGTTAATACTGAATTTTAAAGAAGATGACACCATTGAAAGGCAATTAAGTGTTCGGTACGAATATAGTATAATCTCAGAAAGATAGTTTTCTTACTTACACTTACGCGTAATTTTCATTCATAATTAAAGAAAATAGCCGAAGTTATTATCGGCAAGTGTCATTATGTGTGTGTCTATATAGTTAGACTCTAACTTCCAGACGTTTCTGATTGTGTCAAACCCCCATCGCGTGACAAAAATGACTCTCGTGGGACAACGTTAATTGACAGTCTTGAATCTCAAGTGAATTCCAAGTCAACAATATGTCCGTTCGATTCAACTACTGTAAAATGTTACAGAAGCATCATGCATTGCAGTGGCTGATGTTAACAATAGCATTGTTTGCAGTGTTCCAGATTTTGACAACGTTGCAACAAGACACTGTAGTGGATCAAGTAGACAGCAAGTTAACTGGAAGGGTACCGAAAGCTTTTTATATGGCCGAGGATATCGAAATGTCGAAATCGTTTTCGGAGGATTGGCCGAATGTTACTCAATTGTGCGAAGAAATTGAAAAATATTTATCCCAAACTAAAGAATTGGATGTCAAATTTCCATGGAATTTTCAGTTACGTGACAACAGAGACAGGTCATGCGATGCACAATATTCCAATTATTCTGCAATTCCTGCGAACTCTGTCAGCATTGTCATGGCAATCGGCAATGCTCCTTTGACTCAAGTTCTTAGTTCTGTGATGTATATTCTGTTCAACACACCCAAATCTTTAGTGCAGAATATTTATGTGGTTGGCGATTCTAGAATAAATGAAAGTGACTTTGAAATTCTTGAAAACATCCTGATTCCAGTGCCATTTTTCAGAACGTTCCGACTAAATAATATTTCTTCAGATTTAGCAGCTACATACTTCGCTTCTAGATTCACCCGAGCGTCGTATCTAGTCATGATGAACGCTCGAGTGATTGTGTCACGGGGATGGCTGGAGCCGCTGGTTTTCCCATTGAGACAGCATTTCAGAAACGTCGTGGTTCCTAATGTTATTTTTGAACTAAATGAAACTCAGAAAGACAGTGAATTGTCATTTTCGACTAGAAGGGAGCTAGATTTCGATTTAGACCTTCATTGGGGTGCTAAAGTCATAAACAGAAATGTTGTAACTCGGACCCCAACAGTGTATGAACATTTATTTTCAGTCGGTGCCAAATATTTCAAAGAAATTGGAGGGTTCGACAACGTTCGAGGTGCATCCGGGGCCGAGGCTGTTCTTTGGAGTATCAAGACGTACTTGTGCCGTGGACAGGTTCTGATATCTCCATGTTCAAGAGTTTATGAAACTCCTTTGAAAAATTCAAACAAAGGCATTAACTTGTCAAAAATTACAAACTATAAAATGTACATCGCTCGAGCCTTAATGGGTACGGACCAGAGCAGCTATGTGTGTCTTGCGTCCGTGTTCAACAGAGCTCCTGTCGCTAGAAGTAGCGGCAATGGTAGATATCGCAGTCGGTCGTCATCGGTTGTATACTTCTCTAATAAAGCTCGCAATTTTTACTCACAATCACTAAAGTGCGCCACTTTCAGACTATTCATGAGCATCGGACAACCAGGACTAGCGCTTCGCCCTAAAGCCGTGGAACATTTCGGAAAATTAAAGGTTAAAAACTCAGACTTATACGTTTCAACAGATAAGAAACGTGAAAAACTAATTTTAGTTGGGAATGACTCTCAAATGGGAAGAGAATTTCGTATTGACTTGAATCAATTCATGTTTGGAAAAAAGTGTGTGAGTGTAAAAAACGATGAACCCTTTTTAACCGGATGTGGTAATTTAATCGACTCCAGACTGTGGACCTATAAAAATAACAAATTGATGTATAAAGAGAAAAAGTGTTTAACGCATCAGACGGACTTTGGAGGAAATACAACAGGAACATTAAAAATGTTGCCTTGTACAGACAACTATTCAAAAGAAAACCAGTTTGTGTTTTCGTTGCAATATGCTAAATCGTGTCTCTAATCTTACAATTTTATTTATAAAATATGTATTTTGACCATGTTGTATTTTCTATTAAATCGACTTTGTCAGGAAGGTCCTGCTCATCTGACCTCAAAGTACAAGAAAGCAGAAGCGACGGTATTTTCCCCAAATTTTCTCCTCTGACGCCTCAACACAGCTGCAGACTGCGGCCGCATCCTCCGACTGGAATTTGTCTTGCACACACCCCTGATTGTGGTGGTCAGTCAAATTGTTATCATTCTTTGGTTGTGGTTCTATATTGATAAAATTTAATGTCAATTTCTGATTCGATAAATCCAATTGGGCAACACATTGTCGCAGATGCCGTCATTGTATTGTCAGTGTGTACAGTATTTTACTGGTAGACTGTTATGGGTGGTTTTTATAGATACCATACTGAATACATCAACTGTTATGGAATGCTTAAAACATGTTTTATGAGGAATGAATGAAAAGTTACAAATTCGCGTTGATAAAAGAACTAAGATAACAAAAAGTAAACTAAAACCGTTATCGTGGTGGTTGCAGAGCTTCAGGGAGATATAAAATGAATTTTAAAATGCTACATTTTTTTGCGTATATTTAGGCGTGCAGTAGCGGAATCGGTTTATCACCTCGTCCAAACAATTTAGTTTGACTCTTCAGCCACCTCCCATCTATAGGAGCAAAAATGGTCGTAAATGGTATGATCTCAACCAATGCAAAATTGAGAGGGTGTCATTGTGACGATACGTAAGTTCCACTATAAGAACTGTTCCAAAGGACATTTTTTATGTAATAATTGTTCCATTTGGAACTTCTATTTTATAACACTTGACCTAATCCTAACCCCGAAACCTGATATTATATGATAAAAATTCCCGAGATCATTTATTATAATAATGTTTGTTCCATGAGGAATATTTATTATGAGGAACAAATATACAGTCACATCATCAGTGTCAATATTCAATATTTTATATTATAACTTATAAAACTTTTCTACTATCCCTCTCATTCAGAAACCAACATACCATTAAAATTTGTCGAATGTCACATGTTGGAAAGCTTGTCGCTTAGTAATTGATAGCATGATGTGATATATTTCTCTTGAATTTCTAGTAAATTGTTTTGGTTTCTTTTTTCAGGTAGACGAAAAATATTGATCAAGAATTTTGTCGCTTGGCATTGAGCCAAATAGGTCAACATCAATTAAAATATGCAGAGTGCAATAAGGGTTAATTATTCCATGACGGCAATCGTATGCAATAAGATGCATTTTGACAGAATAGTGGCTTTAATCTACTATTTTCGATCTTACCGTAACACTCCGGGTTTTATCTCAATTATATATGAAGCGTTATCGTAAATAGAACAGAAAAGATAGTGGACCACGGCCATATACGCCTAACGAAAAATTCAATAGGGATAAAATTAAACTTTCTCAAACCTTTCGATTTAGGTCCAATAACATCCATTTTAAGTTTCATCAAAATCGGTTGAAAACTAAGAGAGTAATAGCATTTTCAAGATTTGGGGCAAGGGCAATAACTCTGCTTCTAACGATCGAAAATAGCTCAAATTCGAACTTGATCTTCGTTTTATGAATATGTATACACATATCAAATTTCATTTGATTCTGTCAAAAACTCTAGTTTTTAGAGCGTTTACAAGCAAATGTTGACTGACAGACCGACAGATTTGTGGCAAGGGCAATAACTCTGTTTCTAACGATCGAAAATTGCTCAAATTCGAACTTGATCTTCGTTTTATAAATATGTATACACATATCAAATTTCATTTGATTCCGTCAAAAACTCTAGTTTTTAGAGCGTTTACGAGCAAATGTTGACGGACGGACGGACCGACGGACGGCATGACCGACGGACGGACGGACAGGGGTGCCGACAATATACGTCCTCATAGAGAGATGAGGGCGTATAAAAAGGATACTGTGCAATAAAGTAAATTTTTGCCAAAAACTTATGTTAAGATTTTCTATTGCCTGTTTGTAAAACAAGGTGTTAAGTATAAATATTTGAAAATGTTTCCTATCGTGACAAGACGTAACAAACATCAAATAGAATAGATAAGTAAATAATGCAGTTTGCAACACAACAAATTTTGGCATTTAGTCTACTCTTCTTTAACCACCATTTAAATATGTGTAATTGTATCACACGACCGAAACAAATTAAAGATAGTGGACCACAGCCATATACGTCCACCACGGCAACGGATGGTAAAACGAAAAAGCCTTAAATTTAATCAGAAGTAAACTAAACTTTCTCACATCTTTCGAATTAGGTCCAATAAAATCCATTTTAAGTTTCATGAAAATCGGTTGAAAACTAAGAGTAATAACATATTCAAGGGGCAAGGGCAATAACTCTGCTTCTAACGGTCGAAAAAATAGCTCAAATTCGAACTTGATCTTCGTTTTATGAATATGTATACACATACTGAATTTCATTTTATTCCATTAAAAACTCAATCAAATGTTAACGGACGGACAGGGGTGACGACAATATACGTCCACATAAAATAAAGGGATATGGGCGTTTATCCTATAACCGATATGAGAAATAAAAATTTAAAATTTGTTTCCAATGAATTTTTTTTTCATATTCTGTGTCTGTGATGCATTCTAGATAAAAAAAATTTTTTTTATTTTTTATGTCGGATAAAAATGATATCCCCCATTGAATAAATATGGTATTCAATGGGTGGTATTCGATGGGCGTGGCCAAGCTTTAATGCATGTGCTTCACTCCTTACTAACAGTCAAAATGGCGTCGGACAGGTTTGCCTTTGTTAACTTCGAAGGAATAATTAAAAGCGAACGTCACAAAAACACGAAAAAAAAAATTTCCGAGACTTTTTCGCGTCGAAACTAGCATTTTGTCAAGATTGTTTACTATTAGTGATGTTTAATAGCATGTAATGGTACAGTATGAGTAAAAACCGTTTTACAACGAAAAACAGAGCTCGGATAAATAGGTTATCCAATGGCAAACTCGTGGATATGGTTTTTATGCCACTCGTGTTTGTGATATTTTCACTCGTGGCTACGCCACTCGTGAAAATATCACAAACACTCATGGCATAAAAACCATATCCACTGGTAGCCATAGGATAACCTCTATATATAATGCAGAGAAAAAGACAATCAAATACTACCAACTACCACCACTACCAACAACTACCTAGTTTGCGATATCAGCTTAAGCTGGAAGCGAACGTTAACTTGTCATCTACCAACCAACCAACAATCAAATATAGTGGACAATGAAGGAAACCGTCAATAAATCGAGATATCAATCGATATATTATAGTGCAATGGGGGAAATATTTCCTATCACAAGTTCTGTTCAACCGCCCAAGTAAAACAAGGCGTGAAATATAAATATTTGAAACTGTACGATATCGTGACAAGACTCCACAGACAAGAAAATAGACCAGCAAAAATGACAACAAATAATGTAGAGTCGAATAAGACGAATGTATTATTTATAATTGATGATGACAAAAATCTAATTTCGACATTTCAATCAATACAAATCATTAATTAAAACAAAGTCAGAAAGACTTGTTCAAAACACGCAATCTGATCCTTAAAATAATTAATCTAATCTAGATTGTCAGATATATCATAACTCACGATGATCTTATCAATATTTTCTTTATACTCGATTGTTAATATTATTATTCACACCTTTGAATCACGCTCAAATATAGCTATATAATCGTATATACCGCGGCCATTGTCTCTAACAATAACCTCGTATGCAGATAGAAGAAAACCTTCCAAGATTATTGGGCGGAACTAGAATACGCAATAAAAAAAAGTTCCTGAGCTCATGCTAGTTACATCCCTTGTACATTATCATTCGTAGATAGAATATGTCTGGTTGTCAGAGACTAGTCAGAAGTCAACAATGGAGACTTGAAAGTAGTGCGCTTTATCCGTCAGCTGCATACGAGGTTATTGTCCGTAGAGAGAATGGTCGACATATTTACGATTGAAAGCTATACATAATCCATATTCCTTTAGCAACGGAATACGACGTTTATTTCATCCTACCTTTGCCCCCACAACGGCCACAACACGATATTAATTGAGCTATTAATGTACAACTTGAAATAACGGGACATGTTTGAAGGAATATGATTGGTCGAGAATCAACCAGTGACAGTATAGTTACGAGAATATTGTGTTATAGGAGCAGCGGAGAGATGTGATAGATTTTATTATTTTTTGGTGACAAGGTCAAAATAAAATTACAGTATAAAATACATTTCACATTAAAAATTAATTATAATAAAATTTATAAAGCAGCAGGAAACATCACAAAGAGTCAATCTAGCTAATATTGATATACATTTTTATGAGGTAATACACAAATGAAATCTAAAACATCTACAATATTATGACACATTTTTAAAAATCCATCGAGCAAAGCAAAAATATAAAATGCTGCATATAACTGAAGAAAATAAGCAAGCCATTCTAACATATTAAATATTTTTTTTTCGCACAACCATTCATCTATATAAAACATGTTCATAAGACATACATCAAAGTTGAAAGATATAAAAAAAAGAGATAAACGTCATAATACCCGGCCCGTCCAGAAAGTGATGTATCAGTCGGTGTTTGTCCATCGACTAAATCAATCGATTAAATCATATTTCCCAAGAAGACGGCAGTCGCTAGCATTCGTTGATTAATACAAGGTTGGCAATGCCCCTATAAGCTCACCTTTCAGTATAAGGCAGCCAATGAAGGCAACATATATATCGAGAACATCGTTTTCGCGCTGAAATATTCAGCTGTCGTTGGTGGTAAGAAAAAAAGAAAGAGGTTTTTTACTAGTATAATAAAATGTTTGTAAGAGGACACTTTCTACCAGATGGTCCTTGGTCAATCACGTAGTATTGGGGGTGATGTTGGTGGTGATGGGATTAAACCAGTGATGTCTACAGAAATCTAATCATGAAAGGAGTTGGTGATTTGTTCAGTATCATCAGTCATTACATTCATTCTTCTGGCAGGCTGAAATATATCAAGGGAAATAACTTATAATTAATAATGCTACTATTTTACAAAGATAGGCTTAACAACTAAGGTTCCCGAGAGGATACTTTCTCCCAGCTGGTCCTTGGCCAAACCTCTTGGTATTGAACTTTCCCGGATTATCCGTACCCATTTGCAGCTGGGTCCGGTCCACTGGAGTTATATGTGAAGATGACTTATTCAAAGTCATCTGACATTCACACCCTGATCGAGAACTGAACTCTCATCCACAACCTCAAATGACGTCATGTTTGTAAATAACGATGCGCTAACCGACAGTGCTACAGAGTCCCAGGCTGCAAAAAAACATGATCAATGAAATTGTGTTAGTTGTGTTCTAATCGAGCTATTTCGAACGCCTCGCAATCAAAATGCTAAACTTACCAAAGGAGTTCCACGTTTACGAGCATACAAAATTTCACCACCAAGAGCTATCGAACCCATGATAAATCCAATCAACGCAATCAACAAAGCTCCAGAGAATCTTCTTAAAGTCACAGCCTTTTCGTAAGCAATGTTCGTACTTTTATCAAAAGAATCAAACATGGGAAGACCTTCAAAAATAACTTCTTTCATGGCATCCTTAATGCAACCGGAATTCAGCCACTTCTGATGAATGTCGTAGATCTCTTCATTTTCCCTCATTTCCAGGATAGCATGATCCAACTTAGAACAAATTCCCGAAATGTTACAAGCAAAGCTAAAATCTCTGTTGACATCGAGCTCTCCTGCTACCATAAGATCACATGGCAGCTGAGCAGCGTAGTAATCCGCCATCGGCTCTTCGCAAATAAAAGCATAATTTTCGTTCCTAACTTTTCGTAGAGCTTCCTCTATATCATCAACATAATTATCTTCCGATTCGTTCATTCTAGCGAATATTCGCTTCTGAAGTGTTTTCTTTGAGTTTTCGAAATAAGCTCGAGTTGAACCACGTTTAAATGTTCCAAAGGGAATGTTCTTCTGTTTGGCGAGTTCTTGAAACGTCATGAAAGGTACGTCTCTCATACGTGGTTCAGCCGTTAAGAAAAAGGCTGTTAAATTGGCTACGTATGTACCAATGAATAAAATGGTAAAAATCCACCAAAATGTTGCCATGATTCTTCCCGATATCGACCGTGGTGCAGCGGTATACCCTGCAAAAAATTAACATACTTTGTGACAGTGGATTGCCATCTTTTCCAACGGCTTTATTAGCTCAGTGTGTTGGCCTATTGTTCGCTTCCTTGGCACTTTTCGAAGCAAACCGCTGTACAATGCATTGCTTTTCCTTGATTTATTTATTAAAAAATCATTTCATTTTCAAAGTTTTACGGCAACTTAAATTTTCAATTGATAACGATGATATATGTATAAGAAAAGTGGTCATTATTAATGCTGTCTAAATGGCGTGTGATGTATCGCTAGAAAAAATCATGTACAAGTGAACTACCTTCTTTGTACCTACCTTGCCATGTTAGAGAACTAAATGTGTACAGGAAACTATTAACTAGTGTCAAGCCTTCGTACGTTGATGCTTTTCCCACAAAGGCACTATCTTCATAAGGACTGAATCTTCCCACAGCGTAGAAGAACATAGAAATACCAGCGAAGACAAATAACGTCATAAACCATACAGCTGGCGTAAAGGGAGTAAAGAGAACAGTAAGTGGTTCACCATTAGCCCAAGGATCTGGTGGTTTGTATAAGATTTTTAATCCTGAGTTCATAAATGGATGACTAAATTCTATAACTTTGGCTCTCTTGGAAGTAACTGTCAATTGGGCTGCAGCTATATCAGCTTTCTGAAATACAATTATTGGCAGAATGTCATATTGATTTAAATTAGTAGTTAAGCTTTAGTTACAAGTTTAACAACATATTGCAATAACCAACCGCCAGACAGATGTTGAAGCACGGGTTTTAACTACTAGTATCTCGTCTAATAGAACTTTAAACAGTTTACAATTTGATGTTTTGTCTTCTGCATTGTATTACAAAGAACTACGCCACAGTAAGAAAATTTTCCTAATATCATCAGCTTCTACAACGAACCGCCGGTCGGACAAGAATTTAAAATGGGCCCCCCATCAAGCATGGTTTGAGACCCAAGAGAATACCAATGCTTATTGATGGTATTTGATGAACACAGGCTATTTTTGGACTACATGTATATGAAAGAATGATGAAAAGGCGGTTTTTTATACGCCCACATGAAATGTGGAGCGTATATTGCCGTCACCCATGTCCGTCGGTCCGTCCGTCCACAATTGCTTGTTAACACTCTACAAGTCATAATTCTTTACGGATTTTGACGAAACTTGCTGAAATTGTTTATTATCACCCAAGGTTGAACCCTATTTAAAATCAAAAGTATCGGAAAATATTTAATATGAATTATTGCCCTTGTTCTTTAAAACGCGTTCGATTTTTAGCTTGTTAACACTCTACATGTCACAATTCTTTTCGGATTTTGACGAAACTTGCTGAAATTGTTTAGTATCACCCAAGGATGAACCCTATTTAAAATCGCAAGAATCGGAAATATTTAATATGAATTATTGCCCTTTTTCTTTAAAACGCGTTCGATTTTTAGCTTGTTAACACTCTACAAGTCACAATTCTTTATGGATTTTGACAAAACTTGTTGAAATTGTTTATTATCACCCAAGGATGAACCCTATTTAAAATCAAAAGAATCGGAAAATATTTAATATTAATTATTGCCCTTGTTCTTTAAAACTCGTTCGGTTTTTAGCTCGTTAACACTCTACAAGTCACAATTCTTTACGGATTTTGACGAAACTTGCTGAAATTGTTTATTATCACCCAAGGATGAACCCTATTTAAAATCCAAAGAATCAAAAAATATATAATATGATTTATTGCCTTTGTTCTTTAAAACGTGTTCGATTTTTAGCTTATCACTCTACAAGTCACAATTCTTTACAGATATTGACGAAACTTGCTGAAATTGTTTATTTTCACCGTAGGATGAACCCTATATAAAATCAAAAGAATCGAATAATATTTTATATGAATTATTGTCCTTCTTCCAAATACGTTCATACAAGTCTAAACTTGATGAATGAGATCTGAATGAAATGTATGTTTATGACTACAGGTTGAATATTTCATGGTTGTGATGGTTGCTGTTTTCTGCCAAATTTACTTTTTCAAACAAAGCTGCCAGTGGGCGTATATTACTTTGCCTGGCAAGCTATCTTTCTTTTAAAGTATTCACCTCTTGTACATTTCTAATGGTCCGTACTTACTAAAACATGAACCGAAAAAACCACCAAAAGAAACGTGAACCGACCAAGAAAACGATAAACATGCTTAGAATTCATTGCAATATAATTAGAGGTTTTTCGTTTGGTCGTTTTTCTTGTAGATTCCTGGTCGGTTCACGTTTTTTTTGTTCTTTTCCCAGTCGGTTCTGGTCGTTTCTTGGTCGTTTCATGTTTTAGTAAGTTTGCTGATGGTCATCAAAAGAGTACATCGAGCAGCTTATTGTTGAGAATGGATGCAAAAAGTTCATGCGAATAGAAATCTAACCAGATCAAAATACTCACGTTATTAATGATTGATCCAATCAGGCCATTCCATTCTCCTGGAGTGTGTTCATAACCATATTTACCATCATCTTGTAAGGTAATTGTGTATGTGAAGTTCAATTTAGACGCCAATTTATTTAATATATCAACAGCAATACCTTGATACTGGTTTTCTACTTTCATCAAATACGGACTGTGCTGTAATGTAAAAATATTAGTTAAAGTATGGTGGGGGCTTGATTAGGTCCTTCTTATGACTTCGCTTATCAATCTAAGCGAGGAAGATACATAATCGGAATCAAATTAAGACTGAAGTTAATTATAGCACATAGGTTCCACGTAGAGCGTTGAATTCGACCATGACAACATCGAACGCATGGTTGCCTAATGTTATGATCTCTGCCAACGTGCGAAAATGAAGCGACTTTGAAGGCACCATCCTTCATTATTACGCCAGTACATAGTTAAGGACCACATTTTGGACGTCCTCGTATAAAAGATATGGTAATACACGAAAGATAAAATGCCTATAGGGTGGTAAAGAGCGAGAAAGTAATCTCTCAAATTGATTCATTTGTGTAAAAGTTAATGCGGTAACAGCTGAGTTGACCTGATCATATACACAATAGCTAAAAAAAAACTTACAACTTACCAATAGAGATACGACTCGATAGTTTGGAATGTCGGCAGTCTAAAATAACAAAAATATACAGAATAAGGGATATAACTCTCGTGTTATTAAATACAATAGTGATTCTACGGCTTGTATTTATTTTCCAATATTCCTAAAAACAATATCACACTTTTCATAAAACACAAGAGAATATTGAAAATTTTAAGTAAGGAAGGGAAGATCGTATTCGGGTGGATGTCACGACAGTTTTACTCTGATCAAAATCGGGTAATTTTCACGACAGAACGTAATTAGGCTCGGTCGGTCATGGCATAAGTGTCGACACTTTGAGGAATTGTTTCTCCTGACTTTACAATGTAAGAGCTACAACATACATAAAATTGAGCTCGACAAACCAATTTAAACAATTATTTAGGTGACTGTATTCGGCACAGCCGGTAGTTTGCTCAAACTACGACTATTTTCTCCTCCGATCGAGGTAATCAAGATTGATCCACAAATACTTTATTTGAACCCCACACCTTCAAGTTCTGGGCTTCCTATACTCAAGTGTAGGGTTATTATATTTATCAAATATTTGGTAAACGCATGCACAGCTAGCGATAGAAACTATTTCCATCCAAATTTTTCTCTCATCTTCATACGACAATGTCTGGAATCTGAAAATCGAGTGGCAGAAATCCGAGGAGATTTTGGTATGGGTGTAAGGGTGGAGGTGAGGTCGGTTCGATTGTCGAACCACGGGACTCTCCACTTCCGGAAACGCTCCGCGGCTCCTGATTTGTACATTACGAAATATTGCGGAATAGCCTTTATAACTAAACAAAATACTATTAACAATATTACAGACTAGAAAGTGTGTCATTTCAAATTCAATCTAAAGCGACCATTACCGTGGGCTAAACATGTACAATACTTAATGTTCAAAGTTGAATTTCGCTTTCTAGTTTCCAATCAGATGAAAATGTGTTCACTGTCGTTTACACCGGGCCGACACCGGACCGACTCGCATCTGTATTATTTAACTGCATTGTGTTCCTAGTCAAAATTGTTACATTTTTAGCAGAAGAACCAAATGTCTTATCCAAAATTTAAAAGTGATTCAGAGAGTTTATTTTTCTCTATGGCAAAGATATTGTAGAGACGGTAATACAACTTTAAAATAACCTTCGCCTTTTGTTAAAAGGTCAAAATTCGACTAACTAGTTTAAGTATTTAATTGCATCCGCAATTTAAGTAATGTTTGTCAAAAAACACCAATACATCCATTTAAACATACAATTACTTAAAGAGCGATTATCTAGAAGTTTTAGTGCAATAAAAAATTTAAAGTTATAACGACTTAATAAAGATGTAAATTTGATGTATTTTCACCAAAAAAACTACACAAAATATTCGACGTCGGAATGGAATTTGGAATGGCCCAAATTGATGCTATCAATGTCCCCGATACACGTATAAAGTCTAGAAAAAAAAATTAACAATCCCTTTAATGATATTCAAGGCCAGGAAATGACTGTTCGACTATCCGTTACCGTAGACAGACATTATAATAATTATAGCACCGTGTTTGTTAAGTTATGTAATAAGTAGACCTATACATTTCCAGAATTGAAACATGGTGATGGTTTAGAGATGGGTTTCCCTTTTAAAGTGTCAAATTAAGCAAAATATGTGATAGTTTGTTTTTCTCTTAATCATCTATTTATGTATTTTGATCATACTATTACATTCGTATTTTAAGAATTCTAACAAACCATAAATATTCATAATCATTAGGCCTAGCGACATTTAGGGGTATCGATCACATTAAGTGAAGTGAACTGATGATGACAATGTAGATTGTTGAAACGCTGTGTATTATACTATAAAATTGTGTTGCCATAACATCCATATATGTACAGTCTGAATCAACGGTAATTATCACCAAATTAATCTAATTATGAGGCACTTGAGACAAACAAGTATTTTTCTCAACAAAAAAAAAACACCTTTACTATTAATATCAGTATTAGCATTTTCTTTTATGAAAGTAAGGAAACCCATCTTTAAGTCCTTTTCACGACACTTCACAATTTTCTGCATGATTAGGTTTAAATGATTTTCATTAAAAATACATCTAAATAACACAATATCAAGATCTCTCGGGAAAAATTAACATCAAATATAAATAATTCATGCCCCGAGAGATTTGCAGTTTATGCACTTAAAAAAGAAGAACATGTTACAGAATATTAAACATCGGCTTTGTACAAAGTGCATTAGAAATCTAGGTAACAATAACATAACCATTCAGCGAAACGTCGCGATCGATCTGTATCTATATTCCCTGAATACAAATCTGATGAAAGTAATATTTTGTAATATGCCCGTGGATAAATATGAAATGAAACGAAATGGTGTTGTTTTTACATTCCACTTTTCTGCAGGTCTGAATGAGGTTGGGCGAACGCCATGGAATGAGGAAAATTTTGTCAGGAGAGCGGCATTAGCCTGCCCTTTTTTCGATTTCCATCCGAACGACAATACGCTTTTCTATGTCAGCTCCTCCAAGCTGCAACACTGACAGGGGGGACAGGGTTGAAAGGGTCATAATGTATCATCTCAACCCATGTCGGAATTGAATCTGCATCTTCGGGTTAGCGAGCAAGCGTTTAACTCACTGAGTCATCTCTGCCCAAATAACAATGTAACTTCAATACAGCATAGTGTATATACTGACACATTTATTTTTGAAAAAATCTTTTTTCAGAGTCATTTAATCTTTTTGACGACGAGTTATCTCCCGTAAAAAGCATTGCGTAATTTGACACATATTGTTATATTACATTTTCGCTTGAGAGTCATATTTTTTTCTCTTTTGACGATGAGTTAGTTATCTCCCGTGAAGTGGCACTCATAAAGAAATAGACCCCATGACATTATTAGCAAGGTCGATGCTTTTTATCAATGCAGTTAGTTTCATGGTTTTTGGCGTGTTCTCTTGTTAGCATCGTATCCTACGGTGTCAATAGATAACTGAGGTGAAGACGAAAAATGTTTTAATGCAGTTTTTTTATTTATCTCGCGGGATGTGTGTCAATTGTTTTTTCTGGACGTTTTTAATCCTTCACAGGAAACTTCAAAAGCATGTGGTCTTTTCTAAACCAGTCTTGCCAAGTTAATAAGCCCAAGCCTAATTTGTTTATCATGAGCTAAGTGCAGGCAATGATCAGGGTTTGTAATTGATTTTTAAGGGAATTTACTATGACCATGCGTTTAAAGTTAAATTTTGAAAAATAATTTGCTAACATTGTATTCAGTCAAACTTGAATGCTGTAATGGGGATCCTTTGAAGGCTTTCTACACATATAAGAACCCGTAACCACTGAAAATCTTCCCCATGGTATTAAATTGGCCGCTCACTGAAGGTGGTTTCGAATGAAATGAACTTTCTTTAATTAGTGGCAAGGTTGATAAAAGGCACTATCCGTATGCATATAATACGGTTTACAATGTTTAGTAATAAAGTAAGACATAATTTGTGTACTTAAGCCTAAAAACATGAAATAACATAATCTGTTAAGATATAAACACAAGGACTTGCTATCGGGTAAACAAATGTAATACTGTACGTTATATATCTCTGACCTCGAAGTTTAATCATATTATTTACAATATGGTGAAATATCTCGCATAACTTAAAGGGCTATACATGTATTATGGAAATTAGACGATAAAAACCCTAGCAACACAATATGGTAATGTATCAAAATAGTGAAAACTATACTATTATCATGAAAATTTATCAATTTAGAATAACTTATATATATCAGAAAACACCCATTCAGTATTGAAAACGCGGTACACGCCTGAAAGATCGTTTTTTTTTTGTTATTTTTTAGTGTCAGCAAAGCAAAGTCCCAGTTTGTTTTCAAAATGTCTTTTTTTTTCGATTTTTCCGCACAGCAATGGCTTCTACTCCTTTAGCAACATTTCTACATATTTGACTTTCTATAGTGGCAACGTTAATAGTGAATATAATATTGAAACATTTCTGCTAAAACTTAAGTTGCACATTGCAACATGAGCAAAAATAGATGTTTATTGGCCATAATAGCTTAACCGATTTTTCATTTTTAGAATCTGTGAGTAATTTTTGACATGACCACAGTTAAAACATTTCGAAAATTCGTAGCAAACATTTTTTGGTCGAATTTTGAATTCAGATTACTTAATTCTACTTTGATTTTTATTGACCTTGACCTTTGAAGGGTCATGGGTCAGTGATGTAATATAACCAAAAATACTTTAATATTCGATGTCTGACGTTTACTTCCGATTAAACAGCCGTATGAATTTTGAAAGTTTTTTTCCTAATATCTCGTGACCTTGACCTTTATTGAGATTCCTCTTTACAAGGTCAAAGGACACTGATCTTTGCATTTTCATACACGATGTCCGATGTCCACTTCCGGTTTTGTAACTTACCAAAAATCCAAAACTTTCTTTTGCTTTGACATTTAATCTAATAAGATTTGAAGGTTTTTATATTCAGATTCTCTTGCAAATTTCAACAGTTGCAAAGTCTCACGAGTGACTCTAGTTTTATCATTTAATTTAATACTTACTGTATATTATGATAAGGAGTTGTAACCAATATTAGGTATCAATGTATGTAAAGTCTGGGTGATAAAAACTATATATTTTGTGTTCGGCCGGTTATTTTCATTTAAGAATTGATTATACAAATGTGAGACAAACTGGTATTTTTCCAAGTCATTAGACCTCTTCCTATTCATATAATTATTAGTATGTTCATACATGAACATACGGAAACCCCTTTACTGCATACATATTCAAAGGGGGCCAAAAACCCCTTTCCTGCATACATATTCAAAGGAGCCAAAAACCCCTTTACTGCATACATATTCAAAGGAGGCCAAAAACCCCTTTAATGCATACATATTCAAAGGAGGCCAAAAAACCCCTTTAATGCATACATATTCAAAGGAGGCCAAAAACCTCTTTACTGCATACATATTCTAAAGAGACCATCTTTTATCTCGTATTAATATTACCGACGTTGATCTTTAATTTATTTCGAGAGTTCATTTGCTTTGACACCCCTTTCTTATCTTAATTTCTCAACGCCCACAAATTATGATATTGTTAAACGTGACCTTTTAAGATAAGATGACGGAAATGAATGAATGAAACCGATCCGTCACTGTTTGGTCAGGGTCCAGGTTTGGGCAAATGGTAACCGACACCAACAAACAGAAAGTGGCATAAGCCTTTAATCTTTCGATTTCCATCCGCGATACTTTCTGGTCAGGACCTCTCGTCTACATCTACCTCTTTACCGAGATCAAATAGCGGGCCTACATTTCGCAATACATGTACCTTATCGGGTTTGAACTACGCAAGGGGCTATTTTCAGCTCGGTACTCAATGTCTCGTGGTATTTGTTACTTTAAGTAATAAATGTGTTTCCTGTGATGTATCAGAGATATGACACGTACTGATAAACTTAGAAGTTCGGAAATTATGCCGTTAAAGAACTCGATTACTCAACAAGTAAGACAGAAAAAACTTTATGGTTCGGATAGGTCAAAGTGTCGATAATTCTGCACGTTAATGAACCCTAGACATATGGAAATCGAATAAGAGTAGGTAAATAATTATGGTGTTCCTGAAAATGTCGAATAAGAGTAGGTAAATATGGTGTTCCTGAAAATGTCGAATAAGAGTAGGTAAATATGGTGTTCCTGAAAATGTATCTCACTGCACAGTGGTTTATCGGCGTCGGTCTAAAAAGATAGGTCGTTAAAGTACGAAATACAAGGTCCGAAACCATACTTTAGGTTGCTAGGTGATGTTTAACAAATAAGAACAAAGCGAAATCTCTTTTAAGTCAGATTTAATGCCTTAAAGTGCCCAAAATCAACGTACAGAAAGGGGACTGATTATATCACGAGAATGAGTTTTCTGTGTGTCATCATAGTAACGCACCGAAGTTTTAACGTTTTTTACTTGAAAGCAATTACTTGACATTGAACTCAAGTGGTTCAAGTGGTTAATGATAATATATAAATAATTATGACACATTGCGTTACTAACTAAGCAAATAATGATAATGTCCCACGAGTTCAGCTTTTAATAAACTGACAGCGCTACACAAGATCTTCTGAACATGCGTCTTAGCAACGTTTCTATGACTCGAAACCTGTGTGGGGGAAAGGGCCATCTCACATCACCAGGCACTCCCTAACCCTATGTAAATTAATCTAGATTTGAAAGTGGGGTTGGTTACATTTATGGACAGAGTATCTTGTCTTAAATTTCATTTTTTACCCCAGTTTCTGATGCAGATTAAAAAAGCTAACATGGAAACCAGTCTAATCGTTTTGGATGCAGCAATTTACAGATTTGACGTGTACAGGTCTGTTTTAGAAAGTTCTTATTTAGAAATGAGAGTGTCTTTTGATGATGATGACCTAGTATTTGATCCTTGCATAATGATGGTCCTTGATATACCCTTGCGGATACTTTTTTTGGACGTAAATCCGACATTAAGAAAATTGTTGGATTTTCAATTTCTGTGTATTCTGAAATGAAAGTTTTCTTGTGAATTTGTAAAAGGCGTGTTGATTATGGGTCTCGTAACCAAAGACACATCTGATATGTTTGCATTCATCGTAATTTGTGAAGCATAGCGATGATAGACAATATCATAGTTTTATAGGTAGACTATATAATAGACAAACTTCAAACGACATGCATGGAAGCTAAATGTGTCTCGGGATAAAGACACACAGGTTTCAACCCTGAACCTAGTCTGTTACTACAATTAGGATACATGTATATAATTCTATTTTTATTCTGTAAATAAAGTATACTCCGAGAAATAAATATGAAATATACATTTATTATAACATAACATATTATAACATATTTGTGTAAGGTCGTGATGTACACAAAGGTAAATAAAAGGGAAGTTTGAATTTGTTTTGAGGGGAGTATTACGTCCTGCTTTTCTGAACATATATGGGTTAATTGAGGACGGACAAACGCCATGCAGTGTGCAATGAGGGAACTTTCGCCAGGATAGCGGCATTAGCCTGCTCTTATTTTCGAGGGATCTTTAACGTGCACAGCCAATAGTACACAGGACTTCGGTTTATTTTCTCATCCGAACGACTAGATACTTTTTTCATGTCAGCCCCTCCGACCTGCATCACTGACATGGGGAAACCCGTTTGAAAAATCCGAAGGTACAATGCCCGGACTGAACCCCGGACCTTCAGGTTAGCGAACAGGAAGTATATATCTAAAGATCATAATAAGAAAGTGAATTATGCTACTTGTATAAAAGGTAGTAATATACCTGATCAAATAGCCGTCATGCTCACTGCCAAATCAATCGATCAATTAAGGAAAAAAAAAACCCGACAAGTGAACTAATTAAAATATATTATACATGATGATAGACAGCATTCTTTCAAAAAAAAAAGTCGCATTAAAGGGGACCAGTCTTCATTTTTATTGGTTCATTTGGGTCTTGAATATATTTAAGTATCCTTCAGAAGCACTAGAAATGCACGATAATCGCGTATTTCCTTCAAATATACCTTAAATTAGACATTTCTCCTTCTATTTCTTTAGATGACTTTTCTATATATTGCATAGTATCGCTAATGTGTAGTAGGGCATTATAACTTTCAAATGCTAATAATTATGGATGCACGTGGATTTGAAGGCTCAAATTTCAATGGTGAGTTGTGATAACCAGTACTAAATTGCTGAGCTAAAAAATCCCCGTTTCTTATCCAAATCGACCCGCGAAAATGAAGCCTGTGTCCCTTTAATCAATATATTTTAAAGAATTTCTTCGTATTTTCCCAGATAATAAAAGTTATTAAATGAAACTATATCACATTTCAAATGCAATAAGTGACATCATAACCATCATGCGTCAGCAGGCAGTTAGAAAGTATCTAAACCAAAGCGAAAATTCTCAATTTTGAACTAATTTCGACACGCTTACCCCTATAATATTTTTCATATACTATTTTTCTTAAGTTTTCTCTATCTTTTTCGTATTGTAGAATAAAGCCTTATTGAAAGAAAATGGTATATAACATTTCAAAGCGCTGAATCCTTCACCCTTTCCAAACCCCAAATTCAAAATTACCTTCAAAACCCACTGTATTAGAAGCTGGCAGTCATCAGACGACTGATCTTTGCTCACAGAATTGAGTTTGAGCCTCAAAGATCCCCATTAAATCAAAACAGAAAGTCAATACCACGGTTCTGGAAGAATTCACTTTCCCGAACGCATTCCATAATTCACCTCTAGATTAAGGACACCTAACAACGTTCAAAACACAATTGTGTAGTAAAACAACGAAATTAACAAAAGTATTTCTACATACCCCACCAAAGCCGATGGTGCTCATAAAAATTACACAGGAGCATATCCAAATATTCATGTTGTATTGATATTTGGATCCAATATATTCCGATTTGACTAGGTCTCGACAAGAGCATACATGTAGGGCAATAAACCTCTCAAATATTGGCGTTGACACTTTTATGGTCAGCAATTTTATCGAAAGGGTGACTAATGCATACAAGGTTTTGTCAACACCGTTATTATTTTGGCGTGTACCGCGCCTGTAATGAGCTCAAGATATATGATGTATAGAATGAGTACAATAGGGTATATAAGGGACACGTGATCCATTATTAAGTAAGTATACAGGGTTAATACTAGTCTCGCAGTGTCCCCAGAAAAACTATTTGAATAGGTCACCCGAAACACTGTGTACTATTAATACAACTGTAACCTGAAATTACTTTACTAAAAACTTATTTTACTCTACTGAAAGTATTTAAGATTGATACAGATCAGCTTTTGCTCGATGAAAATGAATTAGAATTATTTTAACAGTAAAAACGACCATACACAGGTATTATCTCTTGAGATATCTTGCGCAATATAAAACTGTCGTGTTGTAATATGACCAGAAGTGCACTCAAGGCACTATATCATCTACAAGATAACGTTCAAAACCTTTGGTCGAAAAGTTACATTTTTAACTAAGTCGTGGGAGACAGGGGGGCAGAGGGGGCACAAAATCGGACAAATTATCATTAAAATTCGGTCAATAAGTCGATCTGCCCCCCTGTTGAGTTGTTGGCCCCTACGGCTATGCCTTTTATTTTCCTATAGAGCCTAATGAGTAGATGTTTAAAGGTTTTCAAAAGTTTGAAAGACAAAATAAATGCTATGCTAGATACCGTTTCTCAACCCTAGCACCTTGTTAATGATTGTTATCAGTCATATTGAAATAGACTTAACATAATATATCTCCCTGAATATCTCCCTGAGTAGTGTATGATGTACTGACTTAATTTTGAATAACACTGTATATGATTACAAATATGGGGCTCTACGAAATTTGTTTATTTTGTACACTACATCATTCTTGGGTTCTCAAAATGGGTTAAATAAACTCCTATGGGGTAAACAAGGAATCCTCGGAGGTTAATGACTTGACTGTGAATTCTGCTGTCGATGAATGGCACTTGCTGGCTAGACAGAAAGAAGAAGAGAGAAAAGAAATTTGTTTATTTTGTATACTACATCTTGGGTTCTCAAAATGGGGTGAACGAGGAATCCTTGTAGGTTAATGACTTGACTGTAAGTTCTGCTGTCGAAGAATTGCACTTGCTGGCTAGATTGTAGGAAGAAAGAAAAAAAAACATCTTAATTTTTATTTTAAAGGATTATGGCAACTAAGGTGCCCATGAGGATCCCTCTTCTCAACTTTTCCGGATCATCCGTACCCATATATAGCTGGGTCGACCTGAATTATGAGTGAAAATGACTTTTTTGTTCATTCCTTCCACCAAGCAAATGACTTCATGTTTGTGAAGACTGACGCTCTTACCGACGGTGATATAGAACCCCACAAATATGAAACAAATATATCAAATTTGGCGTTATCTTGGGGTGACGATTTGAAAAAATAATGTGAGGAATTAATGTTTGAGGTTATGACCAAAACGTTTTTACGAAATATTTTTACTTTTCAACAGTTCTCAATACATTAATCGAAAAGTAATATAGAAATATTGAAAATATTTAAAAACTTCGATGTGTAGACACGAAAACAAGTACTATTTCACATTTCGCTTAATAGATTTGAAATATTAACAGTTGTCTGAAGATCATGAAGTGTGAAATTCCAATTAACAATGTGATTCAGGTTCCGTTTCTATGTTTTTAATATTTTAATACTATTTTAAAAAGATTTTTAGCATTTTGCGTTACAAGACACGCATTCGTGCCAGTGTTTGTGGTAGAAATTACATTTTTTAGTTGATTCGATTGAAAAGAAATTGACAAAGTGTTTAACGACTTTTCAATATATGCTTAAATGAATCTTGTTTCCTATTATGTTTTCTTATACATTTATTCCAGATAAAATCAATTGTTATAACATAACAATTATAACATACAAGATTTACATACATAAATTTATGGTGTTATCACATAACGTTGGATCATCTGAGGCGGCTATATAGCTAAACTTTAAATTCAGTACACGTATCATCAATACATTAAGGGATTGTAAAGAAATTTTCTAATCTGTGTCTGTGTATCGAGGACACTGTAGTACTTTTAACATTGTCTGACAGGCTTCTTAGGTACCCCTTGTGGTGTTCGGAACCGGGGCATTAAGTGGTAAGTCAGCGCATTTTTCAATGCAATCACTTGTTGCTATTACTGATAAACAAAAGCCACATTAATTATATTACTTATTATAAATACAATCCATGACTTTTGGTAAGGTTAACAAATCCCATGTTAACTGAAACTATTAGTCTTGAATTGAATTTACGCATTATCAATTTATTATTTACTGTAACAATTATGCAAGTCATTGAATTCAGGATGCCGCAATTTGCAATATTTGACGAAAACAGGTATTAATTCAAAGAGCCATTCTGTTTTGTTTTTTTTAAAAAGAGTGTTCATTAACAAAAACGTTACAAATGTTACATGAAAGTATTTCTAAAGTATGTCTGTATCTTCTTGATCAAACTGAATTTGAAACAGGGAGTACTTAGTGTTAATTAAGCAGTTTGACCTATTTTGCTTCGGGGAATAATAATGACTCGAAATGTTTAGCTGGAACCTTTAGAATACATTTGGCTACAATTAGGCGCTTATTTTACTCAAATCCGTTCAAATTTTTTTTTTTTAACAGCGTCCAAAAAGCATAACGAACTTAAAAAACCTCACGTAAGGACAAGGTTTTAAATATTTTAGCATGTTTTTGGCGTTTAAAATTTTTTAAGTTAAAACTTCCAAATACATTAAAGGTCACAATCATATCTTTAGATTTTGGTGTGTAATTTCACAAATTTGAGCAAAAAAAAAAAAAAATGACCTTGACAAAAAGCTGACTGTCCCTTAATGTTAATGATTTATTTTTTGATTGATGTTCCCAATGAAAAGAAATGTATTTTCTTGTCAGTTAACGATGTTTATTTCCATTATTTAATATGATTAAGGCGTCTGAAGTTTAAGAAATATACATATTTCAAACAACAAAACAATAAAGAATGTTCTACATAATATAACTAATGAGATATAACTTTTCTTCAATATTGATATATCATTAAATATTTTTTTGTTTTTTTTTTGCACCAGATCACACCGTTGAAGATGCTGGAACGTCATTCAATCTACCGTACATGTATAGTCTAATTAAAACGGAACGCAAAGGGTTTTGAAGGTAGCATATGTTTGGAATGAAATCTTACATTCTATCTTTCTGCTATCCATGGAGTGTGCAATTAGGGAAATCTTGTCATGACAGAGCCATAAGCATATCCTTTTCTGAGATCGAAGTTTTAACGTGAACAAAAATTATTTAGTCTTACGCCAGTAGCCTACGAGCTTCAGTTAATTTCTTCATCAACACGACAAGAGGTTACGGTAGAACCTTCTTACAATATACGTTTTAACGCTCCCAATAACTTGTTTTGTGTAATATTGATGATCATTTTAAAACACGAAGAGTGATTTGATGTTTCAGTTTATAAATTTGAAATTGTACTATGGGTAGAACAGTGATTCTCAACCGGGGTACATATGCACCCCCAGGGGTGAATTTGAAATGTTAGGGTGTGATTTTTAGAAAGAGGTGGAATTAGGGGTGATTTACAAACAAAAAGGTGAATTTTGTGAAGAGGGGAACATTAAATTGCGTTTTCAGCTTCAATACCTCATTCTTCGTAATTTTGTATTATCTGTTCATCAAGAATGCTTTCCAGATTGGCTTCAGATAAAAGAAAATCAATCGTAATTTTCAAATTTTCTTAAAAAGAATCCCTTTAACATTTCTTGATACGAGAAAATTATTCCTGGCCTACTGTTTCTGACTCTCCCCCAGTCATAGCTGTCCAAATAGTAACTGTTATCAGAGGTTGGGAATAGAGGCAGACAGTTTCGGACTATGAAATAAAGAACTTTTCGTGTCCCCGATATAATAATAAAGATAAAGATGTAACATTCATGTAGGAAAGACATACACAAAGGAGTATACGATTTTTGATGCCTTTCATTGACAAAACCTATTAATTTTTAAGTGAGATTTTAATTTTTTTTTCGACTCGGTGTGGTTAAGGCTGTGAAGGGAACATAAAATGAAAAATAAGGTTTTAATTGTATTATTTACTTTTCATTTTCTGTTTACAAGTTCAACTATCATCAATTTACCTGCAGGGAATACATATTATACGAACTTCATTGATATTAAAGGTTTGGATTCTAAAGTGTTCTGGTTAAAAGGTTCACAAGAAGCTGTAGTCGGGTTATTCCAAAACAAACAGAACAGTGGAATAATATTCGAAATTGTCTTTGGACTCACTAATAACATTAGCACAGTAATAAGAACAAAGTATATGTATAGTACTGTTAATGAGACGACCCATCCTGATTTGTTACTCAATGCTAAAGAATTCAAACCCTTCTGGATTCAATGGAATGATAATAAAATAGTGTTGGGAGATGGAATGGTTCCTGGAAGTGGACAGAAAACATTAATTGGAAAGAAAGATATAAGTGGTATAGAATATAATTTTTTAGGAATCAGAACAAGTTCAGCACCAGTGTCTTTTATCCTGGAACTAACCTGTAGCAAAAAATAAGGAGACATTTCGTCCAACATAAAAATATTGCAGTAGAAGTAGCAAGAACTCAATTATTCTTGTTTAACTACATAGTGTTTACTTTTTATGTTTTTTTTTTTCAATTTTGAAATACAAAATTAGTCAGACCAGACTATGCCAACTAACAAAAAATGTCAATTCAATCCAAAAGATATTTTCGATATGGATGTCATAATCCGATAATTCTCTAAAGAAAATTACTGTCATGATCATAAGTCTTAATTTTTTTACTAGCAATATTTTATTTGTCGATTTGTCATTTATTAAGTAATGTCCGATTTCCAACCTACAGATCGTTAGGATTGAGTATTGTCATAGCTTGTGGACATATGCTTCGACGATTCGTGAAATTTTGGAAGTCAAGCAGGGCCTGTATTCTTAAAGACATAAACTTTCCTGTTTGTTTCATGAATGAGTATTTTTTAGACTAATGTCATTAATGCCGAATATCTAATTATTTTGTCTGTGTCTTAAGAACTACTTTACTGTAGTAAATTAAACAAATAAAAAAATATTCAAGTTAGTGTCTTTATTTTTTCAAAATTAACCAAAAAAGTGAATAACGTGATTTTATAAAGATCATAAAAATTAAATATATCTGGATGAATGTGTAAAATTCATGCGTACAAGATTTCGATGCATTTCATTTTATTTACGTGGAATCTAAAACTTGTTTGTTATGCGGCCACATTATGGAGCGTATCGTCACCCTTGTTCGCACGTCCATCCATACTTGCTTGTAACAAGTTCTTTGTGCCTACATTTTCCCATCCGTCACAGGATGTGCCCATAATAAGGGGAAAAACAAAATCTCTGAATTTATTAAATTTGGCCGGCGATCTCCGCATGATTTTCGAATGATACACACAGTATTGTCAAGTAATCAAAATCATTTTGTTCTCAGTATTACTACAAAAATAAACAATAAGCACCAAATACTATTTGTTCTCTCTTGCACCAAAACAGTTTTTATACGCCCACACAAATCAATATTGTAGTCGCCCATGTCTGTCTGTCCACAATTGTTGTGGAAACGATAAAAAGCTAGTTTCTTGATGGATTTTGATGAAACTTGCTGTGAGTGTTCATAATCACCCAAGAATGAACCCTATTGGAAATCGGATGAATCAAAAAAAAAAAAAAAATATTTCATGGGTTATTGCCCTTGCTTTGAAAATATGTTGTGGACACGATAGAGAGCTGGTTTCTTGAACTTGGTATGAGTGTTTGTTTTGACATTAGGATAAACCCTATTGAATATCAGAAACATGGAAAAAATATTTTATGAGTTATTGCCCTTGTTGTTTAAAACCGTTAATTTTTTCAGCCCGTTACACTCTTAAAGTTGTTTAGTATGGCAGGGTTTTGTGGAAAAAACATAATGCTATGTAGAAATGTCTAATACAAAAGTCAAATGTAAAAAGACAAAAAACAAAAAGCATTATACAACTATTGCAAAGGTGAATTACATAAGACACTTTTTACAAATTACGCATTACGTCTAATTCAAATGTAAAAATTCATAAAACATATAATACAAATTACCTAATACACTAAATGTAAAAAACAAAATGCATAAAACATCTAATACAATATACCTAATACAAATGTAAAAATGCATACGTCAAATAACATTATACAAATAATGCACATTTCAACATATTTAAAGTGGATTTTCAATTTTTACATTTCTCTTTTGTAATATCTACATAACATCGCACGACATTTCTCTTTAGCATTATCTCAAACTTGGTTAAGGTCAAGGTCAAATTAATTTCTATTCTTAACAATAATTTCTCCCTATGACATGGGACGTAACTCTTGTTTATTTTGCAACCATGGCCGCCGTATCTTTGGTCTTCCAGTTCTTCCACACTCAAAAACTATATGATTTTTCAAACTACATTCAATATCAATAGGTTCTTGTTGCTGGGACCGGACTTCAACGTTATCGAATATTTCAGATACAGAAACAAGATATCGGATAATATTATTTAAATCCAAATCTTCAAAATGAAGGCAAACTTCAGATATCAAACCCAATATCATATCCAATTCTCGTCTTACATGATCAATTGATTGCCTGTTTTCAATAGGCCTATCGTTAATTAAATGATTAACCATTCTTTTAATTTTTTGCAAAATTTCGGCGGCCATGGTTGCAAAATAACAAGTGTTATGTCCCATGCCATAGGGAGAAATTATTGTTAAAAATAGAAATTAATTTTACCTTGACCTTAACCAAGTTTGAGATAATGCTAAAGAGAAATGTAAAAATTGAAAATCCACTTTAAATATGTTGAAATGTGCATTATTTGTATAATGTTATTTGACGTATGCATTTTTACTTTTGTATTAGGTATATTGTATTAGATGTTTTATGCATTTTGTTTTTTACATTTAGTGTATTAGGTAATTTGCAAAAGATGTAATTTGTTTTTTTGTCTTTTTACATTTGACTTTTGTATTAGACATTTCTACATAGCATTATGTTTTTTCCACAAAACCCTGCCATAGTATACTCATAGAGAGCTGGTTTCTTGATGGATTTTAATGAAACTTGTTGTGAGGATGAAGATTAACCCTATTGAAAATCAGACAAATCTTAACATATTTAATGGGTTATTGCCCTTGTTTTTGTAAGTTTGTTTTGGACACGATAGGGAGTTGGTTTCTTGATGGCTTTTGATGAAACTTGGTGTGAGTGTTTGTATTGACCATTGGATACACCTTATTGAAAATCAGAAACATCAACAAATATTGTACGAGTTATTGCCCTTGTTCTTTAAAACATGTTATTTTTTTCGGCCCATAACATACTCAAAGTTGTGGACACGATAGAGAGCTGGTTTCTTAATGGGTTTTGATGAAGCCTGTTGTGAATGTTTGTAATCATCCCTATAGAAAATCAGACAAATCGAAATATATTTGATGGGTTATTGCTCTTGATTTTGAAAATATGTTTTGGAAACTATTGACGGTTGGATTTTTTTGATGGATTTTGAGATGTGACTATTCTTTTTAAGATGAAACCTTTTATTGACGTATTGCCTTTGTTTTATGCATATTTCAGTGACATATTTGTTCTTTTCCAGGAAATTTGGTTTTAATACCACTTTGTGGTGTTATACTGTGATAATAATATAGTTTTTAATTTTGTTCTTTCTGTGATATTGTTTTAGTTTTATCTATTTTATGGTTGTTTTATTGTTTTAGTTTTGTTTTCTTGACAGGTTTACTTTTATCGTGTTCTGGAGCTATATAGCCCATTAGGTGCTGGTGCTCCTTAATACATTTCATTTCATTTTTCCAGGAAACTTGTTAAAGTGAAAATGTCATTCTCAGAATCTATCTAACTCTTCTCAACCCCCCGGACGAAAGTGGGAGTATTACGATGGCCATCGCGTTTTTTCTTCATAATGTTATGCATCAGAAGAAATTTACTAATAAAGTTTTTAAATATCCTTTAAAACTTTTTCCAATAGGTTTTGCCTGTGTCGCATGCGCTGACAAATAATTATTGTCTTCTCAAAAACTCAATATATGACAATGACAATTTTGTCATCGAAAGTAGGAGAGGAAGCATTTTTTCACACCTATTTTTCTGCATTAATATTTCTTTCTGTATTTACATCCGGTTAGCTGAATTATTGATTAGAACTTTTTATCAATTTGAAATCAAAGTGACAACAGGCAGATTGAGTTAAATATCATTATGGGTGAGGTATTTAGGTTATCAACCCGACCAGCAATACTAGGTGATCCATCACGAACTATAATCCATTAGGAGCAAGAGCTCATATTTGATCTTATTGATTCTGCATACGTATATATATACGGAAGGTTCCAAGAGAAGTTCTGCAATAGATTAAGGTTTGTGTATCAAAATGATCCACGACTACCAACCCAACAAAACCAGCGTGCATCCTGCGCATGTATATATCCTAGGAAATGATAAAGCAGGGCGTTAAGCCGAGGAGTGTCAGATGCTAAACTGAACAAAACTGTAGTCATTTTCAAACTTGTAACCAGGCTAATGAACATATTACTAGGAAACTGCAAGTTCAGCGCCATTTTATGCTGATGCAGCCATATTCATCCAATCGAATCAATTGAACTATCAACTACTACGACAACATAATTTGTGGTGTCTGCATCTACCGAAAGAAAACGTCAACTTGTCATTTACTAGCCATTATAATTTGATAAAGTTGATAAAAATATTTTTAAATTAATTATTAAAAGACATAACGGTTGAAGTTATAAACCGCCATAATGGGAAAGCAAAAACTTTAAGATTTTAGTATATTCATTATATTGGTGACTCGTTAAGAACAAAAAAACAAATAAGAACAACAAAAAACAACAACAATAAATATTGTTTCATTTTGATATTTTAAATATGTTAAAGCAATTAAATTCAGACGGAAATAAAAAAATATTGTATTAGAAAATGTTCTTTTTTGTTTGTAAAGACTTAGTGCCTATGAAGGCCATTCAAAGATAGATGTGGATAAAAGTATAAAATTCATTTACGAGAAGAAATAGAATCACACTATAGTTTAAGTACATAGCGTCAAACGTCGAAGTCAACATATTTTGATCTTTTAAAACATCCACAAGAAATCTCTTCATGTAATTATAACAAGTGAATATAAGATGAAAATACAGTTTTAATTCTATTCGTTACTGTTAATTTTCTGTTTACAATTTCAACTATCATAAAATTGGCTGAAAAACAAAGGACATATTTGCACTTTATTGATATCAAAGGTTTGGATTCGAAAGTTTTCTGGTTAAAAGGTTCACAAGAAGCCGTAGTCGCGTTATTCCAAAGTAAACAGAAGGATGGAATAATATTCGAAATTGTCTTCGGAATCCTGGACAATAATCATACGGAGATAAGAACGGAGTATTTTGGCAATCCTATCAATGCAACTGATCATTCAGCCCTTTTAATGAATGCCAAAGAATTCAAACCCTTCTGGATTCAATGGAATGATAACAGAAGTGTGATTGGAGATGGAGTGGTTCCTGGAAGTGGACAGACAACATTATCAGGAGAAAACAATATGACTGAAGATGTACAGTATAATTATTTGGGAATCAGAACCAGTTCGGCACCAGTATCTTTTATCCTGGAACTATCTTGTATGAAGTAAGGAGATATTGAGTCCATAATGGACAATGTTTTTTTTTCATTTTTCTTGTGCAATAGTAGAAATTTAACGTATCAACAACTCTAAGTCTATTACTTACCTATATTATATATCGCGATTTTCTTTTTGCGTATATTGTAATAACTTTTTAGGTTGTGCTTACTCTTCCAGATACATGATATCCCTTTTGATTAAGAAATATGATAGATTTATTTCCTAATATGATATTAGGGTTTCGGGTTTCGTTCTAAAATTTTCAGAGCTAGATTATTCTCACAATGTGAGACTTTAGACTTGATACTATTGTGTTCTCGTAATTAAAGGATTTTATTTAGATTACCTTTCTTTGAAGTAATTATTCAGCGGGGGTTACTTCCCTTGTGATACCAACTTTTATGTAATATTTCTATTCAACTCTTTTTTGATTAAATGCATTTATAATTGTGTCTTATTGTTTCGTAAGATTTAAATGCATTTATTAATGAGTCTTTGACTTGCATACTTTTCAAATGTATTTATTATTGAGTCTTAGACTTTCATACTTTTCAAATGTATTTATTATTGAGTCTTAGACTTTCATACTTTTCAAATGGATTTATTATGAGTTTTATTCTTTCATACATTTCAAATGCATTTATTATGAGTCTTAGACTTTCATACATTTAATGCATTTATTATGAGTCTTTGACTTTCATACTTTTTAAGTGCATTTATTGTGTCTTAGACTTTCATACTTTTTAAATGCATTTATTGTGTCTTAATGTTTCGTACTTTTTAAATGCATTTATTGTGTCTTAATATTTCGTACATTTGAAATGAATCCGAAACGACAGAAAAACAAATTTATAAGAGCATTGCACGATTATCCGGCAGTCAACTGCTGTTCCAGTAAGCCTATGCCAGTCAGTCAGACCAAACTATAGCAAATGCCAAAGGAAGCTTAATGATATTTTCGACAATGACGTCATAATCCGATGTTTTTTTTTAAAATACAGTTTTAAAATGATCATAGAAAAGGTCGAGTCTGTCAACCTGTCCTGGCCAAATGTTCCCACATTGCACACTGCATGATCTGAGATCGTCCTAATTAGTCTTACACATGCATAAAACGAAGACAAAAAATCTATTTATTACAAAAGCTTCAAAGAAACAGTGTTGTAAATTAATTATTTATTTTGCGTAATATTGTCATCAAAGCAAACAATCTATGTTATTTTGTGATATGATAAAATAACAATAGACTCAAGATAAGTCTAGATTCTTAGCGCTAATTGTTGTTTATTCCACATTTTTGATCAAACGCAATATAGAATATTTATATTTTTTGTATATATATATAGTTTAAGGGAAATAACTCAGTGTAAACATTGGTGTTTATGAACTAAATTGTTTATGCAGCACTTCCATGTAAAGTTAATGAATTCAAGGTTCTATATTTTTCTGAAAATTTCATTGACATTTTTGTATAAGAAATCCTGGCCAATACTTATTTGTCGTCTCAAAAATAAAACATAATAATGAGTAAATGACCACGAAATTTGAAGAAGACCAATGCGGGATGTAATCATCCTAATGTACAGAAACAGAACTATATTCACAATTTTTCTTCCAAAATGTCATTTCATTTTTCAAGATAGTGGACCACGGCCATATACGCCTAACGAAAAATTTAATCGGGATAAAATTAAACTTTCTCAAACCTTTCGATTTAGGTCCAATAACATCCATTTTAAGTTTCATCAAAATCGGTTGAAAACTAAGAGAGTAATAGCATATTCAAGATTTTAACGATCGAAAATAGCTCAAATTCGAACTTGATCTTCGTTTTATGAATATGTATACACATATAAAATTTCATTTGATTCTGTCAAAAACTCTAGTTTTTAGAGCGTTTACAAGCAAATGTTGACTGACAGACCGACAGATTTGTGGCAAGGGCAATAACTCTGTTTCTAACGATCGAAAATAGCTCAAATTCGAACTTGATCTTCGTTTTATGAATATGTATACACATATCAAATTTCATTTGATTCCGTCAAAAACTCTAGTTTTTAGAGCGTTTACGAGCAAATGTTGACGGACGGACCGACGGACTGACAGGGGTGCCGACAATATACGTCCTCATAGAGAGATGAGGGCGTATAAAAATGGTTAAGATAACAATTTTAGACATCTGGGGCCTTATTCTCGAAAACTTAACTTACAATGATTTTAGTGTTCGGGTCATCTGATCACTAAAATTGTTTTTAAATACAGCTCTATTATCCAATCAGATTGCTGTATTTCTTAAAATCTGAATTTTATCTTAGATAAGTTTTCGAAAATAAGGCCCAGAATCCAAATCTTAACCAGAATAAGCATGCAAACTAAGAAAAGGGGGGGGGGGGGGGGTAAAGGGAATGTTGAAAAATATAACGTACGATCTGATTTGGTTAAGCACACGTTTAAAACCGTAAATCAATGGTTGGTTAACAAATCTTCACCGATCATTGATAATGAAATGGATACATGTATAAATCATAAATATGATTCCATATTATTAACGCAATTGACTAGTTCACCAGAAGATACATTGTTTTAATATATAAATAATTTATTGATACTAATAATTGCATTTTTTTTTATCTACATTAACATCCGGTTGATGCGATTGATTGGTTAGAATTCTTTACCAATCTGATATCACAGACACAAATCGAATCAATAACTAAGACAACATAAGACAAAGTTCAAGATCGAAAACCACGGTCAATGCGGGTAAAGTATTAAATTTATCAACCCGACAGTCAATATCCAGCTGATCAAAGATACTAACAAGTAGGAGCAAGGGCTCTCACTTTAAATCTAATTGAATCCGTATGCGCGACCATTCTAAGAGAAATACTGCAACAGATTAAGGTTTGTGTATCTCAGCAAACAGTATTGGTAAATGAATCTCTCTTCACTGTTCACAGCATCTAATTAATTAATTATTATCCACTGTATTCTGTTACCTATTACTGTAATATATGCCTAGAACCTTTGCTTAAAAAATTGTGATAAATGTGATTACTTTTATTTACCTTCATATATTAAAATACTTTAATAATACAGACTATAGACTGTAGTCGTAATCCCCATTGTTCTAGGGATTTAGTACAGGCCATAGATGTAATCTTGAAACAATAGGTACAGGCAAAAAGAGAACGTCTCTTTTATTCTAATGACAAACATTGGGAATTCAATAAAATTATTAACAGTTGTAGTCCCACAGTTGAAGATAGAATCGTGGTATGTTAAAGCCACATTTCACAGAATGCCATGAAACTGATTGAAACAGTGGTTATGCAAACATACTTGACATTTTGAACAAGTCTGTGCTTTTACGCCAACATTTGGGACCCGCGTTCGAAACCCAGTTGACAATTTTTTTTTTCTATTTTGACAAAGTCGAAAACTGTCTAATCTATCATTTTCACCAAACAAATATTTTTGAACAAAAGATAAGCCTGTACAATGCTAACCCTAATTGCCTTTGCTCAGATTTGAACCCCTTCGCGGAGCCATTACAGAAGGGACGTATGTTTGACGGGCCCTGTAGGCCGCCCATAAAATTAAACTTAAATTTATGCTAAAAAGATGCACTACGACGTGCTGATTCTTTACATATACAAAACGCCAATTTTTGATGCAGCCTTTGACAATTTCCTGAGCTAACCCTAGTGGGCGTTTTAAAAAAAATTGCGTTTACCCCTTGTTGCAGTTAGGTTTTGAGCTAACCCTAGGACCATTTCAGCATGGCCGCGGTGGCCCAGTGGGTTCCGTGCTTGCACGCCACCTTAGGGGTCCCGGGTTCGAGACCCGGTTGACGAAAAAAAAAATTTTCTATTTTTATAAAGTCGAACACTGTCTAATCTATCATTTTCACCAAACAAATATTATTTTTGAACAAAGGGTAGCCCTGTGCAATGCTAACCCTAATTGCCGTTGCTCAGATTTTTACCCCTTCGCGGAGCCATTACAGAGGGGAAGTACGTTTGACGGGCCCTGTAGGCCGCCCATGAAATTTTTTCAACCCAAATGTGTGCTAAAAAGATGCGCTACGACGTTCCGAATCTTTACATGTGCGAAACACCTATATTTGATGCAACCTTTGACAATTTCCTGTGATAAACGTAGTTGGTGTTTTAAAAAAATTGCGTTTACCCCCTGTTAGTAGTGTAGGTAGACTCAATTCGGTCGCACCTTTCCCCATGCCATTTTCATCCCATGGGGAAACTTGCAACCAAATTGAGTCTACCCAAAACACACCTTAACACCCTACATTTCATAAAACAGCCTACATTTTTCATAGAATTCTTACGACAAACACCTTCAATAAATTTCCTACATTCCATCAAAAAAAACATATTAAAAATAGGATGAGTTTAATTTTAAAACATGAACAATACAGATTCGAAGATTATTCAGGCGACGGTATCTTTTCATCTATATTTTCGCTAGGTTCAAAAATAATTCCAAAAGTAGCTAGCTTTGTTTCAAACAACAAATCCCTAATTTCCTCCGGTGCTCAAGCAGTTGGGTCCGTGGCAAAAGCAGGAATTAGAATAAACGACGCCGTGAAAAAATCCGACGAACTGAAAGAATTACAGCAAATAAGAGAACTACGAAACAGGAGAATAGAACAACAAGCTTTAGATAAAAAAACAGGAAAAGGTTTTAAAGTAATTGGATAAAAATGTCTTTGATAATTGCTCAAAATCCAAAAACTTATTTTGGTTCCGATATTCAAAAATCATTAGGATATCTTCCTGGATTTCCATGGGCCAAATACTCTGGCGAGAAACATCTTCCAGGTCATAATTACACCGGTCCAGGTACTAGATTAGATCTGCGATTAGACGAAAACGATAAACCAAAACCAGGGGAAGAACCAGTCAATAGAGTTGACGCTGCTGCGCTTAAACACGACATACTTTACAGAAACAAAGACATAAACTTCAGACACGAAGCAGACAAACAAATGATAATCGAACTCGAAAATATTCCAAATCCAACATTCAAAGAGAGAATGCAAAGAGCGCTAATCATTAAACTGTTAAAAGCAAAGATGAAATTGGGTATGGGATTGGCGGATGAAATTCATAAAGAATTTAGAAAAAACAAACATTATTTAAAAGTTAAAGTATTTGATAAAGATGAAATATGGTCAGCAGATTTAATTAATATGCCAGTTGAAAGAGGATTTAAATATTGCTTAACAGTTATAGATTTGTATACGAGATATGCTTGGGTTATTCCTCTCAAAAACAAAACTGGAATATCAGTCAAACACGCATTTGAAACCATAATGAAACAATCTGACAGACGGCCCCAAAAGTTATGGGTAGATAAAGGGAGCGAATTTTATAACAAAAATATGAAATCTGTGGGGTTTGAAATTTACAGTACTCACAACGAAGGTAAGGCTGTAGTTATTGAAAGATTCAACAGGACTCTAAAAAATAAACTATTCAAAAAGTTCACGGAATTAAAATCTCAAAAATGGCTAAAAATATTACCAGAGGTCGTAGACGAATACAATAACAAAATACATTCATCTATAGGAGTGTCACCAGCACAATCCTCAAAGAATCCAGATATCATAAAGTCAATTAACACACAAAGCAACTACGAAAATGAAATAAAAAATCTAAATGTCAAACCCAAATTTAAAGTCGGAGATCGAGTTCGTATTTTCAAATATAAAAGTAAATTCGAAAAAGGATATGTTGGTTATTGGACAAACGAAATATTTATCGTAGATAAAGTTAATAGCACATCCCCTCCAACATATGAATTAATCGATCAAGACAAAGAACAAATTATAGGTAGGTTTTATCAAAATGAACTTCAAAAAACTGACTTTTAAAAATGAATGAATTTCTCGATAAATATGGTACCGATACAACCACAAACTTCCAACTTATGAGATGGGCGAATGAGTTAAACATATCACCGTTTTATTATTGTATGAGAGATGAAATAAATAATCTCAAAAGTAAGAAAGGTAAATTCTACGCTATAACAAATATACACACTTCCGATCAAAAAGGTGTTCATCATTCTGCTTTGTACAAAGACTCTAACTTTTATTTTTTCGACTCTTTTGGATTAGATCCCACTGAAGAGATAATGAATATAACTAATCAACCAATTAAATCTTCTACATTTCAAATACAAAAGCCGGGTCAAAAGTTTTGTGGACAACTTTCACTTTGGGTTTTATATCAGTTGAGTTTAGGAAAACAGTTCGAAGAAATTGTAATAAATTTAACTCAATAAAAATGGCAAATAAATTTGGTTTAGGTGCTTTACCTTTAGATACTAAAAAACCAAACACTACATTTTCAATCAATAAAATCAAACCATATTTTGTGGATCAAATCGGAGACATTCTTCAGGGTGATATTGATATGAACAATTTTGGTATAACTAATTTAAAGTTAGCAGAAAATGATAATGATGCTGTTAACAAGAAATATTTAATGGATCAAATAAATTTAATTGAAGTAGATAAAGACCATTTAAAAGATCGAATAGCTGATGTGAAAAGATTCTTCAAACGACAAATAAATAATAAAGATTTTATAAATGAATCTAAATTGAAAGAATTAGATTATATTGATGATGGTAAATTACAAAAAGAAGTAACAAGTTTAAAAAGTTTTATTCAACAACAATTAGTCAATACAGTAGATAAAACTCAATTACAAAATTTAAGGTCATTAATATCTAAATTAGATGACAAGATTACAAAGCAAAAAGTAGATCTTAAACAACTAATATCCAATATTAATCCAGGCATAAGTGAAGACAAATTAACCGCATTAGAAAGTAAACTTAGTGATGATAGCGAAATACAAAAACAAATAGAATCTATTCAACAAAAATTAATAAATGTAGTAGATAAAAATCAATTACAAAATTTAAGGTCATCAATATCTAATTTAGATGATAAACTATCAAAACAAAAAGTAGATTTTAAAAAACTAATATCCAACATTAGTCCAGGCATAAGTGAAGATAAATTACAACAAGAATTAACTGCTCTGGAAACTAAATTTAAAACTGAATTACAAAACGAACTAAAAACTATTGATGATAGTGAAATTAAAACTTATATTCAACAACAGATAGAAAATATTGATGATAGTGAAATTAAAACTTATATTCAACAACAAATACAAAATATTGATTATAGTGAGATTCAACAACGGATAACTACTATTAATAATGAAGTTTTAAAACAGGAAACAAATATAACCACATTACAAAATAATCTCAATGAATTAGAATATATTAAACCCTATTATTTCTTTCTTCCATTTTCTAAAGACTATAAAGATTATTCGGTGGAAGAAATCACTGGAGAATTTACTCGTGGTTATAAATATGGGTTTAAAGTAAATATTAAAAATGATAAAGGTCCTCATAGTGTGTCTCATTTTATGGGGAATACTATAATTGACATATTTTTTCCTATGAAGGTAAAAGTCGATTTTCCAATTCATTCCAATTATAACTCTCTTTTATCTGTTCACTTTATCAAAAATGGTAACATTGTAGATGCAAAAGAATCTTATTTTTTTCATGAAATTTCTAATATTTCGTCAAATCAGTTGTATATAGATAACCTTAGAATCTCAATCGAGGAGGTTGAGATAATAGGGCCTTATACATTTGAGTTATTTGATATGATATTGGAAACGGAAACTCCACCATCAGCAAGCATAATTAGAAATCCAAAACCACGAGAAGAAGAAACACAGATTTATGAGTTTTTACGAACAACAGACTTTGAATATGTGAAACTATATTTTGTTCATAATGATCTTTTCTTCTCTGTTGATGTTAATAAAAATCAACAATTTAAACATTTTCCAATAGCATTAACAGAAAATCTATATGTATCATATTTTTTCATAGAAATCTCTATTGAAAAAAAAACAAATTTTTTTGTTTATCGGGATAAGAAGAACAAGGAGTCAAAACAAGAAGCATTCTTAGTACAGGTACATGTCACTATTGTACAAAACCCTAAGGATATACGTAGAGCATTATCGGAAGTTCACTTAATTTAACGTTTAAAAATGGAACAAGAAAGCAGACAAAAATACATGATAGACAAACAAATAGAATTAAAAGAAAAACTAAGACAATTTAACAAATGCAGAAAAACATGGAGTAGAATCGATTCTGTTTTCAAAACATTAAGTACAGTTTTAACAGTAGGAATAACGGTGGCAACAGCTGTAACCGGTGGATTAATGCTTCCAATAATTGTCCCAACTGTATTAGCTGCGTTCACTGCCGTTCAAACTTCATCTTGTGGTTTGATAACTTTAGGTTTTACATCAAAACAGAAAGCTCATTATAAAAGGAAAATCGAAATTTTAAATGCGTATCTTAATAAATTGTTTATTTTTTTCGAAAGATCGAGAGAAGACAAGAACATAACAGTTGAAGAATTAGAAAAATTCAATGAAATTTTAGATAAATTTAATGTAGAAATGTCATCAATAAAAGTTAAAAATTCATAATTAAAATAGATACTTAAAAAAAGAAGATGGAAAATATTGAAAATTTAAACAATTCTTTTTCAAAATTATTCAAGGCAATACCTACTTTATCTTCGCAAGAAAAATTCAAATATCTAGCCGAAAATGTAGAAGAAGATGAAATCAAAATATCAAATATACTTTTTTCAGAATTAATCAAGAGAATAACTATTCTATTTAACGATTTTAAAATCAAAGGTCAAATTGAAATAAATGGTCAAATATATGAAGTTGGGGAATATAAACAAGACATGAGATTATCTGGATTCAATGCTCAAACTTTCCAAGTTATTTATTCAAAGATGGATGATAAATCTGACGCATCTGATTGGTATTTTACAGGAGAGATTTGTTTCCGCAAAAATAATTTTAGTATAATAAAAAGATCTAAAACTGGCAGAGGTGGTAATTTACTTAAAAAGATAAATGAGTACAAAGGCAAAAATTGTTTCATACCAAGCGATGGTTATTGTTTTATAAAGTGTGTAAATCACTTCATGAATAAAGACTTAACAAAAGAATTTAAAGATTTCGTCAATAGTTTTCAAAAATCAAACCGAAAAGGAGTTATGACATCTGCTAGAATCTCTGATTTCAATAAGAAATTTAATACTTATTTTCAAATTTATATGCCCGCACATAGACATTTTCAACCAAAGAAAGTATCCGAAGAATTAGATTGGGTATTTTATTTACACAAAGAACATTTTTGTTTGATAAGAAGAAGTAACAAAAAGTTAGGCATTCAAGAAATAGAAGATAATTACGATGAAAATGTATGGAGAACCTGTGGGGATGATGACGCACTAACTTGTTTTGCTCAGTTAAAACTAAATGTGATTTCACACCCTCATGATGATACTTTATACGCATGGGATTGCGAAACTTATAACGAAAATAAAGCCATTCCTTATTGTTGTACTTTAGTCAATTTGGAAAAACTAAGGAAAAAACTAGAACTAATTAAAAGAGTATTCCCAGATTTAAAACCAACTGATCCCATTCCAGAAGAATATTACAACAAACTCATGACTAATATAGTAGAAATATTTGTAGGAACAGATTGTTTTGATCAGATGTTGCGTCGTTTAGGAAGAGTAGATGAAAAAAGATTAACCTTAATTTCCCATAACGGGAGTGGTTTTGACAACTGGGTTGCACTTCAAACCATTGATAAACTAACACAATGTCCACTAGTAGCAGATAATAAAATTCTATCTCTTCCTATATCTAATCCATATACAGAAGAAAGATTACAGAAAAAATGGAAAAGAGAGAAAGAGATACCTGATAAAAATAAATATTTACAACATATATCTCTCACTTGTTCCTATCAACATGAAAGATCTAGTTTGGAGGCATGGGGGAATTCGTCTAATCTACCGATGAATTTGAGGAAGATTGCCGATATTAATATTGCAAAATACACCAAAGATAATTGGGAATCTTTAAGACACGAATGGGAACCGTACGCTAAAAGAGATACCTTATGTCTCGCAGCTTGTTTGATAAAATACAATAAAGCAATGAGAGAAACTGTCTTCCAAAACGTTTCAAATAATCTTACGGCTCCATCTTTATCTTTAAAGGGTTGGTATTATTTATATCATTACGATAAAGAAATGGTTGAAGAAGAATGGTACGAAAGTACTAGAATGGTTCTGAAACACACCGAAAAGCAAAACATAGAAAAAGTTTACTCGCATACTCACCCTTTTATAAGATATTTTATAAGACAAAGTATTAAAGGAGGAAGAGTTTCAGCAAACAGAAAATCATTTGAAACGAACAAAATGGATGAAATTTGTGATGTATTAAGGGAATACACAAAACTTGAAAGCAATAACATAATTGATTTATTTAAAGAATATAGTAAAAGTGATACAGATAAAACGGAAGTTCACTCGAGACTTAAAAAAATAAAATGTACTAAACTGATGGCATTTGACGCCAACGGTTTGTACGCTTCCGCTATGACAGAAGGTGAATATCCAAAAGCTGAAAGTGCAAGAGCGTTTCTACCAGAAGAAAATAGAAAATTTGTCAAGCTCTTTAATGAACAGAAATTCAGACCTAGAACTGCTATTTTAAAAGTCTGGTTTGAATATCCCAAAAACATGTTCTTCCAACCCATACCAGCTAAAGATAAAATCACTTTCACGAATAAAGAAGGTAAAAAGGAAACTGGCACTAAAATCAGATTCAGAAATGGTTTCTGTTCAGATGTTTTAACATCAGTCGATATTCAAGAAATAGTGAAAGCCGGTGGACGAATTATTAAAATATTAGATGGTATAGTTTACGAAGAAAATTTTAAAAATCCACCCTATAGAGATTATATTTTGATTTTGAAGGAATTAAGGAGTAAATACAAAAAGGAAGGGGATATGGTTGCCAGTAACTGCATGAAGTTGTTAGGTAATGCCCTGTATGGGAAATCTATTCAGAGGGATAGAAATACCTCATTACACTTATGGAATGGAGAAACCTTTCGCCTTAATTACGACAAACACGTCAAAAAGTATGACAGACTAAATGATAGTCAATACATTGTGGAGATTAATGACGAAGAAAAAGAGTTTGTTCCTCCAAAGGATTTTACGAGATTAACACCCACTCATTTAGGTACGTTTATATTATCACACAGTAAAAAAATAATGAATAATTTTATTCACGTAATAGATGGTTTTTATAAACCAGAAATATACTATACTGATACCGATAGTTTATACATTTCTTCTAGCAATTGGGATAAATTAAATGAAGCTGGGTTGGTGTCCGAAAATGAGTATTGTAAAGGAAAGAATGATTATGGTGATGGTGGAATTATATTTGGTTTATATTTAGCGCCAAAAGTTAAATACAATATCATTCTAACTTCCGACGGTGTTCTAAAAGAAAAGAAAACGTTTAAGGGTTACTCGAACTATAAGGTTAAGGTAGAGGATTATATTCAATTAGCTAGTGGACATGACATAACGAATGAATTCGATAAACCATGGGGGAAGAGTTTTACTAATGGAATAGTTATTCCTAAAGAAAAACAAACTAAAAAATTTAAAAGTTATCTGAATCTCATAAAGAGAAAAGCACCGAACGATGAAGGAATCATGTATCCTTACAATGATAAAGAGGAGATGTCCTTGGATGAAAACTATGAATTTGATGACTTTGATTATCTAACTCTTCAAGAAGAATGTTAATTTTTTTGTTTTAAATGAAGTTGAATAACAATTTCCTCGTTACCAAAATCTATAAACCTATTTTTGCCATCTTTGATTTCCAGATTTATATCTTTGATCATAAAGGAATTAAGTGGTAAATACGTAGTTTGAAATGGTTTCTCTATAATTCTATATCCTATCGGTACAGTGAACGTTGGAAGACTGTAAATAATCTGACGTTTGTATTTATTGAAAAATCCACCGTTTATTAAATTGCAATGTATATTGATCACATCGACATCATTCTCGATATTAGCTTTATTTGGTGCTATAGTTGATTGGGTGTATACTCGTTTATCAAATCCTAGTAACGTATTCAATGAATTTTCTACGTTGAAATCAACTTGACTATTATTTCTTAATATCAATTTCATTTTGTTCAGATTTAAATTACCTTCGAATTCAATATTGTTTTTACCATTGACACTTCCTGCGTATTCAGATAGGTATTCGTTAATGGCTATGTATTCGTAACTTCCTGGTAGTAAACTTATGGTTTTGAATGTTGCTCCATTATCTGTTGATATTTTTATTTTGTTATTATCTTCGTTGATATTTCTAATGGAATTGTAAACAGAGAAATACTTTAATCCCAATTCATATTCTTGATTTCGATCGAGTTCATACTCATAATCTAGAGATAATTTAATGTCTGATTTATTTGAGGTGATGACGAATAGTTGACTCATTTTTAATAACACTTTTATAATCATTTTTATCTATGATACCTTTTTGTAGGAGTCTTTTTAATATACAATTTAATTCATTATATTGTCTGTGTGATTGATGTCCTTCCTTCATTGCCGCTAATATTATTTGTAATCTATTAAGCAATTCTTCGTTATTGTCTGGTAGAAAAATTACACCATCTCCTGTATGTCCCAAAAAGTCATCGATTTCTTCTATAATATCATCAGTGTAGTTATCATCACTACCATCGGTGTTATCATCTAATTCTTTTTCCAGTCTTCTTAATCTTAAAGTTTTTGGTCCTCCTGTCCTTGTCGATGTAAGAATTTCCACGTATGAATTCAAATCTTTGAAATTATAATCTTTATCATACCCATTCAAAAGATTAACCATACCGGGTGTTAAATCATATATAGCGTCTATTCTGTCAATCTTAAATGTTGGGTTGAGTTGATTGAAACGTATCCTAAAACCGTTAAGAATCAATCCATCCTGATCAATTGTTGGCTTTATTGTTTTGGCTAGGGTTGGATTTGGATTTGAAAAATAACGTTTTATATCATCTAATGTCCTGATTACGATTCCATCATCTTCAATGGGATATTCTATTTGTGGAGGAGATTGTTGAATTTGTTGTTTAGGAGCTTCTAATTTATTCTTGATATCCTCTTGACTTTTTAATATTGGTTTAAATAAAGTTTGTAGATTTTCCGTTAATCCAAGTTGTTGTAATCTGTTATTTTCAACTTGGGTCTTTATTTTATTCTTAGCTTTGATATATTCTCTATTTCTTTTTAAAATATTATTCCATTCCATTTTTAAAAAAATAAATTAACATATGTTGATCATTACTCTTTCACCCGCAGGTTTTCTTGTATTAACGAATACATATCCATGTTCCTCTGGATTTCTCCATTGAGCTTTACAAACCTTTTTAAACGAATCTCTGTCCATTCCGTGATTTATCGACTGTATGATTTGAGATAAATCTTTATCGTTTAATTCAAATAATAAAAAACAATTAGCATTTTTTCTAATAAACATAGAATCCATCCCGTAAAAAGATTGGGATTGGTATAAGCAGTGACAGTTGTGATGTCTTCCCTTCGTGAAGAATTCTTGTTGAACAGATTGATTTTTTTGCGCTACGCAGTCGTCAAACAATATTAAGTTCTTTCGTTTACTATCAATATTAGACAAGTCCAAATCATTTACATTTTTTGTCAGAAACACTTTTATGTCAGTTGGATTGAAAGATGGATTCTTTTCTTTTATGAAGTTATCTAAGATATCTTTTATTTCTATCTCATCGTTGTCCTCGTAATATTGAAATAATTCTTGAACATATTTCTTTGGTAAATATTCTAAAGCTTCGAGAAATTGATAATACGGTTGTTCTGGTGTTGTTGTGTAGATATACAAAGAATCGAAATCTAAAAGGTTGGGAGTTGTCAACATGTTAAAAGTGAGATGAGTTTTACCAGAACCGGAACTACCGCATATACACATGAGCATTGGATTATTAGGAAATATTTCTGAATGATTAAATTTCTTTCCCATTTTTATGTACCAAAAATTACACCTTCTCCTTTATACTTTGAAAGATATATTCCTTCTCCAGTGTGTATATTTTTAAAAACTATTCCATTACCCTTATGTTTGACTTTGATTTCCCCTGTGTCAATACTATCCACTAATTTAGTTAATCCTTGTTTGACAGTTTTCTTAGTTTCTTCACTAAATCGATTTCCAAATTCTTTAACTGTATCTAATATGTCTGCTACTCCCGAACCTTTTGCTAACTTTTCCATTTCCAAATTATGTCTACGTTTTTCACTTTTTTCAGCTTCGGCTGCTTTCTTGGCCTTGACGGCTTGAACTATTCCTGCCGTTCCGCCGGCCGTGGCACCTGCGGCTGCAAGCCCAGCAAAGATCAAGGGTAGGAAAGGTAAAAATCCACCTGCCTTTATGTTCTTGTCAATTCTTTCTAAATCTATATCTTTACTATAATCTCGTACTTTACAGTGTTTATATGTATCAATAAGTTTTTTAGTTATGCTGATTCTTTTACCATTGTAAGTAATTGTAGTTGGCTTTTCTGTTTCGATAGCGTCTATTATTCTTTTTACTAAAGTTTCGGGTTTCATTTTTAAGGGATTAATTTATTCTATTCGAATCATCCGTCTGTCGGATATTTTTATTATATGTTTTGCTTCTTCCAATAATAAACAATAACCGGTTACATCTCCTTGTGTTTTTTCGATATGAATATTTATGTTTACTCCAGTTTTGAAAAGATCTTCTTGATGAGCTGATAGATCAAAACAGAAGATTGGGTGATTAATTGCAAAATCTACATATCCAAACTGAGGTGGATTTCCAAATAATTCACACATATTTTTATAATTTCTATACAATTCATTATAATCCTTTGTGGATGGATTAATAGTTAAAGGTTGGTTAGGATAATTATCGTTGTTTAATCTTACTTGAACTTTACGGATTATAGGATCTTGAGTTTGGTTCATTGCCACTCTAAAGATATTGTTGTTATTTGTCTGAGAATCTGGTAAGTTCTTGAAACCAACTATTAAATATCTTGCTGGTTTAATGCTGTTAGTGATTGGCCATGTTGTGGATTCTCCAGTTAAAGTCATACTCCCTACAGTGTTGCGCCGAAGAAAAGCTATTTCAATGTCTTTAGTTAACGAGTTGAATATTCTCGTTTCTACTTCAATTGATGGTGTTATTACGGGTATGAAAAGTTGGAGATTTGTTATTTCTAATTTTGCATTTGAATTAGCTTCTCCAAAGAATATCTTATCGTCATTAATTTCTCTTTGTAAATGAATTTTAAATGGTAAACCTATAGAAACTTTTCTATGTTCTAAAAGACCGAATAAAGGATATAATTTCCAATTTACGTAATTACCCCATCTATTATCCTCAACAACATTATTGTACTGATTTACTCGTTTGTTAAACCCCTGGTTTACTGCTCTACCGATTCTCTCGATGCTATTTCTGGCAATGACTCTCATTCTAGCGATATCAGCATCGTTAGCTACAGTTTTTACTGGTTCTTTTAAAACGGTCCCATCACCAACATCGGGTATCCAACCCGAGACTGAATCGTAGTTTTTGGGGTAAAGGACTGTTTTCAACATTGTGTCAAATTCTCCAGGGTGTTTGATGGTTTCTATGGGGTTTGATCCCGCTTCCAAAACCATTTCGCTAAATAAAGAAGGAAAGAAATTATTTTCTAATGTTGTATTAGTCTGTGGGACTCTATTTTCATTTGCTGTTCCGTCCTTGATTTTGAAATCGCATCTGAAATAGGCATCGGAAAGTAATAACCAATTTGACAGACTATTGATCTCGAAAGTGACCCTCCCACCATCATTCAATTGTGATTTAGACCCCACAGATGCATTAATAATAATGTAATCCTCTTTCTTACGACTAAATGAATAAAGAATTGGATCGTATAATCTAAAAATTGGATCAAGAATTTTATTTGCCATTTTTAGAGGAATTATTTTGATAAAATACAATACATTTACTATATGCATATACATGTATAACGTTTAATAACAACAATAAATAAATTCAATAATTTGTAGTAACAGCTTTTACTGTATTAATCAACTCCATAGTTTCAAGTATTATTATATAAATAACAATGTGTAAAGGGAGGTAACAACTTATACTGTATCAATCAACTCCTTGACTACGGATAAACACTGGTATCCAGGGACCGCTTTGAAGAAATCGCTGTGTAGTTACAAGTATTATTTCTATAAACAAATTGGTTACTAAGGACCGTAACAAGTGGTGAATATCGATTATCAACATGTTGCATTACACAAAGAAAGTTGTTACGGGTAAAATCAATAGTGCATTCAGACAGAGTCATAAACGAGTGAAGCATTGAATCAATACATTCTGTATAATCTAGAAACTCTATAACGTGAATATTGTACAGTCATTATGAATCACGTTCCTTTCCAAAACCTTTGTTGTTCAGGACTGGCTTTTAATTCCTTGTTAATATCAGGTATTAAACTAAGAAATTGAGAAAGTGAAACTGTGACTGTTTTAAACTTTGGGTATTCTGTACAGAGTTTTGCTAGACGTCTTAGTTTTCTACAATGGCTTAGCGAAATACTTAAATTGGTTTTAACGAAATTACTAAATAAACCAAAATTTAATATAAAAAGTTTCTGGAGCCACTGTCCATACGTTACATAGACTTGAATAGTTTGCGCTGAGTTTTGTTTAATAAAAATATCGCAATCCTTAACTATGTCTTTAACCGTATTCTCCTCGTTTATACTATTGTCAAAATGTTTCAATTCCTGCGAATGGGGCAAATCACACACACTATTTTTGAGTTTTTTTAACACTTCCTTATCTTTGGTAAAACTTTTGTTGAAAGTTAGAGGTTTTGGTTTTCTAATAAGTGATTTTTTCATTTCAAAATGATAATCTGCAACTGTTTCTGTACCTTCAAGTAGTATCTTTTCTCTTAATTCCATATAATGATCTAAATGCATCTGGTGGTAATTTATGTGAGCTTCAATATCAGTTGTATAAATCTGAGCTGAAAATAAAAAAAACATAGTGTTTTAACAAGGAAAACAATTTGACACGCTCGTACGCCACCCAGCTATAAAATGACAGATAATTACATATTAAAATGTACTTACCTGTGTCTGAAGATTGAGATCCCACTGACATGCTTTCTTCTGCCATGTTTCCCCTGTAGATGTGTCTGTCTCAAACAAAGAACGCAAACTGAATACTATTCTTAGAAACAGCTTGTTTCCATTTACCTGCAGTGAGCTCATAGTAATCAATGTATTGATGTTTATATATTCATGCAATATTGATCTATAATAAAGACCTTACAATATCATGATAATGCAACATGGTTAAAGGGTACACAAGTCTGTCGATCTTAATAAAAACCAGACCACAATGGATTTCTAAGATAAATAAATCATTTTCAAATAGTGGGATAATATGTAATTTGAGGTATTTTATGATGGAATTTGGGGTATTTTATGCTAGGTAGGGACTTGATGGAATGTAGGAAATTTATTGAAGGTGTTTGTCGTAAGAATTCTATGAAAAATGTAGGCTGTTTTATGAAATGTAGGGTGTTAAGGTGTGTTTTGGGTAGACTCAATTTGGTTGCAAGTTTCCCCATGGGATGAAAATGGCATGGGGAAAGGTGCGACCGAATTGAGTCTACCTACACTACTCCTGTTGCAGTTAGGTTTTGAGCTAACCCTAGGACCATTTCAGCATGGCCGCGGTGGCCCAGTGGGTTCCGTGCTTGCACGCCACCTTAGGGGTCCCGGGTTCGAGACCCGGTTGACGAAAAAATTTTTTTTTCTATTTTTATAAAGTCGAACACTGTCTAATCTATCATTTTCACCAAACAAATATTATTTTTGAACAAAGGGTAGCCCTGTGCAATGCTAACCCTAATTGCCGTTGCTCAGATTTTTACCCCTTCGCGGAGCCATTACAGAGGGGAAGTACGTTTGACGGGCCCTGTAGGCCGCCCATGAAATTTTTTCAACCCAAATGTGTGCTAAAAAGATGCGCTACGACGTTCCGAATCTTTACATGTGCGAAACACCTATATTTGATGCAACCATTGACAATTTCCTGTGATAAACGTAGTTGGTGTTTTAAAAAAATTGCGTTTACCCCCTGTTGCAGTTAGGTTTTGAGCTAACCCTAGGACCATTTCAGCATGGCCGCGGTGGCCCAGTGGGTTCCGTGCTTGCACGCCACCTTATAGGGGTCCCGGGTTCGAGACCCGGTTGACGAAAAAAAAAATTTTTCTATTTTTATAAAGTCGAACACTGTCTAATCTATCATTTTCACCAAACAAATATTATTTTTGAACAAAGGGTAGCCCTGTGCAATGCTAACCCTAATTGCCGTTGCTCAGATTTTTACCCCTTCGCGGAGCCATTACAGAGGGGAAGTACGTTTGACGGGCCCTGTAGGCCGCCCAGGAAATTTTTTCAACCCAAATGTGTGCTAAAAAGATGCGCTACGACGTTCCGAATCTTTACATGTGCGAAACACCTATATTTGATGCAACCTTTGACAATTTCCTGTGATAAACGTAGTTGGTGTTTTAAAAAAATTGCGTTTACCCCCTGTTGCAGTTAGGTTTTGAGCTAACCCTAGGACCATTTCAGCATGGCCGCGGTGGCCCAGTGGGTTCCGTGCTTGCACGCCACCTTAGGGGTCCCGGGTTCGAGACCCGGTTGACGAAAAAAAATTTTTCTATTTTTATAAAGTCGAACACTGTCTAATCTATCATTTTCACCAAACAAATATTATTTTTGAACAAAGGGTAGCCCTGTGCAATGCTAACCCTAATTGCCGTTGCTCAGATTTTTTCCCCTTCGCGGAGCCATTACAGAGGGGAAGTACGTTTGACGGGCCCTGTAGGCCGCCCATGAAATTTTTTCAACCCAAATGTGTGCTAAAAAGATGCGCTACGACGTTCTGAATCTTTACATATGCGAAACACCTATATTTGATGCAACCTTTGACAATTTCCTGTGATAAACGTAGTTGGTGTTTTAAAAAAATTGCGTTTACCCCCTGTTGCAGTTAGGTTTTGAGCTAACCCTAGGACCATTTCAGCGTGGCCCAGTGGGTTCCGTGCTTGCACGCCACCTTAGGGGTCCCGGGTTCGAGACCCGGTTGACGAAAAAAAAATTTTTCTATTTTTATAAAGTCGAACACTGTCTAATCTATCATTTTCACCAAACAGATATTTTTTTTGAACAAAGGGTAGCCCTGTGCAATGCTAACCGTAATTGCCGTTGCTCAGATTTTTACCCCTTCGCGGAGCCATTACAGAGGGGAAGTACGTTTGACGGGCCCTGTAGGCCGCCCATGAAATTTTTTCAACCCAAATGTGTGCTAAAAAGATGCGCTACGACGTTCTGAATCTTTACATATGCGAAACACCTATATTTGATGCAACCTTTGACAATTTCCTGTGATAAACGTAGTTGGTGTTTTAAAAAAATTGCGTTTACCCCTTGTTGCAGTTAGGTTTTGAGCTAACCCTAGGACCATTTCAGCATGGCCGCGGTGGCCCAGTGGGTTCCGTGCTTGCACGCCACCTTAGGGGTCCCGGGTTCGAGACCCGGTTGACGAAAAAAATATTTTTCTATTTTCAAAAAGTCGAACACTGTCTAATCTATCATTTTCACCAAACAGATATTTTTTTTGAACAAAGGGTAGCCCTGTGCAATGCTAACCGTAATTGCCGTTGCTCAGATTTTTACCCCTTCGCGGAGCCATTACAGAGGGGAAGTACGTTTGACGGGCCCTGTAGGCCGCCCATGAAATTTTTTCAACCCAAATGTGTGCTAAAAAGATGCGCTACGACGTTCTGAATCTTTACATATGCGAAACACCTATATTTGATGCAACCTTTGACAATTTCCTGTGATAAACGTAGTTGGTGTTTTAAAAAAATTGCGTTTACCCCCTGTTGCAGTTAGGTTTTGAGCTAACCCTAGGACCATTTCAGCATGGCCGCGGTGGCCCAGTGGGTTCCGTGCTTGCACGCCACCTTAGGGGTCCCGGGTTCGAGACCCGGTTGACGAAAAAAAAAAATTTCTATTTTTATAAAGTCGAACACTGTCTAATCTATCATTTTCACCAAACAAATATTTTTTTTGAACAAAGGGTAGCCCTGTGCAATGCTAACCCTAATTGCCGTTGCTCAGATTTTTACCCCTTCGCGGAGCCATTACAGAGGGGAAGTACGTTTGACGGGCCCTGTAGGCCGCCCATGAAATTTTTTCAACCCAAATGTGTGCTAAAAAGATGCGCTACGACGTTCTGAATCTTTACATATGCGAAACACCTATATTTGATGCAACCTTTGACAATTTCCTGTGATAAACGTAGTTGGTGTTTTAAAAAAATTGCGTTTACCCCCTGTTGCAGTTAGGTTTTGAGCTAACCCTAGGACCATTTCAGCATGGCCGCGGTGGCCCAGTGGGTTCCGTGCTTGCACGTCACCTTAGGGGTCCCGGGTTCGAGACCCGGTTGACGAAAAAAAAATTTTTCTATTTTTATAAAGTCGAACACTGTCTAATCTATCATTTTCACCAAACAAATATTTTTTTTGAACAAAGGGTAGCCCTGTGCAATGCTAACCCTAATTGCCGATGCTCAGATTTTTACCCCTTCGCGGAGCCATTACAGAGGGGAAGTACGTTTGACGGGCCCTGTAGGCCGCCCATGAAATTTTTTCAACCCAAATGTGTGCTAAAAAGATGCGCTACGACGTTCTGAATCTTTACATATGCGAAACACCTATATTTGATGCAACCTTTGACAATTTCCTGTGATAAACGTAGTTGGTGTTTTAAAAAAATTGCGTTTACCCCCTGTTGCAGTTAGGTTTTGAGCTAACCCTAGGACCATTTCAGCATGGCCGCGGTGGCCCAGTGGGTTCCGTGCTTGCACGCCACCTTAGGGGTCCCGGGTTCGAGACCCGGTTGACGAAAAAAAAATTTTTCTATTTTTATAAAGTCGAACACTGTCTAATCTATCATTTTCACCAAACAAATATTTTTTTTGAACAAAGGGTAGCCCTGTGCAATGCTAACCCTAATTGCCGTTGCTCAGATTTTTACCCCTTCGCGGAGCCATTACAGAGGGGAAGTACGTTTGACGGGCCCTGTAGGCCGCCCATGAAATTTTTTCAACCCAAATGTGTGCTAAAAAGATGCGCTACGACGTTCTGAATCTTTACATATGCGAAACACCTATATTTGATGCAACCTTTGACAATTTCCTGTGATAAACGTAGTTGGTGTTTTAAAAAAATTGCGTTTACCCCCTGTTGCAGTTAGGTTTTGAGCTAACCCTAGGACCATTTCAGCATGGCCGCGGTGGCCCAGTGGGTTCCGTGCTTGCACGCCACCTTAGGGGTCCCGCGTTCGAGACCCGGTTGACGAAAAAAAAAAATTTCTATTTTTATAAAGTCGAACACTGTCTAATCTATCATTTTCACCAAACAAATATTTTTTTTGAACAAAGGGTAGCCCTGTGCAATGCTAACCCTAATTGCCGTTGCTCAGATTTTTACCCCTTCGCGGAGCCATTACAGAGGGGAAGTACGTTTGACGGGCCCTGTAGGCCGCCCATGAAATTTTTTCAACCCAAATGTGTGCTAAAAAGATGCGCTACGACGTTCTGAATCTTTACATATGCGAAACACCTATATTTGATGCAACCTTTGACAATTTCCTGTGATAAACGTAGTTGGTGTTTTAAAAAAATTGCGTTTACCCCCTGTTGCAGTTAGGTTTTGAGCTAACCCTAGGACCATTTCAGCATGGCCGCGGTGGCCCAGTGGGTTCCGTGCTTGCACGTCACCTTAGGGGTCCCGGGTTCGAGACCCGGTTGACGAAAAAAAATTTTTTCTATTTTTATAAAGTCGAACACTGTCTAATCTATCATTTTCACCAAACAAATATTTTTTTTGAACAAAGGGTAGCCCTGTGCAATGCTAACCCTAATTGCCGTTGCTCAGATTTTTACCCCTTCGCGGAGCCATTACAGAGGGGAAGTACGTTTGACGGGCCCTGTAGGCCGCCCATGAAATTTTTTCAACCCAAATGTGTGCTAAAAAGATGCGCTACGACGTTCTGAATCTTTACATATGCGAAACACCTATATTTGATGCAACCTTTGACAATTTCCTGTGATAAACGTAGTTGGTGTTTTAAAAAAATTGCGTTTACCCCCTGTTGCAGTTAGGTTTTGAGCTAACCCTAGGACCATTTCAGCATGGCCGCGGTGGCCCAGTGGGTTCCGTGCTTGCACGCCACCTTATGGGTCCCGGGTTCGAGACCCGGTTGACGAAAAAAAAATTTTTCTATTTTTATAAAGTCGAACACTGTCTAATCTATCATTTTCACCAAACAAATATTTTTTTTGAACAAAGGGTAGCCCTGTGCAATGCTAACCCTAATTGCCGTTGCTCAGATTTTTACCCCTTCGCGGAGCCATTACAGAGGGGAAGTACGTTTGACGGGCCCTGTAGGCCGCCCATGAAATTTTTTCAACCCAAATGTGTGCTAAAAAGATGCGCTACGACGTTCTGAATCTTTACATATGCGAAACACCTATATTTGATGCAACCTTTGACAATTTCCTGTGATAAACGTAGTTGGTGTTTTAAAAAAATTGCGTTTACCCCCTGTTGCAGTTAGGTTTTGAGCTAACCCTAGGACCATTTCAGCATGGCCGCGGTGGCCCAGTGGGTTCCGTGCTTGCACGCCACCTTAGGGGTCCCGGGTTCGAGACCCGGTTGACGAAAAAAAAATTTTTCTATTTTTATAAAGTCGAACACTGTCTAATCTATCATTTTCACCAAACAAATATTTTTTTTTGAACAAAGGGTAGCCCTGTGCAATGCTAACCCTAATTGCCGTTGCTCAGATTTTTACCCCTTCGCGGAGCCATTACAGAGGGGAAGTACGTTTGACGGGCCCTGTAGGCCGCCCATGAAATTTTTTCAACCCAAATGTGTGCTAAAAAGATGCGCTACGACGTTCTGAATCTTTACATATGCGAAACACCTATATTTGATGCAACCTTTGACAATTTCCTGTGATAAACGTAGTTGGTGTTTTAAAAAAATTGCGTTTACCCCCTGTTGCAGTTAGGTTTTGAGCTAACCCTAGGACCATTTCAGCATGGCCGCGGTGGCCCAGTGGGTTCCGTGCTTGCACGCCACCTTAGGGGTCCCGGGTTCGAGACCCGGTTGACGAAAAAAATTTTTTTCTATTTTTATAAAGTCGAACACTGTCTAATCTATCATTTTCACCAAACAAATATTTTTTTTGAACAAAGGGTAGCCCTGTGCAATGCTAACCCTAATTGCCGTTGCTCAGATTTTTACCCCTTCGCGGAGCCATTACAGAGGGGAAGTACGTTTGACGGGCCCTGTAGGCCGCCCATGAAATTTTTTCAACCCAAATGTGTGCTAAAAAGATGCGCTACGACGTTCTGAATCTTTACATATGCGAAACACCTATATTTGATGCAACCTTTGACAATTTCCTGTGATAAACGTAGTTGGTGTTTTAAAAAAATTGCGTTTACCCCCTGTTGCAGTTAGGTTTTGAGCTAACCCTAGGACCATTTCAGCATGGCCGCGGTGGCCCAGTGGGTTCCGTGCTTGCACGCCACCTTAGGGGTCCCGGGTTCGAGACCCGGTTGACGAAAAAAATTTTTTTCTATTTTTATAAAGTCGAACACTGTCTAATCTATCATTTTCACCAAACAAATATTTTTTTTGAACAAAGGGTAGCCCTGTGCAATGCTAACCCTAATTGCCGTTGCTCAGATTTTTACCCCTTCGCGGAGCCATTACAGAGGGGAAGTACGTTTGACGGGCCCTGTAGGCCGCCCATGAAATTTTTTCAACCCAAATGTGTGCTAAAAAGATGCGCTACGACGTTCTGAATCTTTACATATGCGAAACACCTATATTTGATGCAACCTTTGACAATTTCCTGTGATAAACGTAGTTGGTGTTTTAAAAAAATTGCGTTTACCCCCTGTTGCAGTTAGGTTTTGAGCTAACCCTAGGACCATTTCAGCATGGCCGCGGTGGCCCAGTGGGTTCCGTGCTTGCACGACAGTCTGGTTTATGTTTTCAAAGCGAAAGGACGTGTTTTCTTGAGCTCTGAGATTCAACCAAGCGATACACCCTGAATAGTATTCAGTGAGGACTTGTAAATAGATATAGTGTAAATAACAACTTTATAATATAGTGTATATTTGTATATAAACCGACTTTTAGGGGCCTTTTGGCCCCAATAACTGCTGTGATATTTAAACTGTGATATATAACTGTGATATTTTTGTGATAATTTACTTTTCTGTGATATTCTCCACCCCGCAAAGGATAGCGGCGGTGTCTTTTGGATTTAAACATGGCGACGTCGGGACGACGCTTCGCAAAAGAGAACACTGTTAAGGTAAATAATGTTGACGTTAAAAAGGTATACATGATCGATTTTATTGAAGCAGTTGAAAGTTGTATTGGTGAAGGCTTATGCTATGCATGTGTCCCACGCCCACTTATTAATAGCATTGAAATTACAGTTAATAATGTTGAAAACGCCGTGAAATTATGTGATGAAGGTTTAGCCATCAATGATGTGAACTACTCAGTTGAGCTTTGTTTTTCGCAATATACAGTAGTGTCTTTTTTCAATCTCCCGAGTCATGTTGACGACGATGTTATTACAAATAAACTTGAACAATATCAGATCGAAATAGTAGAAAATGTGGTTAGACATTATTATAAACAAAGACCTGATGTAGCCGACGGCACACGCCATGTTAAATGTAAATTTCCCCCGAACTTTCATTCGCTTCCATATGTCTTGCCTTTTGACACTCCAGATGGACCCCAAAATTTTAAAGTACTCCATAATAACCAAACAAAAGTATGTTTTAAGTGCCTTTCTCCTGACCATGAGAAAAAGGAATGCCCGAAAATTCAGTGCCGAAAATGTAAGATCTACGGCCATATGGCTTTTAACTGCAACATCGAAAAATGTGAAAAGTGCGATAGATATATCAATCAGTGCAAATGTGAAGAATTCTATGACACTAATGAAGGAAATGACGAGGATTTGAGGACTGATAAGCCTAGCAAGACGCAGGCCAAGCGCGACTTAAGTTTGTCCACAGAAATTACACACGATGACAAAAAACAACGTAAAGACAACAACGAAGAACAAACACCCCCCACAGAGTTAGCCCGTTATGATCCCCACTCTTTTCTAAACGAATTCTCTGTTATTGAAAATCCAGAAGACAGACCCTCTAGTGCAGAAACACCACAAGAGGCTCCCCATCCCGACAGTGACACAGAATTTCGCGACGCAAAGAACACTAATGACAATTTAAATGTTAAACTTACTGTAACTAGAGGCAAAGATGGCAAAGTAAAACGCACAGTAATTCCAACAGGAAAATCATCCCCAAATAAACTGAATGTGTTTAATTCCAGAAAAGATGTACCGGTAGAATCCACCCCCCTGCCCAAAATAAACACTCCCAAAAAGTAGTTTTTCTACGTTTCATTACATTTTACCCTTTATGGGTGTTGTGACTTTTACTTTTTATCTATTTTTATTCTTTTTAAACCACCCTATGCTTAAAATTACAACCTGGAATGTTAATGGTTTACGTGACATAAATAACCTTGAGAAAGTGTTCAGTCAATTAAAAAATAGCAATACAGACATAATAGCGCTTCAAGAAACTTTTTGGAGTGAGGATTTTATACTTTCTGTGGAAAAACTATGGGACGGACCTATTTTTACAAGCAATTTTAATAATTATCGGCGGGGTGTCGCCATTCTGTGCAAAAACAATTTGAAAGGTTCAATTCTAGGAAATTTTAAAGACAATGAAGGAAGAATTTTAAGAGTTGATTTTTTAATAGATGATGTAAATTTTAATGTTTTAAATATATATGCTCCAAACAAAGACCTAGAAAGAGATGAATTTTTTAATTCTATTTTACCTTTTTTAACTCCAAGTTCTATTTTATGTGGAGATTTCAACAACATTTTAGACCCTTTTTTAGATAGAGCTAAAGACATGTATTTTAGCAAAAAGAGCGTATCTATTTTTAATAATTTTCTTTTACAGCATAATCTCTGTGATATTTTTAGACGCAGAAACCCTGATAAAAGGCAATATACCCGGACCAATTATCTTAATAACGTTTTAAAAGCTAGTCGTTTGGACTATATTTTTACACCTTTTAATTTCATTCATCATGTTTTTAAAGTTTTTATTACTTATACGTCATTTTCTGACCATAATCCAGTAAGTATTTTAATTGATTTTAATGATGTAGAAAGAGGTCCGGGTATATATATTTTTAACAACTTGCTTTTAAAAGATGAATATTTTACCAATAACATAAGGAATTTAATTATTAAGGAAAAAGATAGTCCCTTATATTCCTCTGAGATCCTAGTTTGGTGGGATAATCTTAAATATAAATTAAAAAGCTATGCACAGAGATACTCAAAGAAAAAAAAGAAAGAAGAGAGAGATAAGTTTTGGTCCCTCCAAAATAGGATCTCTAGGGAATATGAGAGACTATCTAAAATAATGGCCCCTAATCTTACTCTAATTAAGGAATTAGAATTAAAACTACAGGAAATGGACGAGGTTGTATGTAAAGGGGCCATTTTAAGAAGTAAGTTTCAAAATGCTACTGAGGGTGACAGGTGTACCTCCTTTTTTTTATCTCTAGAAAAACAAAAACAGAATAAGAATTGTATTAAAGAATTACAAGATAGTACAGGAAATATTTTAAATCAAACTAAAGATATTTTATATGCATGTTCTGATTTTTATTCCAATTTATATGCTAAAGAAGGCCCTGATGATTTTAATTGTATAAATGAAGTTGGTAATATTTTAAATTGTAATATAGATACTGTAGATAGAGATATTTTAGATTCCCCCATCATTTTAGAAGAAGTTTTTAATGCTTTACAATCTATGTGCAGAGGGAAAAGTCCTGGCTTGGATGGCTTAACTGCAGAATTTTATTTATGTTTTAAAGATATTTTAATGCCTTTATTTTTAGAAGTTTTAAATCATATTTTTAATAATAACATTTTATCTAAGTCTATGAGGAGGGGGGTAATTGTTCTGATCTATAAAGACAAAGGTGACAAGACACATTTGAAAAATTTTAGGCCCATATCTCTTCTAAATGCAGACACCAAAATATTGTCTAAAATTTTAGCCCTTAGACTGAAAAATGTATTAGAGTCGATTATCTCCCCTGAACAGTCATGTTCTGTTCCAGGAAGAAGCATTTTAGAAAATGTTGCAGGTATTCGAGATGTAATTGATTATGTAAACACAGAAGACGAAGACATGTGGCTGTGCCAAATAGACGCGGAAAAAGCCTTCGACCGTGTCTCGTTCGAATACCTGCAACATATTCTAAAATGCTTTGGTTTTGGTCCAGTCTTCAGGAACTGGATAAATATTTTATACACTGATGTTAAAAGTACAGTAAAAGTTAACGGACACCTGTCACCCTATTTTCCTATAAAGCGGTCAGTGCGTCAGGGTTGTCCATTATCCGCATTGCTATATGTTATATGCGCCGAGCCTCTCAATCAACTAATTAAGCATTCCCCTGCTCAAGGCATTTTAATCAAAAACTCTGAGGCTCGGTCATTAATCTATCAGCATGCGGATGATACAACCCTGACACTGGCCAACCTTAATTCTGTCAAAGAAGTGTTTGTATGTTTGGATAAATATTGTAAGGCTTCAGGTGCCAAAATAAACATCCAAAAATCCAAGATTATGCCATTTGGCTCTGCTGTGAGTAAAAATATTAACATAAATCTCCCTATAACTATTGTATATGACATAATCTTGATTTTGGGTGTTTATTTTGGCAATAATCTTAAGGAATGTGTGAAGAATAACTGGGAATCCAAAATTGCAAAAGTGCAAAGTGTGTTAAATTTTTGGAGAAAAAGGCAATTGACTCTCCTTGGGAAAGTCACAGTTATAAATGCACTTTTATTGTCTAAGTTTTATTACACAATGTCTATCATCCCCATGCCTGACCATATACAACAACAGATAAAGACCATTATAACTAGCTTCCTATGGAACAAGAAACCACCCTTAATCAAATATGATGTGATGACATCAGAAAAGTCTAATGGGGGCATGGGGTTGGTAGACATTAAATTAAAAGGTCAATCACTTTTACTTAAATGGCTAAAGCAATATTTTAACCCTGTAAATAATACTTTTTGGAAATATACAATGACCTATTTTTTAAATTTATATGGTTCATATGGGCTAGACAAAGATATTTTTAAAATACATTTCAATTACAAACTTTTAAATATTTTACCTTCCTTTTACAAGCACCTTTTAATAGCCTGGAATAATGTAAATAGCAACTCTAGAGTGGAACCATGCACCTTAAATGATATTGCTGTACAGCCAATTTTTAACAATATCTTACTTAACCACAATAATAAAGTTTTAGCATATAAATATTTTATACAGTCAGAAATTTTAACTTTTTATGACATTTTATATTATGTAATACCAGGATTCCTCCAAAATCATTCTATTATTGATATTATTGAAGAAAAATTCCCTGAATTGGATGAGAATAAAATAATCGAGACGTTTAACCATATTAAAGCATCAGTACCAGCAGCTTGGAGGGAAATCATAGACAACAACTCCTTCATTGTACATCCTGGGGAAAATTTCTTCAATATTAACAATAATAGAATAAGTAGTGACCAGCTGACCTCTAAATTCTGTTACAAGGTATTATCAAAACTTAAAGACACAACACCTACTGCTCTTCATTATTGGGAAAAACAGAATTTGGATGTCAACTGGCCACTCACTTTTAATAATATTTTTAAATTCTACAAATCACCTAAAATGATTGACCTAGATTTTAGAATAGCCCACAATGTAGTATGGACAATGACCAAATTAAAACGCATTGAGAAAGTTGAGAGCGACCTTTGTCCGGTTTGTGGTGACGAGCCAGAAACCGCAGAACATTTATTTGTAGATTGCCTAGAATTAAGTTTTTTTACATACCTTTTAGAACAAATGCTAAGGGATATTTTACCTTTTACTTTTTCCAATCAAGATTTTAAATGTTTTATGTTATTTGGTCTCCAAAATTTTAATAAGTCAATCCCCTCTGAACTTTTGAATATTATTTCATCCTGTGCAAGGCAAACCATTTTAACAAGAAGATATGTACATATTGATAAACCTAATAGTAACATTGATCTGGTAATTTTATATAAGAGCATTTTAGCAAATGCCTTAATTTATCTTAAACAACTATTTCCTAAACATGTTTTTATTCAGAAGTTTATTTTACCCTCCTGTTTTATAAATATTCAGTTAGACAATTCAATTAATATTGAATTCAATTAGTTTTAGCAATGTAAATAGTTATTCTTTTTTTAAGTGGATTCCTTTCTTTAACCTTAAGTGTAGTATAAAAACCACATGACTTCACACATTCCTAACTGTTCATTGTGTAAACAAACATAGCAGACGAATTATTATGCCCTAGTTTTACCTCAAACTAGGGTCTAAACTATTTAATTTTTATACGTTTAAGGGATATTCTTATGATCCTTACATTTTCGGTTTTGTCCGTAAGGGTCATACATAAAGAATATCTCTGTATCATACCTTATTTTAACTTTATATAAAGACATTTCTTTTAACAAACCGTTATCCCCGCTTTGATAGTACGTCACGTGATTTCACCTGCCGTAATGTCAAAGCGTGAATAACAGTATTATATTCTTTTTTATCCAGTCCTTTTCACCCAATATGGTGGTGCAGGCTTGTAATTTTACCTTTTATTATCCAGTATTTTTACCCTACCGTAATAGAAAACTTATTTTATTCTTTATTATCCAGACACAGATTGTGTTTGATCTTTTTTAAAATCATTCAAATTTTTTAACTAGCTTTTTATTTTTTCAATAACGTCTATGTATTAACCAAATTTTAATTCTCGTGATCCATTCTGTCTGTTAAACTATAGTATTGTTTACACAACCTGAAGCCTTACAGTCTTATTAAAATTCAAACATATGCTGTTTCGTTGTAAATATCAAAGATATCAATATATATATTTTTACATTTTAATCATAAAACCTCATTATTGAGCATTTATCTGTGATATAAATATAACATATATTTTAATTCAATTTATACTTATCTTTAGAATTATAATTTCTGATTATATTGTATTGTATATTAATTATGTTTAATAAATATTTACAAGATAAAAAAAAAATCCGTGCTTGCACGCCACCTTAGGGGTCCCGGGTTCGAGACCCGGTTGACGAAAAAAAAATTTTTCTATTTTTATAAAGTCGAACACTGTCTAATCTATCATTTTCACCAAACAAATATTTTTTTTGAACAAAGGGTAGCCCTGTGCAATGCTAACCCTAATTGCCGTTGCTCAGATTTTTACCCCTTCGCGGAGCCATTACAGAGGGGAAGTACGTTTGACGGGCCCTGTAGGCCGCCCATGAAATTTTTTCAACCCAAATGTGTGCTAAAAAGATGCGCTACGACGTTCTGAATCTTTACATATGCGAAACACCTATATTTGATGCAACCTTTGACAATTTCCTGTAATAAACGTAGTTGGTGTTTTAAAAAAATTGCGTTTACCCCCTGTTGCAGTTAGGTTTTGAGCTAACCCTAGGACCATTTCAGCATGGCCGCGGTGGCCCAGTGGGTTCCGTGCTTGCACGCCACCTTAGGGGTCCCGGGTTCGAGACCCGGTTGACGAAAAAAAATTTTTTCTATTTTTATAAAGTCGAACACTGTCTAATCTATCATTTTCACCAAACAAATATTTTTTTTGAACAAAGGTTAGCCCTGTGCAATGCTAACCCTAATTGCCGTTGCTCAGATTTTTACCCCTTCGCGGAGCCATTACAGAGGGGAAGTACGTTTGACGGGCCCTGTAGGCCGCCCATGAAATTTTTTCAACCCAAATGTGTGCTAAAAAGATGCGCTACGACGTTCTGAATCTTTACATATGCGAAACACCTATATTTGATGCAACCTTTGACAATTTCCTGTGGTAAACGTAGTTGGTGTTTTAAAAAAATTGCGTTTACCCCCTGTTGCAGTTATGTTTTGAGCTAACCCTAGGACCATTTCAGCATGGCCGCGGTGGCCCAGTGGGTTCCGTGCTTGCACGCCACCTTAGGGGTCCCGGGTTCGAGACCCGGTTGACGAAAAAAAAATTTTTCTATTTTTATAAAGTCGAACACTGTCTAATCTATCATTTTCACCAAACAAATATTTTTTTTGAACAAAGGGTAGCCCTGTGCAATGCTAACCCTAATTGCCGTTGCTCAGATTTTTACCCCTTCGCGGAGCCATTACAGAGGGGAAGTACGTTTGACGGGCCCTGTAGGCCGCCCATGAAATTTTTTCAACCCAAATGTGTGCTAAAAAGATGCGCTACGACGTTCTGAATCTTTACATATGCGAAACACCTATATTTGATGCAACCTTTGACAATTTCCTGTGGTAAACGTAGTTGGTGTTTTAAAAAAATTGCGTTTACCCCCTGTTGCAGTTAGGTTTTGAGCTAACCCTAGGACCATTTCAGCATGGCCGCGGTGGCCCAGTGGGTTCCGTGCTTGCACGCCACCTTAGGGGTCCCGGGTTCGAGACCCGGTTGACGAAAAAAAAATTTTTCTATTTTTATAAAGTCGAACACTGTCTAATCTATCATTTTCACCAAACAAATATTTTTTTTGAACAAAGGGTAGCCCTGTGCAATGCTAACCCTAATTGCCGTTGCTCAGATTTTTACCCCTTCGCGGAGCCATTACAGAGGGGAAGTACGTTTGACGGGCCCTGTAGGCCGCCCATGAAATTTTTTCAACCCAAATGTGTGCTAAAAAGATGCGCTACGACGTTCTGAATCTTTACATATGCGAAACACCTATATTTGATGCAACCTTTGACAATTTCCTGTGGTAAACGTAGTTGGTGTTTTAAAAAAATTGCGTTTACCCCCTGTTGCAGTTAGGTTTTGAGCTAACCCTAGGACCATTTCAGCATGGCCGCGGTGGCCCAGTGGGTTCCGTGCTTGCACGCCACCTTAGGGGTCCTGGGTTCGAGACCCGGTTGACGAAAAAAAAATTTTTCTATTTTTATAAAGTCGAACACTGTCTAATCTATCATTTTCACCAAACAAATATTTTTTTTGAACAAAGGGTAGCCCTGTGCAATGCTAACCCTAATTGCCGTTGCTCAGATTTTTACCCCTTCGCGGAGCCATTACAGAGGGGAAGTACGTTTGACGGGCCCTGTAGGCCGCCCATGAAATTTTTTCAACCCAAATGTGTGCTAAAAAGATGCGCTACGACGTTCTGAATCTTTACATATGCGAAACACCTATATTTGATGCAACCTTTGACAATTTCCTGTGGTAAACGTAGTTGGTGTTTTAAAAAATTGCGTTTACCCCCTGTTGCAGTTAGGTTTTGAGCTAACCCTAGGACCATTTCAGCATGGCCGCGGTGGCCCAGTGGGTTCCGTGCTTGCACGCCACCTTAGGGGTCCCGGGTTCGAGACCCGGTTGCCGAAAAAAAATTTTTTCTATTTTTATAAAGTCGAACACTGTCTAATCTATCATTTTCACCAAACAAATATTTTTTTTTGAACAAAGGGTAGCCCTGTGCAATGCTAACCCTAATTGCCGTTGCTCAGATTTTTACCCCTTCGCGGAGCCATTACAGAGGGGAAGTACGTTTGACGGGCCCTGTAGGCCGCCCATGAAATTTTTTCAACCCAAATGTGTGCTAAAAAGATGCGCTACGACGTTCTGAATCTTTACATATGCGAAACACCTATATTTGATGCAACCTTTGACAATTTCCTGTGGTAAACGTAGTTGGTGTTTTAAAAAAATTGCGTTTACCCCCTGTTGCAGTTATGTTTTGAGCTAACCCTAGGACCATTTCAGCATGGCCGCGGTGGCCCAGTGGGTTCCGTGCTTGCACGCCACCTTAGGGGTCCCGGGTTCGAGACCCGGTTGACGAAAAAAAAATTTTTCTATTTTTACAAAGTCGAACACTGTCTAATCTATCATTTTCACCAAACAAATATTTTTTTTGAACAAAGGGTAGCCCTGTGCAATGCTAACCCTAATTGCCGTTGCTCAGATTTTTACCCCTTCGCGGAGCCATTACAGAGGGGAAGTACGTTTGACGGGCCCTGTAGGCCGCCCATGAAATTTTTTCAACCCAAATGTGTGCTAAAAAGATGCGCTACGACGTTCTGAATCTTTACATATGCGAAACACCTATATTTGATGCAACCTTTGACAATTTCCTGTGGTAAACGTAGTTGGTGTTTTAAAAAAATTGCGTTTACCCCCTGTTGCAGTTAGGTTTTGAGCTAACCCTAGGACCATTTCAGCATGGCCGCGGTGGCCCAGTGGGTTCCGTGCTTGCACGCCACCTTAGGGGTCCCGGGTTCGAGACCCGGTTGACGAAAAAAAAATTTTTCTATTTTTATAAAGTCGAACACTGTCTAATCTATCATTTTCACCAAACAAATATTTTTTTTGAACAAAGGGTAGCCCTGTGCAATGCTAACCCTAATTGCCGTTGCTCAGATTTTTACCCCTTCGCGGAGCCATTACAGAGGGGAAGTACGTTTGACGGGCCCTGTAGGCCGCCCATGAAATTTTTTCAACCAAAATGTGTGCTAAAAAGATGCGCTACGACGTTCTGAATCTTTACATATGCGAAACACCTATATTTGATGCAACCTTTGACAATTTCCTGTGGTAAACGTAGTTGGTGTTTTAAAAAAATTGCGTTTACCCCCTGTTGCAGTTAGGTTTTGAGCTAACCCTAGGACCATTTCAGCATGGCCGCGGTGGCCCAGTGGGTTCCGTGCTTGCACGCCACCTTAGGGTTCCCGGGTTCGAGACCCGGTTGACGAAAAAAAATTTTTTCTATTTTTATAAAGTCGAACACTGTCTAATCTATCATTTTCACCAAACAAATATTTTTTTTGAACAAAGGGTAGCCCTGTGCAATGCTAACCCTAATTGCCGTTGCTCAGATTTTTACCCCTTCGCGGAGCCATTACAGAGGGGAAGTACGTTTGACGGGCCCTGTAGGCCGCCCATGAAATTTTTTCAACCCAAATGTGTGCTAAAAAGATGCGCTACGACGTTCTGAATCTTTACATATGCGAAACACCTATATTTGATGCAACCTTTGACAATTTCCTGTGGTAAACGTAGTTGGTGTTTTAAAAAAATTGCGTTTACCCCCTGTTGCAGTTAGGTTTTGAGCTAACCCTAGGACCATTTCAGCATGGCCGCGGTGGCCCAGTGGGTTCCGTGCTTGCACGCCACCTTAGGGGTCCCGGGTTCGAGACCCGGTTGACGAAAAAAAATTTTTTCTATTTTTATAAAGTCGAACACTGTCTAATCTATCATTTTCACCAAACAAATATTTTTTTTGAACAAAGGGTAGCCCTGTGCAATGCTAACCCTAATTGCCGTTGCTCAGATTTTTACCCCTTCGCGGAGCCATTACAGAGGGGAAGTACGTTTGACGGGCCCTGTAGGCCGCCCATGAAATTTTTTCAACCCAAATGTGTGCTAAAAAGATGCGCTACGACGTTCTGAATCTTTACATATGCGAAACACCTATATTTGATGCAACCTTTGACAATTTCCTGTGGTAAACGTAGTTGGTGTTTTAAAAAAATTGCGTTTACCCCCTGTTGCAGTTAGGTTTTGAGCTAACCCTAGGACCATTTCAGCATGGCCGCGGTGGCCCAGTGGGTTCCGTGCTTGCACGCGACCTTAGGGGTCCCGGGTTCGAGACCCGGTTGACGAAAAAAAAATTTTTCTATTTTTATGAAGTCGAACACTGTCTAATCTATCATTTTCACCAAACAAATATTTTTTTTGAACAAAGGGTAGCCCTGTGCAATGCTAACCCTAATTGCCGTTGCTCAGATTTTTACCCCTTCGCGGAGCCATTACAGAGGGGAAGTACGTTTGACGGGCCCTGTAGGCCGCCCATGAAATTTTTTCAACCCAAATGTGTGCTAAAAAGATGCGCTACGACGTTCTGAATCTTTACATATGCGAAACACCTATAATTGATGCAACCTTTGACAATTTCCTGTGGTAAACGTAGTTGGTGTTTTAAAAAAATTGCGTTTACCCCCTGTTGCAGTTAGGTTTTGAGCTAACCCTAGGACCATTTCAGCATGGCCGCGGTGGCCCAGTGGGTTCCGTGCTTGCACGCCACCTTAGGGGTCCCGGGTTCGAGACCCGGTTGACGAAAAAAAAAAATTTTCTATTTTTATAAAGTCGAACACTGTCTAATCTATCATTTTCACCAAACAAATATTTTTTTTGAACAAAGGGTAGCCCTGTGCAATGCTAACCCTAATTGCCGTTGCTCAGATTTTTACCCCTTCGCGGAGCCATTACAGAGGGGAAGTACGTTTGACGGGCCCTGTAGGCCGCCCATGAAATTTTTTCAACCCAAATGTGTGCTAAAAAGATGCGCTACGACGTTCTGAATCTTTACATAATATGCGAAACACCTATATTTGATGCAACCTTTGACAATTTCCTGTGGTAAACGTAGTTGGTGTTTTAAAAAAATTGCGTTTACCCCCTGTTGCAGTTAGGTTTTGAGCTAACCCTAGGACCATTTCAGCATGGCCGCGGTGGCCCAGTGGGTTCCGTGCTTGCACGCCACCTTAGGGGTCCCGGGTTCGAGACCCGGTTGACGAAAAAAAATTTTTTCTATTTTTATAAAGTCGAACACTGTCTAATCTATCATTTTCACCAAACAAATATTTTTTTTGAACAAAGGGTAGCCCTGTGCAATGCTAACCCTAATTGCCGTTGCTCAGATTTTTACCCCTTCGCGGAGCCATTACAGAGGGGAAGTACGTTTGACGGGCCCTGTAGGCCGCCCATGAAATTTTTTCAACCCAAATGTGTGCTAAAAAGATGCGCTACGACGTTCTGAATCTTTACATAATATGCGAAACACCTATATTTGATGCAACCTTTGACAATTTCCTGTGGTAAACGTAGTTGGTGTTTTAAAAAAATTGCGTTTACCCCCTGTTGCAGTTAGGTTTTGAGCTAACCCTAGGACCATTTCAGCATGGCCGCGGTGGCCCAGTGGGTTCCGTGCTTGCACGCCACCTTAGGGGTCCCGGGTTCGAGACCCGGTTGACGAAAAAAAATTTTTTCTATTTTTATAAAGTCGAACACTGTCTAATCTATCATTTTCACCAAACAAATATTTTTTTTGAACAAAGGGTAGCCCTGTGCAATGCTAACCCTAATTGCCGTTGCTCAGATTTTTACCCCTTCGCGGAGCCATTACAGAGGGGAAGTACGTTTGACGGGCCCTGTAGGCCGCCCATGAAATTTTTTCAACCCAAATGTGTGCTAAAAAGATGCGCTACGACGTTCTGAATCTTTACATATGCGAAACACCTATATTTGATGCAACCTTTGACAATTTCCTGTAATAAACGTAGTTGGTGTTTTAAAAAAATTGCGTTTACCCCCTGTTGCAGTTAGGTTTTGAGCTAACCCTAGGACCATTTCAGCATGGCCGCGGTGGCCCAGTGGGTTCCGTGCTTGCACGCCACCTTAGGGGTCCCGGGTTCGAGACCCGGTTGACGAAAAAAAATTTTTTCTATTTTTATAAAGTCGAACACTGTCTAATCTATCATTTTCACCAAACAAATATTTTTTTTGAACAAAGGTTAGCCCTGTGCAATGCTAACCCTAATTGCCGTTGCTCAGATTTTTACCCCTTCGCGGAGCCATTACAGAGGGGAAGTACGTTTGACGGGCCCTGTAGGCCGCCCATGAAATTTTTTCAACCCAAATGTGTGCTAAAAAGATGCGCTACGACGTTCTGAATCTTTACATATGCGAAACACCTATATTTGATGCAACCTTTGACAATTTCCTGTGGTAAACGTAGTTGGTGTTTTAAAAAAATTGCGTTTACCCCCTGTTGCAGTTATGTTTTGAGCTAACCCTAGGACCATTTCAGCATGGCCGCGGTGGCCCAGTGGGTTCCGTGCTTGCACGCCACCTTAGGGGTCCCGGGTTCGAGACCCGGTTGACGAAAAAAAAATTTTTCTATTTTTATAAAGTCGAACACTGTCTAATCTATCATTTTCACCAAACAAATATTTTTTTTGAACAAAGGGTAGCCCTGTGCAATGCTAACCCTAATTGCCGTTGCTCAGATTTTTACCCCTTCGCGGAGCCATTACAGAGGGGAAGTACGTTTGACGGGCCCTGTAGGCCGCCCATGAAATTTTTTCAACCCAAATGTGTGCTAAAAAGATGCGCTACGACGTTCTGAATCTTTACATATGCGAAACACCTATATTTGATGCAACCTTTGACAATTTCCTGTGGTAAACGTAGTTGGTGTTTTAAAAAAATTGCGTTTACCCCCTGTTGCAGTTAGGTTTTGAGCTAACCCTAGGACCATTTCAGCATGGCCGCGGTGGCCCAGTGGGTTCCGTGCTTGCACGCCACCTTAGGGGTCCCGGGTTCGAGACCCGGTTGACGAAAAAAAAATTTTTCTATTTTTATAAAGTCGAACACTGTCTAATCTATCATTTTCACCAAACAAATATTTTTTTTGAACAAAGGGTAGCCCTGTGCAATGCTAACCCTAATTGCCGTTGCTCAGATTTTTACCCCTTCGCGGAGCCATTACAGAGGGGAAGTACGTTTGACGGGCCCTGTAGGCCGCCCATGAAATTTTTTCAACCCAAATGTGTGCTAAAAAGATGCGCTACGACGTTCTGAATCTTTACATATGCGAAACACCTATATTTGATGCAACCTTTGACAATTTCCTGTGGTAAACGTAGTTGGTGTTTTAAAAAAATTGCGTTTACCCCCTGTTGCAGTTAGGTTTTGAGCTAACCCTAGGACCATTTCAGCATGGCCGCGGTGGCCCAGTGGGTTCCGTGCTTGCACGCCACCTTAGGGGTCCCGGGTTCGAGACCCGGTTGACGAAAAAAAAATTTTTCTATTTTTATAAAGTCGAACACTGTCTAATCTATCATTTTCACCAAACAAATATTTTTTTTGAACAAAGGGTAGCCCTGTGCAATGCTAACCCTAATTGCCGTTGCTCAGATTTTTACCCCTTCGCGGAGCCATTACAGAGGGGAAGTACGTTTGACGGGCCCTGTAGGCCGCCCATGAAATTTTTTCAACCCAAATGTGTGCTAAAAAGATGCGCTACGACGTTCTGAATCTTTACATATGCGAAACACCTATATTTGATGCAACCTTTGACAATTTCCTGTGGTAAACGTAGTTGGTGTTTTAAAAAATTGCGTTTACCCCCTGTTGCAGTTAGGTTTTGAGCTAACCCTAGGACCATTTCAGCATGGCCGCGGTGGCCCAGTGGGTTCCGTGCTTGCACGCCACCTTAGGGGTCCCGGGTTCGAGACCCGGTTGCCGAAAAAAAATTTTTTCTATTTTTATAAAGTCGAACACTGTCTAATCTATCATTTTCACCAAACAAATATTTTTTTTTGAACAAAGGGTAGCCCTGTGCAATGCTAACCCTAATTGCCGTTGCTCAGATTTTTACCCCTTCGCGGAGCCATTACAGAGGGGAAGTACGTTTGACGGGCCCTGTAGGCCGCCCATGAAATTTTTTCAACCCAAATGTGTGCTAAAAAGATGCGCTACGACGTTCTGAATCTTTACATATGCGAAACACCTATATTTGATGCAACCTTTGACAATTTCCTGTGGTAAACGTAGTTGGTGTTTTAAAAAAATTGCGTTTACCCCCTGTTGCAGTTATGTTTTGAGCTAACCCTAGGACCATTTCAGCATGGCCGCGGTGGCCCAGTGGGTTCCGTGCTTGCACGCCACCTTAGGGGTCCCGGGTTCGAGACCCGGTTGACGAAAAAAAAATTTTTCTATTTTTACAAAGTCGAACACTGTCTAATCTATCATTTTCACCAAACAAATATTTTTTTTGAACAAAGGGTAGCCCTGTGCAATGCTAACCCTAATTGCCGTTGCTCAGATTTTTACCCCTTCGCGGAGCCATTACAGAGGGGAAGTACGTTTGACGGGCCCTGTAGGCCGCCCATGAAATTTTTTCAACCCAAATGTGTGCTAAAAAGATGCGCTACGACGTTCTGAATCTTTACATATGCGAAACACCTATATTTGATGCAACCTTTGACAATTTCCTGTGGTAAACGTAGTTGGTGTTTTAAAAAAATTGCGTTTACCCCCTGTTGCAGTTAGGTTTTGAGCTAACCCTAGGACCATTTCAGCATGGCCGCGGTGGCCCAGTGGGTTCCGTGCTTGCACGCCACCTTAGGGGTCCCGGGTTCGAGACCCGGTTGACGAAAAAAAAATTTTTCTATTTTTATAAAGTCGAACACTGTCTAATCTATCATTTTCACCAAACAAATATTTTTTTTGAACAAAGGGTAGCCCTGTGCAATGCTAACCCTAATTGCCGTTGCTCAGATTTTTACCCCTTCGCGGAGCCATTACAGAGGGGAAGTACGTTTGACGGGCCCTGTAGGCCGCCCATGAAATTTTTTCAACCCAAATGTGTGCTAAAAAGATGCGCTACGACGTTCTGAATCTTTACATATGCGAAACACCTATATTTGATGCAACCTTTGACAATTTCCTGTAATAAACGTAGTTGGTGTTTTAAAAAAATTGCGTTTACCCCCTGTTGCAGTTAGGTTTTGAGCTAACCCTAGGACCATTTCAGCATGGCCGCGGTGGCCCAGTGGGTTCCGTGCTTGCACGCCACCTTAGGGGTCCCGGGTTCGAGACCCGGTTGACGAAAAAAAATTTTTTCTATTTTTATAAAGTCGAACACTGTCTAATCTATCATTTTCACCAAACAAATATTTTTTTTGAACAAAGGTTAGCCCTGTGCAATGCTAACCCTAATTGCCGTTGCTCAGATTTTTACCCCTTCGCGGAGCCATTACAGAGGGGAAGTACGTTTGACGGGCCCTGTAGGCCGCCCATGAAATTTTTTCAACCCAAATGTGTGCTAAAAAGATGCGCTACGACGTTCTGAATCTTTACATATGCGAAACACCTATATTTGATGCAACCTTTGACAATTTCCTGTGGTAAACGTAGTTGGTGTTTTAAAAAAATTGCGTTTACCCCCTGTTGCAGTTATGTTTTGAGCTAACCCTAGGACCATTTCAGCATGGCCGCGGTGGCCCAGTGGGTTCCGTGCTTGCACGCCACCTTAGGGGTCCCGGGTTCGAGACCCGGTTGACGAAAAAAAAATTTTTCTATTTTTATAAAGTCGAACACTGTCTAATCTATCATTTTCACCAAACAAATATTTTTTTTGAACAAAGGGTAGCCCTGTGCAATGCTAACCCTAATTGCCGTTGCTCAGATTTTTACCCCTTCGCGGAGCCATTACAGAGGGGAAGTACGTTTGACGGGCCCTGTAGGCCGCCCATGAAATTTTTTCAACCCAAATGTGTGCTAAAAAGATGCGCTACGACGTTCTGAATCTTTACATATGCGAAACACCTATATTTGATGCAACCTTTGACAATTTCCTGTGGTAAACGTAGTTGGTGTTTTAAAAAAATTGCGTTTACCCCCTGTTGCAGTTAGGTTTTGAGCTAACCCTAGGACCATTTCAGCATGGCCGCGGTGGCCCAGTGGGTTCCGTGCTTGCACGCCACCTTAGGGGTCCCGGGTTCGAGACCCGGTTGACGAAAAAAAAAAATTTCTATTTTTATAAAGTCGAACACTGTCTAATCTATCATTTTCACCAAACAAATATTTTTTTTGAACAAAGGGTAGCCCTGTGCAATGCTAACCCTAATTGCCGTTGCTCAGATTTTTACCCCTTCGCGGAGCCATTACAGAGGGGAAGTACGTTTGACGGGCCCTGTAGGCCGCCCATGAAATTTTTTCAACCCAAATGTGTGCTAAAAAGATGCGCTACGACGTTCTGAATCTTTACATATGCGAAACACCTATATTTGATGCAACCTTTGACAATTTCCTGTGGTAAACGTAGTTGGTGTTTTAAAAAAATTGCGTTTACCCCCTGTTGCAGTTAGGTTTTGAGCTAACCCTAGGACCATTTCAGCATGGCCGCGGTGGCCCAGTGGGTTCCGTGCTTGCACGCCACCTTAGGGGTCCCGGGTTCGAGACCCGGTTGACGAAAAAAAAATTTTTCTATTTTTATAAAGTCGAACACTGTCTAATCTATCATTTTCACCAAACAAATATTTTTTTTGAACAAAGGGTAGCCCTGTGCAATGCTAACCCTAATTGCCGTTGCTCAGATTTTTACCCCTTCGCGGAGCCATTACAGAGGGGAAGTACGTTTGACGGGCCCTGTAGGCCGCCCATGAAATTTTTTCAACCCAAATGTGTGCTAAAAAGATGCGCTACGACGTTCTGAATCTTTACATATGCGAAACACCTATATTTGATGCAACCTTTGACAATTTCCTGTGGTAAACGTAGTTGGTGTTTTAAAAAATTGCGTTTACCCCCTGTTGCAGTTAGGTTTTGAGCTAACCCTAGGACCATTTCAGCATGGCCGCGGTGGCCCAGTGGGTTCCGTGCTTGCACGCCACCTTAGGGGTCCCGGGTTCGAGACCCGGTTGCCGAAAAAAATTTTTTTCTATTTTTATAAAGTCGAACACTGTCTAATCTATCATTTTCACCAAACAAATATTTTTTTTTGAACAAAGGGTAGCCCTGTGCAATGCTAACCCTAATTGCCGTTGCTCAGATTTTTACCCCTTCGCGGAGCCATTACAGAGGGGAAGTACGTTTGACGGGCCCTGTAGGCCGCCCATGAAATTTTTTCAACCCAAATGTGTGCTAAAAAGATGCGCTACGACGTTCTGAATCTTTACATATGCGAAACACCTATATTTGATGCAACCTTTGACAATTTCCTGTGGTAAACGTAGTTGGTGTTTTAAAAAAATTGCGTTTACCCCCTGTTGCAGTTATGTTTTGAGCTAACCCTAGGACCATTTCAGCATGGCCGCGGTGGCCCAGTGGGTTCCGTGCTTGCACGCCACCTTAGGGGTCCCGGGTTCGAGACCCGGTTGACGAAAAAAAAATTTTTCTATTTTTATAAAGTCGAACACTGTCTAATCTATCATTTTCACCAAACAAATATTTTTTTTGAACAAAGGGTAGCCCTGTGCAATGCTAACCCTAATTGCCGTTGCTCAGATTTTTACCCCTTCGCGGAGCCATTACAGAGGGGAAGTACGTTTGACGGGCCCTGTAGGCCGCCCATGAAATTTTTTCAACCCAAATGTGTGCTAAAAAGATGCGCTACGACGTTCTGAATCTTTACATATGCGAAACACCTATATTTGATGCAACCTTTGACAATTTCCTGTGGTAAACGTAGTTGGTGTTTTAAAAAAATTGCGTTTACCCCCTGTTGCAGTTAGGTTTTGAGCTAACCCTAGGACCATTTCAGCATGGCCGCGGTGGCCCAGTGGGTTCCGTGCTTGCACGCCACCTTAGGGGTCCCGGGTTCGAGACCCGGTTGACGAAAAAAAATTTTTTCTATTTTTATAAAGTCGAACACTGTCTAATCTATCATTTTCACCAAACAAATATTTTTTTTGAACAAAGGGTAGCCCTGTGCAATGCTAACCCTAATTGCCGTTGCTCAGATTTTTACCCCTTCGCGGAGCCATTACAGAGGGGAAGTACGTTTGACGGGCCCTGTAGGCCGCCCATGAAATTTTTTCAACCCAAATGTGTGCTAAAAAGATGCGCTACGACGTTCTGAATCTTTACATATGCGAAACACCTATATTTGATGCAACCTTTGACAATTTCCTGTGGTAAACGTAGTTGGTGTTTTAAAAAATTGCGTTTACCCCCTGTTGCAGTTAGGTTTTGAGCTAACCCTAGGACCATTTCAGCATGGCCGCGGTGGCCCAGTGGGTTCCGTGCTTGCACGCCACCTTAGGGGTCCCGGGTTCGAGACCCGGTTGCCGAAAAAAAATTTTTTCTATTTTTATAAAGTCGAACACTGTCTAATCTATCATTTTCACCAAACAAATATTTTTTTTTGAACAAAGGGTAGCCCTGTGCAATGCTAACCCTAATTGCCGTTGCTCAGATTTTTACCCCTTCGCGGAGCCATTACAGAGGGGAAGTACGTTTGACGGGCCCTGTAGGCCGCCCATGAAATTTTTTCAACCCAAATGTGTGCTAAAAAGATGCGCTACGACGTTCTGAATCTTTACATATGCGAAACACCTATATTTGATGCAACCTTTGACAATTTCCTGTGGTAAACGTAGTTGGTGTTTTAAAAAAATTGCGTTTACCCCCTGTTGCAGTTAGGTTTTGAGCTAACCCTAGGACCATTTCAGCATGGCCGCGGTGGCCCAGTGGGTTCCGTGCTTTCACGCCACCTTAGGGGTCCCGAGTTCGAGACCCGGTTGACGAAAAAAAAAATTTTCTATTTTTATAAAGTCGAACACTGTCTAATCTATCATTTTCACCAAACAAATATTTTTTTTGAACAAAGGGTAGCCCTGTGCAATGCTAACCCTAATTGCCGTTGCTCAGATTTTTACCCCTTCGCGGAGCCATTACAGAGGGGAAGTACGTTTGACGGGCCCTGTAGGCCGCCCATGAAATTTTTTCAACCCAAATGTGTGCTAAAAAGATGCGCTACGACGTTCTGAATCTTTACATATGCGAAACACCTATATTTGATGCAACCTTTGACAATTTCCTGTGGTAAACGTAGTTGGTGTTTTAAAAAAATTGCGTTTACCCCCTGTTGCAGTTAGGTTTTGAGCTAACCCTAGAACCATTTCAGCATGGCCGCGGTGGCCCAGTGGGTTCCGTGCTTGCACGCCACCTTAGGGGTCCCGGGTTCGAGACCCGGTTGACGAAAAAAAAATTTTTCTATTCACTTCCGGTTGAGTATTCATACTGTCAAGACGTGTTTACATCGCTCTCCAGAGATTACCCAACCGTGAAATTATGATCTAACTTAGTTACAATTTGGTGATTAATGTTAGTGTAGACGTTATTATAGTGTATAGAGAACTCTACTTGTGATATTTCTACGGGGTTTTATACCCCTCTCGCCCTGAAATATGGGTCCGAGGACTTATTCGAAAGAATGTGTTGTGGAAATAGTGAACTTTGATTTGAAACAGGATAATTTGGATTATTTGATTGATAAGATGGAAGAATGTATTGGTGTTGGAAATGTTTATGCTGTGATACCGAGGAGACCAGATATTTTAGAAGTTACGGTGAAGGATAAAACCAGTGCTGAAAAACTTAGTACAGGACTCAAAATAGGTGAGAAACATTTCAATTGTCGTATCCCGTATTCCCCCTTTACTGTTGTCTCCTTTATGGACATCCCGCCCTATATTGATGATAGTGTACTGATCGAGAAATTGAGAATCTTTAGAATCGAGACTGACGGAGAGGTTGTGCGTCATTTTCATGATAAACATAAGACTGTTGAAAACGGAATTCGACATGTGAGATGCATTTTTCCTCCAGAAATCAGGTCCCTACCATGGGGAGTGAAATTAGAATCCATCAATGGCACTAAAAACTATCGAGTGATTCATAACAATCAAGTTAAAGTGTGCAACAAGTGTTGTTCTGATGAACATATGATTGCCGATTGCCCCCAAATTAAATGTAGACGATGTCACCAATATGGACATATGGGTAATTTATGTACGATAAAAATGTGTCATATATGCAAACATTTGGATACTGAGTGTATTTGTTCTGATTATTTCGAAGATGGCTTTAATTGTTCAGCTAACAATTTATCGGACGACTCTAGTGAGAATCAGCTCACGAATATCGACCCAGATCTAAATTCAATCAGTGTGAACTCTAATTCAATATCTAGTGTACCTGAACAAAAGTCTAAGAAACTACGATTAGATACTGAACAGTGCCCTGTAGTGAATGAACCAGTGACTGAATCGACACGCGTGGATAATCACCCAAACCTTAATGACTTGCCTCTCCCAGATGTTGATTGTATGATTGAACCCATAGAATGTGATAATGAACAAGAGCTCCCCCCTCCACCCTTACCCTCACCACCTCCCCCCACCCCACCTCGTCGTGTTGTGTCCCGGAAAGAATTCCACATTATGAAGTCGGATCGCAAGGATACTGATGAAAATCCAAAAATCTACCCCCCTGCCCCAGTGTCGCCGTATAAAGCACCCAGAACCCGCAGAAATATATTGGTTACTAAACCTGATCCCGCGCACATTCGAAAGGTGGTAAATAAACGTGATAGTAGGACAAGTGGTAAATCGAACAATTAATAAATTCAGTTTAATTATGGTGAATGTGACTCTATTGTGTGTAACCTGCTTTTTAATATTAACATTCAACTTATGTACTTTTAATTGTAATAAGCTGAGAACTAATGATAAAATTGATAGTGTTTTTCAGAAATTGTATGCTGTTAATGTTGATATAGCTTGCCTGCAAGAAACGTATTGGGACAGTAATTTAGTTGAAACTGTTAAGAGCAAGTGGGATGGTACCATTTTTTACTCCAATTTTACATCAAATTTTCCATCTCGTGGTGTAGCAATATTGATAGGAAAGTCTTTTCTTACTTCAGTGTCTATTATATCCACTTCTACTGACGAAGAAGGCAGAATTGTAACAGTGAGTCTAGACATTAATGACAGAAAATTTATTATATTATGTATTTATGCTCCAAATGACCCTTATCTTAGAATTGATTTTTTTAAGCATATTCACGATTTTATAGATCCCCAGAGAGAACTTCTAGTGTGTGGTGATTTCAATGAAGTTTTTAACTCGTTTTTAGACCGTGGCAAGGGTCAATCGACCAATAAGGCAAGTTCCCTGGCTTTGAATACGTTTACACTTTCGCATAATGTAGTGGATATATTTCGACACAGAAATCCCGATAAGAAGATATTCACTAGGAAATCTATTGTTAATGGTGAACTAAAAGTTAGTCGTATTGACCACATTTTAATCTCCAGATCTTTGTTATGCAATGTTATTAATTCAAATATTTTACATACTACCTTTTCAGACCACAATATAGTTAAGTTAAGTATAGATTTTGATAGTTGTTGTAAAGGTCCAGGTGTTTATATATTGAATAATGTACATTTAGATGATAGTAAGTATTGTAAACTAATTAATGATGTAATAGATATAGAAATTGATAGTGATTTATATTCACAAAATCCACTTCTATGGTGGGATAATTTTAAGTTTAAAATTAAGAAAACTTCTCAGGATTACTCTCGTAAAGTGAGCAAAGCAAAATATAAAGAACTCTATGATATACAAAACAAACTAGAGAGGGAATATGCAAGAATCTCAAATAATCCTAAACTTAGCTCTGATACGATCATTGAATTAGAAAATCTGCTTCATGATTATGAAACGGAAAAATGTAAGGGAGCAATCTTGAGAAGTAAAACCTTAGATGCCACAGATGGGGATAAAAACACCAGCTATTTTCTCAAATTAGAAAAACAGAGGCAAACTAAAAATGCAATTAATGAGCTGTTAGATAAGGATGGTAACTCCTTTAGTGATACCTTTTCAATCCTTGACCAATGTGTTAACTTTTATAGTGACTTATATAAAAAGGACATTAATGAACCTGAAAATTATGATTTTGTAAATAATATGTGTAGTTCAATATCCAACAAGTTATCAGAGAGTGAAAAGGAAATGTGTGATGCTCCAATAACCTTAACTGAACTCTCTGATACCTTGAAGGAAATGAACAAAGGTAAAAGTCCCGGACTGGATGGTATTACTGTCGAATTCTATATGAAGTTTTGGGATAAGATAGGTCCTGTGTTTTTAAATATTGTCAATATAATTTATGACCAAAAATTACTTTCTAGGTCTATGAGGAAGGGCATCTTGACGCTGATTTATAAAGAAAAGGGAGACAAAAAAGATCTGAAGAATTTTCGGCCCATATCATTGCTTCAGAATGATTATAAATTAGTGTCAAGAGTCCTTGCTGGTAGACTTAAAAAGGTAATTCATAATCTTATTTCAATAGAACAGACTTGTGGTGTACCAAAGCGTAGTATTTTTGACAATATCCATTCAATTAGAGATATTATAGATTATGCAAACCATGAAAACATAGAGGGTTATTTGTTGTCTGTAGACATGTTTAAAGCATACGATGTTTTATCCCACTTTTATCTTTTTAGTATTTTACAAAGTTTTGGGTTTGGTTTTTATTTCACTACATGGATCACTATTTTATATACTAGTATTATAAGTACTGTAAAATGTAATGGACATTTATCTACCTTTTTCCCTATTTTACGTAGTATAAGGCAAGGTGACCCTATGAGTACAATGCTGTATATTTTATGTGCCCAACCAATGAATACATTAGTTAAGTTGTCTCCCCTTAAGGGAATTCCTATCAAATTTAGCAACGTTACCTCATTAATTTATCAATACGCAGATGATACTAATTTCACTTTTTCTGATCTAAAATCTGTAAATCAAATATTTGATATTATTGAACCTTATTGCAAAGCTTCCGGAGCCCGTATTAATGTAGAGAAAAGTGAAATACTCCCCCTAGGTAAAGTTAAAAACCAGCCATTAAAGTTAGATATTCCTTTAAAACAAGTAGAGTACATTAAGATATTAGGAGTTTATCTAGGTAATGATCAAAGCATATGTGATGATTTAAATTGGATTTCGAAACTGAATAAAATGCAATCGATATGTAATATGTGGAAGGCCAGAAATCTAACCTTTTTAGGCAAGACAACTGTGATACAGTCATTGGTAATGACTCTTATTTACCATAATTTAACAGTATTATACCTTCCTGACAGTATTTGTATTAAGATTAAGAAAATAGTTACTGATTTCATTTGGAATGGAAAGCCACCCCTAATTAAATACGATGTGTTAATTAATGATAAGATTAACGGTGGTCTTGGCTTAACTGATGTTCGTTTTAAGTCCTTTGCCTTTGTTTTGAAATTATTTAAGAAAGTTAATGATGCTATTGAGCAGTTTACATGGAAAGCTATACTGAATTATTTTACGAGAAGATATTTCAATTGTACAGCTACAGAATTTATTAAAGTGCATTACAGTAAAATGTCCTTGTTGGAGTTGCCTCCCTTCTATCAATCTTTGTTTTATGCATGGGATGTAATTAACCATGGCTTCAGACCTACACCTCTGACTTTGTACGATATTTCTCTGCAACCTTTGTTTGACAATCCCCTTATTAAGAATAATGATAAGATGATTAAGTGTAAATTGTTCAGTGATTGTGGCATTAAAACCATTTATGATATTATATATTATATTATCCCTGGATTTTTACCATTAGATGAATTATTATATGATTGTAGTTTTTTGGAACCGAATCCTGATTATGTTGCCAAGAAGTATGAAATTATCAAATGTTCAATTCCCCTCGAGTGGATAACAATTATTGAAACCACGCAACATGCAGATACGATGGTCACCGAAACAAATCAAGCTTGTGTTATTGATGGCGAGGAATTGGCATTTGATAATTTCACATCGAAAGTTTTATATAGTATGTTAATTAAGTTAAAATGTAGTAAACCAACCGGTTTTCAACGATGGGATGACATATTCCCTGATATTAAATGGCATATTGTATGTAAAAATACATTTGAAATGTGTAAAGATGCTAAACAGATGGATTTAGACTTCAAGATTATCCATAATATCATTTGGACCAGAATGAAATTATTTAAAATTGGTAAAATTCAGGACGATTTATGTCCAGTTTGTAATGAGGAGGCTGAGAACATTGAACACTTATTTTACTCATGCTTAGATCTTTCGCTCTTACATCATCTGTTGAAAATTATGCTATCTGATATTTTATCTAGGACCATAAGTGATAATGAATTATTTAGTTTTATCATCTTAGGCATTCAAACTAGAAGCAAATCAATACATTTTCGTTTGTGTAACATTATTTTAAGTATTGCACGAAGGACAATTTTTAGTAGAAGAAATATTTTAGTCGATAAACCTTATTCAAATGTTGATATTATTAAACTTTTTAAATATAATTTACGCCAAAGTCTATATCATATAAAATGTTATTATACTTCTAGAAACCTTAATTTTGTCAAACATTTCATTTTGCCCTCATGCTTATTTACATTGGAGTTAGATGGATCTATAGGTCTCGACTTTTGATTAAAAAGACGTTTTGCTTTGCATATTGTTAATGCTCTTGTAAGAGCTTCATAACATATAAATACCGATACCAAATTATCCTTTAAATGAAACTTTAAATTTATTTTCGCTTTCGTTTTCTAAAAAGTTTCATTCATATAGGGATAATTTGCATACTTCCTTTTAATTTATCTGTAGTTTTTAACATGTACATAAAATGACATATTTTATCTTGCCTGTAAATTATTGAATAACGCAAAATTTTGTGATACATATTGTATAATTAATTCTGTGATATTTTTGTACAACGTGATGTAAATAATGTGATATGTTTATATGTTAATAAATATTTTCAAGATAAAAAAAACGTGCTTGCACGCCACCTTAGGGGTCCCGGGTTCGAAACCCGGTTGACGAAAAAAATTTTTTTCTATTTTTATAAAGTCGAACACTGTCTAATCTATCATTTTCACCAAACAAATATTTTTTTTGAACAAAGGGTAGCCCTGTGCAATGCTAACCCTAATTGCCGTTGCTCAGATTTTTACCCCTTCGCGGAGCCATTACAGAGGGGAAGTATGTTTGACGGGCCCTGTAGGCCGCCCATGAAATTTTTTCAACCCAAATGTGTGCTAAAAAGATGCGCTACGACGTTCCGAATCTTTACATATGCGAAACACCTATATTTGATGCAACCTTTGACAATTTCCTCTGATAAACGTAGTTGGTGTTTTAAAAAAATTGCGTTTACCCCCTGTTGCAGTTAGGTTTTGAGCTAACCCTAGGACCATTTCAGCATGGCCGCGGTGGCCCAGTGGGTTCCGTGCTTGCACGCCACCTTAGGGGTCCCGGGTTCGAGACCCGGTTGACGAAAAAAAAATTTTTCTATTTTTATAAAGTCGAACACTGTCTAATCTATCATTTTCACCAAACAAATATTTTTTTTGAACAAAGGGTAGCCCTGTGCAATGCTAACCCTAATTGCCGTTGCTCAGATTTTTACCCCTTCGCGGAGCCATTACAGAGGGGAAGTATGTTTGACGGGCCCTGTAGGCCGCCCATGAAATTTTTTCAACCCAAATGTGTGCTAAAAAGATGCGCTACGACGTTCCGAATCTTTACATATGCGAAACACCTATATTTGATGCAACCTTTGACAATTTCCTCTGATAAACGTAGTTGGTGTTTTAAAAAAATTGCGTTTACCCCCTGTTGCAGTTAGGTTTTGAGCTAACCCTAGGACCATTTCAGCATGGCCGCGGTGGCCCAGTGGGTTCCGTGCTTGCACGCCACCTTAGGGGTCCCGGGTTCGAGACCCGGTTGACGAAAAAAAAATGTTTCTATTTTTATAAAGTCGAACACTGTCTAATCTATCATTTTCACCAAACAAATATTTTTTTTGAACAAAGGGTAGCCCTGTGCAATGCTAACCCTAATTGCCGTTGCTCAGATTTTTACCCCTTCGCGGAGCCATTACAGAGGGGAAGTATGTTTGACGGGCCCTGTAGGCCGCCCATGAAATGTTTTCAACCCAAATGTGTGCTAAAAAGATGCGCTACGACGTTCCGAATCTTTACATATGCGAAACACCTATATTTGATGCAACCTTTGACAATTTCCTCTGATAAACGTAGTTGGTGTTTTAAAAAAATTGCGTTTACCCCCTGTTGCAGTTAGGTTTTGAGCTAACCCTAGGACCATTTCAGCATGGCCGCGGTGGCCCAGTGGGTTCCGTGCTTGCACGCCACCTTAGGGGTCCCGGGTTCGAGACCCGGTTGACGAAAAAAAAATTTTTCTATTTTTATAAAGTCGAACACTGTCTAATCTATCATTTTCACCAAACAAATATTTTTTTTGAACAAAGGGTAGCCCTGTGCAATGCTAACCCTAATTGCCGTTGCTCAGATTTTTACCCCTTCGCGGAGCCATTACAGAGGGGAAGTATGTTTGACGGGCCCTGAAGGCCGCCCATGAAATTTTTTCAACCCAAATGTGTGCTAAAAAGATGCGCTACGACGTTCCGAATCTTTACATATGCGAAACACCTATATTTGATACAACCTTTGACAATTTCCTCTGATAAACGTAGTTGGTGTTTTAAAAAAATTGCGTTTACCCCCTGTTGCAGTTAGGTTTTGAGCTAACCCTAGGACCATTTCAGCATGGCCGCGGTGGCCCAGTGGGTTCCGTGCTTGCACGCCACCTTAGGGGTCCCGGGTTCGAGACCCGGTTGACGAAAAAAAAATTTCCTATTTTTATAAAGTCGAACACTGTCTTATCTATCATTTTCACCAAACAAATATTTTTTTTGAACAAAGGGTAGCCCTGTGCAATGCTAACCCTAATTGCCGTTGCTCAGATTTTTACCCCTTCGCGGAGCCATTACAGAGGGGAAGTATGTTTGACGGGCCCTGTAGGCCGCCCATGAAATTTTTTCAACCCAAATGTGTGCTAAAAAGATGCGCTACGACGTTCCGAATCTTTACATATGCGAAACACCTATATTTGATGCAACCTTTGACAATTTCCTCTGATAAACGTAGTTGGTGTTTTAAAAAAATTGCGTTTACCCCCTGTTGCAGTTAGGTTTTGAGCTAACCCTAGGACCATTTCAGCATGGCCGCGGTGGCCCAGTGGGTTCCGTGCTTGCACGCCATACAGTCTCGTTTAGGTTTTCAAAGCGAAAGGACGTGTATTCTTGAGCTCTGTGATTCAACCAAGCAAGACAGTTTAAATAGTACTCAGTTGAGATTTGTTAATAGATATTTGTACATAGCAACTTTATTATATAGTGTAGATTTGTATATAAACCGACTTTTAGGGGCCTTTTGGCCCCAACTACTGTGATATTTAACTGTGATATTTAGCTGTGATATATTTTTTCTTTGTGATATATATTTTCTGTGATATTCTCCACCCCGCATAGGATAGCGGTGGTGTTTTCTTTGGATACAAAATGGCGACGTCGGGACGACGATACGCCAAGGAGAACACGGTTAAGGTAACAAATGTTGATTTAAAAAAGGTATTTATGTTAGATTTTATCGAGGCAGTAGAGAGAAGCATTGGAGAAGGTTCATGTTATGCATGTGTCCCCCGCCAAAATAATATTATTGAAATTACTGTTGACTCTGTAGATAATGCGATGAAATTATGTGACGAAGGATTAAGTATTAATGATGAGCATTATTCAGTCGAACTATGTTTTTCTAGATATATAGTGGTATCTATCTTTAACCTCCCCAGCCATATAGATGACGAAGTAATTACAACAAAACTTGAACAACATAATATTGAAATTGCCGACAGAGTCGTGAGACATTATTACAAACAAAGACCAGATGTTGCCGACGGTACTCGACATGTGAAATGCAAATTTCCGCCCAACTTTATCTCGCTACCGTGGATCATGCCATTCGATACCCCAGATGGCCCTCAGAAATTCAAAGTGATGCACAATAACCAAACTAAGGTTTGTTTTAAATGTCTATCCCCAGAACACGAAAAAAAGGATTGTCCGAAAATACAGTGTCGGAAATGTAAGGTATTTGGCCATATGGCATTCAATTGTGAAGCTGAAAGATGCGATAAGTGCGACAAATATTCGAATATGTGTGTATGCGATGAATTTTATGACACTAATGAAGGAGATGTGAATAGTGAAAATATGAGTACTGATAACTCTAGACCGGAATACCTGTCTCTCTCAATGCCGCTGGCAGAGAGTCAGGATTACATCTTATTCAATAACTTGATATTCCGCAACCAATTTGGTTGCGTTGAATTATTGTTCTTCCTTGATGTCATTATTAAAAAAACTGACCATTTTCTTGTATGTTATGATGCCATCTCAACATTCAATCCCTTTTTCGACAGAATAAACTAATCCTTGTTGTCTGTAATCCTAGTTGAAATTTTCAAGCTGGAGGTATTTTGAACATGGCCGCCATTTTTAAATAAGACTTATCGTCATTGAAATTACATCCAATCAAAAGACTTCTCTCAAAATTAACCAAATCTCCCAAACAAAGTTATAGATTGTAACCATGAATTTCATTGGATAAACACATATATTAGAAAAATGGCGACGTAGTTTGAGTTAAAATACCCGCCTGATCGACATTTCATCTAATTTGTACACAAATACATGATGTCAAGTTGTTGTACGGTACATCTTAATTCATACTTATCTAATACTTTACAAAAATTACTATTTTCAAAGGTCTAAATCAAGTAACACAACATTTCATGATATTTATATGCTTGGTCGTCTGTCTCTAAAATACGCAGTATTATTTGAGTCAACTTGTCGGTCTATGATAACTCTAGCAAGAGTAAGCCTACAAATGCCAAACGTGATCTAAGTTTATCCACAGACTATGAACACGGGGACAAAAAGCAACGAAAAGACTCCACCGAAGACTATAGCTCACCCGCAGAATCTACGCGTAACGACCCCCACTCATTCCTAAATGAATTTTCCGTCATTGAAACTCCTGAAGATAAACTCTCATGCACAGATAACATCGATACCCTACAAGATCTCCATAACTCTGATCTTACCCCCCAAGCGAGTGCGGATAAACTGAATATCAAATTAGCCGTTACAAAGAGCAAAGATGGGAAGATTAGGCGCTCCGTAATCCCAACGGGAATAACATCTCCGAACAAACTTAATAACTTTGACTCCAGGAAAGAATTGCCTATCGAATCCACACCCCTACCTAAAATTACCACCCCTAAGAAGTAGTTTTACTTTAAGTTTTAACTTCTATGTGCAGTGTTTTAACTTTAATTTATACTTTTATCCTTTTAATTCATTCTATGCTCAATATCAAAACCTGGAACGTTAATGGCCTATTAAACGAACAGAACCTAGAAAAAGTAATAAGTCAATTAAAAGATAGCAATTCGGATATTATTGCGCTCCAGGAAACTTTTTGGAACGATGACTTTCAGCGCACTGTGGAAAAAATCTGGGATAGACCTATTTTTACAAGTAACTATAGTAACAATCGGCGGGGTGTCGCCATTCTATGTAAGAACAATCTGAAAGAGTCTATTTTAGGCAATTTTAAAGACGATGAGGGCAGAATAGTTAGAGTGGATTTTTTAGTAGATGATAAAAATTTTAACGTTTTAAATATTTATGCTCCTAATAAGGATGTAGAGAGAGATGAATTTTTTAAGACAATTTTGCCTTTTTTAACCCCTACCTCTATTTTATGTGGAGATTTCAATAACATTTTAGACCCCTTTTTAGACAGAGCTAAAGATATGCATGTTAACAAAAAGAGCATATCTATTTTTAACAATTTCATTTTACAACATAATCTCTGTGATATTTTTAGACGCAGAAACCCTGATAAAAGGCAATATACCCGGACCAATTATCTCAATAATGTTTTAAAAGCTAGTCGTTTAGACTACATTTTTACCCCTTTTAATTTTATTCACCATGTTTTTAAAGTTTTTATTACTTACACATCTTTTTCAGATCATAATCCAGTCACTATTTTAATTGATTTTAATTATGTAGAAAGAGGTCCGGGTATATATATTTTTAACAACTTACTTTTAAAAGATGAATATTTTACCAATAACATAAGGAATTTAATTATTAAGGAAAAAGATAGTCCCTTATATTCCTCTGAGATCCTAGTTTGGTGGGATAACCTTAAATATAAATTAAAAAGTTATGCACAGAGATACTCAAAGAAAAAAAAGAAAGAAGAGAGAGATAAGTTTTGGTCCCTCCAAAATAGGATCTCTAGGGAATATGAGAGACTATCTAAAATAATGGCCCCTAATCTTACTCTAATTAAGGAATTAGAATTAAAACTACAGGAAATGGACGAGGTTGTATGTAAAGGGGCCATTTTAAGAAGTAAGTTTCAAAATGCTACTGAGGGTGACAGGTGTACCTCCTTTTTTTTATCTATAGAAAAACAAAGACAGAATAAGAATTGTATTAAAGAATTACAAGATAGTACAGGAAATATTTTAAATCAAACTAAAGATATTTTATATGCATGTTCTGACTTTTATTCCAATTTATATGCTAAAGAAGGCCCTGATGATTTTAATTGTATAAATGAAGTTGGTGATGTTTTAAATTGTAATATAGATACTGTAGATAGAGATATTTTAGACTCCCCTATTATTTTAGAAGAAGTTTTTAATGCTTTACAATCCATGTGTAGGGGGAAAAGTCCTGGCTTGGATGGCCTAACTGCAGAGTTTTATTTATGTTTTAAAGATATTTTAATGCCCTTATTTTTAGATGTTTTAAACCATATTTTTAATAATAACATTTTATCTAAGTCCATGAGGAGGGGGGTAATTGTTTTGATCTACAAAGACAAAGGTGACAAGACACTTTTAAAAAATTTTAGGCCCATATCTCTTCTTAATGCAGACACCAAAATATTGTCTAAAATTTTAGCCCTAAGACTGAAAAATGTATTAGAGTCGATTATCTCCCCTGAACAGTCATGTTCTGTTCCAGGAAGAAGCATTTTAGAAAATGTTGCAGGTATTCGAGATGTAATTGATTATGTAAACACTGAAGACGAAGACATGTGGCTATGCCAAATAGACGCGGAAAAAGCCTTCGACCGCGTCTCGTTCGAATACCTGCAACATATTCTAAAATGCTTTGGTTTTGGTCCAGTCTTCAGGAACTGGATAAATATTTTATACACTGATGTTAAAAGTACAGTAAAAGTTAATGGACACCTGTCACCCTATTTTCCCATAAAGCGGTCAGTACGTCAGGGTTGTCCATTATCCGCATTGCTATATGTTATATGCGCCGAGCCTCTAAATCAACTAATTAAGCATTCCCCTGCTCAAGGTATTTTAATCAAAAACTCTGAGGCTCGGTCACTGATCTATCAGCATGCGGATGATACAACCCTGACACTGGCCAACCTTGATTCTGTCCAAGAAGTGTTTGTATGTTTAGATAAATATTGTAAGGCTTCAGGTGCCAAAATAAACATCCAAAAATCCAAGATTATGCCATTTGGCTCTGCTGTAAGTAAAAATATTAACATAAATCTCCCTATAACTATTGTATATGACATAATCTTGATTTTGGGTGTTTATTTTGGCAATAATCTTAAGGAATGTGTGAAGAATAATTGGGAATCCAAAATTGTAAAAGTGCAAAGTGTGTTAAATTTTTGGAGAAAAAGGCAATTGACTCTCCTTGGGAAAGTCACAGTTATAAATGCACTTTTATTGTCTAAGTTTTATTACACAATGTCTATCATCCCCATGCCTGACCATATTCAACAGCAAATAAAGACCATTATAACTAGCTTCCTATGGAATAAGAAACCACCCTTAATCAAATATGATGTGATGACATCAGAAAAGTCTAATGGGGGCATGGGGTTGGTCGACATTAAATTAAAAGGTCAATCACTTTTACTTAAATGGCTAAAGCAATATTTTAATCCTGTAAATAATACTTTTTGGAAATACACAATGACCTATTTTTTAAACTTATATGGTTCATATGGACTAGACAAAGATATTTTTAAAATACATTTTAATTACAAACTTTTAAATATTTTACCTTCCTTTTACAAGCATCTTTTAATAGCCTGGAATAATGTAAATAGCAACTCTAGAGTTGAACCATGCACCTTAAATGATATTGCTGTACAGCCAATTTTTAACAATATCTTACTTAACCACAATAATAAAGTTTTAGCATATAAATATTTTATACAGTCAGAAATTTTAACTTTTTATGACATTTTATATTATGTAATACCAGGATTCCTCCAAAATCATTCTATTATTGATATTATTGAAGAAAAATTCCCTGAATTGGATGAGAATAAAATAATAGAGACGTTTAACCATATTAAAGCATCAATACCAGCAGCTTGGAGGGAAATCATAGACAACAACTCCTTCATTGTACATCCTGGGGAAAATTTCTTCAATATTAACAATAATAGAATAAGTAGTGACCAGCTGACCTCTAAATTCTGTTACAAGATATTATCAAAACTTAAAGACACAACACCTACTGCTGTTCATTATTGGGAAAAACAGAATTTGGATGTCAACTGGCCACTCACTTTTAATAATATTTTTAAATTCTACAAATCACCTAAAATGATTGACCTAGATTTTAGAATAGCCCACAATGTAGTATGGACAATGACCAAATTAAAACGCATTGAGAAAGTTGAGAGCGACCTTTGTCCGGTTTGTGGTGACGAGCCAGAAACCGCAGAGCATTTATTTGTAGATTGCCTAGATTTAAGTTTTTTTACATACCTTTTAGAACAAATGCTAAGGGATATTTTACCTTTTACTTTTTCCAATCAAGATTTTAAATGTTTTATGTTATTTGGTCTCCAAAATTTTAATAAGTCAATCCCCTCTGAACTTTTGAATATTATTTTATCCTGTGCAAGGCAAACCATTTTAACACGAAGATATGTACATATTGATAAACCTAATAGTAACATTGATCTGGTAATTTTATATAAGAGCATTTTAGCAAATGCCTTAATTTATCTTAAACAACTATTTCCTAAACATGTTTTTATTCAGAAGTTTATTTTACCCTCCTGTTTTATAAATATTCAGTTAGACAATTCAATTAATATTGAATTCAATTAGTTTTAGCAATGTAAATAGTTATTCTTTTTTTTTAAGTGGATTCCTTTCTTTAACCTTAAGTGTAGTATAAAAACCACATGACTTCACACATTCCTAACTGTTCATTGTGTAAACAAACATAGCAGACGAATTATTATGCCCTAGTTTTACCTCGAACTAGGGTCTAAACTATTTAATTTTTATACGTTTAAGGGATATTCTTATGATCCTTACATTTTCGGTTTTGTCCGTAAGGGTCATATAATAAGAATATCTCTGTATCATACCTTATTTTAACTGTATATAGACTTATCTCTTTTAACAGACCGTTATCCCCGCTTTGATAGTACGTCACGTGATTTCACCTGCCGTAATGTCAAAGCGTGTATAACGGTACCTTTTTTCTTTTTTATCCAGTCCTTTTCACACAATATAGTGGTGAAGATTCTTCATTTTACTTTTTATTATCCAGTACTTTTTTACCCTACTGTAATATAAAACTAATTTTTATTCTTTATTATCCAGGCACAAATAGTGTTTGAGCTCTTTTACAATCATTTAAATTTTTTAACTCTTTTTATTACAATAAAGTCTATATATTAACCAAATTTTAATTCTCGTGATCCATTCTGTCTGTTAAACTGTAGTATTGTTTACACAATCTGAAGCCTTATAATATTATTAAAATCCAAACATAAGCTGTTCTGTTGTAAATACTTTTTTCAAAAATATCAGTACATGTATATACATTTTCACATTTTAATCGTAAAATCTCATTATTGTGCATTTATCTATGATATAAATAACATATATTTTAATTCAATTTATATCTATCTGTGATATTATCATTCTGATTATATATATTATTGTATTTTTTTATAATTTATGATGATATTATTGTATATTATTTATGTTTAATAAATATTTACAAGATAAAAAAAAAAAATCCGTGCATGCACGCCACCTTAGGGGTCCCGGGTTCGAGACCCGGTTGACGAAAAAAATTTTTTTCTATTTTTATAAAGTCGAACACTGTCTAATCTATCATTTTCACCAAACAAATATTTTTTTTGAACAAAGGGTAGCCCTGTGCAATGCTAACCCTAATTGCCGTTGCTCAGATTTTTACCCCTTCGCGGAGCCATTACAGAGGGGAAGTACGTTTGACGGGCCCTGTAGGCCGCCCATGAAATTTTTTCAACCCAAATGTGTGCTAAAAAGATGCGCTACGACGTTCCGAATCTTTACATATGCGAAACACCTATATTTGATGCAACCTTTGACAATTTCCTGTGATAAACGTAGTTGGTGTTTTAAAAAAATTGCGTTTACCCCCTGTTGCAGTTAGGTTTTGAGCTAACCCTAGGACCATTTCAGCATGGCCGCGGTGGCCCAGTGGGTTCCGTGCTTGCACGCCACCTTAGGGGTCCCGGGTTCGAGACCCGGTTGACGAAAAAAAAATTTTTCTATTTTTATAAAGTCGAACACTGTCTAATCTATCATTTTCACCAAACAAATATTTTTTTTGAACAAAGGGTAGCCCTGTGCAATGCTAACCCTAATTGCCGTTGCTCAGATTTTTACCCCTTCGCGGAGCCATTACAGAGGGGAAGTACGTTTGACGGGCCCTGTAGGCCGCCCATGAAATTTTTTCAACCCAAATGTGTGCTAAAAAGATGCGCTACGACGTTCCGAATCTTTACATATGCGAAACACCTATATTTGATGCAACCTTTGACAATTTCCTGTGATAAACGTAGTTGGTGTTTTAAAAAAATTGCGTTTACCCCCTGTTGCAGTTAGGTTTTGAGCTAACCCTAGGACCATTTCAGCATGGCCGCGGTGGCCCAGTGGGTTCCGTGCTTGCACGCCACCTTAGGGGTCCCGGGTTCGAGACCCGGTTGACGAAAAAAAAATTTTTCTATTTTTATAAAGTCGAACACTGTCTAATCTATCATTTTCACCAAACAAATATTTTTTTTGAACAAAGGGTAGCCCTGTGCAATGCTAACCCTAATTGCCGTTGCTCAGATTTTTACCCCTTCGCGGAGCCATTACAGAGGGGAAGTACGTTTGACGGGCCCTGTAGGCCGCCCATGAAATTTTTTCAACCCAAATGTGTGCTAAAAAGATGCGCTACGACGTTCCGAATCTTTACATATGCGAAACACCTATATTTGATGCAACCTTTGACAATTTCCTGTGATAAACGTAGTTGGTGTTTTAAAAAAATTGCGTTTACCCCCTGTTGCAGTTAGGTTTTGAGCTAACCCTAGGACCATTTCAGCATGGCCGCGGTGGCCCAGTGGGTTCCGTGCTTGCACGCCACCTTAGGGGTCCCGGGTTCGAGACCCGGTTGACGAAAAAAAATTTTTTCTATTTTTATAAAGTCGAACACTGTCTAATCTATCATTTTCACCAAACAAATATTTTTTTTGAACAAAGGGTAGCCCTGTGCAATGCTAACCCTAATTGCCGTTGCTCAGATTTTTACCCCTTCGCGGAGCCATTACAGAGGGGAAGTACGTTTGACGGGCCCTGTAGGCCGCCCATGAAATTTTTTCAACCCAAATGTGTGCTAAAAAGATGCGCTACGACGTTCCGAATCTTTACATATGCGAAACACCTATATTTGATGCAACCTTTGACAATTTCCTGTGATAAACGTAGTTGGTGTTTTAAAAAAATTGCGTTTACCCCCTGTTGCAGTTAGGTTTTGAGCTAACCCTAGGACCATTTCAGCATGGCCGCGGTGGCCCAGTGGGTTCCGTGCTTGCACGCCACCTTAGGGGTCCCGGGTTCGAGACCCGGTTGACGAAAAAAAAATTTTTCTATTTTTATAAAGTCGAACACTGTCTAATCTATCATTTTCACCAAACAAATATTTTTTTTGAACAAAGGGTAGCCCTGTGCAATGCTAACCCTAATTGCCGTTGCTCAGATTTTTACCCCTTCGCGGAGCCATTACAGAGGGGAAGTACGTTTGACGGGCCCTGTAGGCCGCCCATGAAATTTTTTCAACCCAAATGTGTGCTAAAAAGATGCGCTACGACGTTCCGAATCTTTACATATGCGAAACACCTATATTTGATGCAACCTTTGACAATTTCCTGTGATAAACGTAGTTGGTGTTTTAAAAAAATTGCGTTTACCCCCTGTTGCAGTTAGGTTTTGAGCTAACCCTAGGACCATTTCAGCATGGCCGCGGTGGCCCAGTGGGTTCCGTGCTTGCACGCCACCTTAGGGGTCCCGGGTTCGAGACCCGGTTGACGAAAAAAATTTTTTTCTATTTTTATAAAGTCGAACACTGTCTAATCTATCATTTTCACCAAACAAATATTTTTTTTGAACAAAGGGTAGCCCTGTGCAATGCTAACCCTAATTGCCGTTGCTCAGATTTTTACCCCTTCGCGGAGCCATTACAGAGGGGAAGTACGTTTGACGGGCCCTGTAGGCCGCCCATGAAATTTTTTCAACCCAAATGTGTGCTAAAAAGATGCGCTACGACGTTCCGAATCTTTACATATGCGAAACACCTATATTTGATGCAACCTTTGACAATTTCCTGTGATAAACGTAGTTGGTGTTTTAAAAAAATTGCGTTTACCCCCTGTTGCAGTTAGGTTTTGAGCTAACCCTAGGACCATTTCAGCATGGCCGCGGTGGCCCAGTGGGTTCCGTGCTTGCACGCCACCTTAGGGGTCCCGGGTTCGAGACCCGGTTGACGAAAAAAAATTTTTTCTATTTTTATAAAGTCGAACACTGTCTAATCTATAATTTTCACCAAACAAATATTTTTTTTGAACAAAGGGTAGCCCTGTGCAATGCTAACCCTAATTGCCGTTGCTCAGATTTTTACCCCTTCGCGGAGCCATTACAGAGGGGAAGTACGTTTGACGGGCCCTGTAGGCCGCCCATGAAATTTTTTCAACCCAAATGTGTGCTAAAAAGATGCGCTACGACGTTCCGAATCTTTACATATGCGAAACACCTATATTTGATGCAACCTTTGACAATTTCCTGTGATAAACGTAGTTGGTGTTTTAAAAAAATTGCGTTTACCCCCTGTTGCAGTTAGGTTTTGAGCTAACCCTAGGACCATTTCAGCATGGCCGCGGTGGCCCAGTGGGTTCCGTGCTTGCACGCCACCTTAGGGGTCCCGGGTTCGAGACCCGGTTGACGAAAAAAAAATTTTTCTATTTTTATAAAGTCGAACACTGTCTAATCTATCATTTTCACCAAACAAATATTTTTTTTGAACAAAGGGTAGCCCTGTGCAATGCTAACCCTAATTGCCGTTGCTCAGATTTTTACCCCTTCGCGGAGCCATTACAGAGGGGAAGTACGTTTGACGGGCCCTGTAGGCCGCCCATGAAATTTTTTCAACCCAAATGTGTGCTAAAAAGATGCGCTACGACGTTCCGAATCTTTACATATGCGAAACACCTATATTTGATGCAACCTTTGACAATTTCCTGTGATAAACGTAGTTGGTGTTTTAAAAAAATTGCGTTTACCCCCTGTTGCAGTTAGGTTTTGAGCTAACCCTAGGACCATTTCAGCATGGCCGCGGTGGCCCAGTGGGTTCCGTGCTTGCACGCCACCTTAGGGGTCCCGGGTTCGAGACCCGGTTGACGAAAAAAAATTTTTTCTATTTTTATAAAGTCGAACACTGTCTAATCTATCATTTTCACCAAACAAATATTTTTTTTGAACAAAGGGTAGCCCTGTGCAATGCTAACCCTAATTGCCGTTGCTCAGATTTTTACCCCTTCGCGGAGCCATTACAGAGGGGAAGTACGTTTGACGGGCCCTGTAGGCCGCCCATGAAATTTTTTCAACCCAAATGTGTGCTAAAAAGATGCGCTACGACGTTCCGAATCTTTACATATGCGAAACACCTATATTTGATGCAACCTTTGACAATTTCCTGTGATAAACGTAGTTGGTGTTTTAAAAAAATTGCGTTTACCCCCTGTTGCAGTTAGGTTTTGAGCTAACCCTAGGACCATTTCAGCATGGCCGCGGTGGCCCAGTGGGTTCCGTGCTTGCACGCCACCTTAGGGGTCCCGGGTTCGAGACCCGGTTGACGAAAAAAAAATTTTTCTATTTTTATAAAGTCGAACACTGTCTAATCTATCATTTTCACCAAACAAATATTTTTTTTGAACAAAGGGTAGCCCTGTGCAATGCTAACCCTAATTGCCGTTGCTCAGATTTTTACCCCTTCGCGGAGCCATTACAGAGGGGAAGTACGTTTGACGGGCCCTGTAGGCCGCCCATGAAATTTTTTCAACCCAAATGTGTGCTAAAAAGATGCGCTACGACGTTCCGAATCTTTACATATGCGAAACACCTATATTTGATGCAACCTTTGACAATTTCCTGTGATAAACGTAGTTGGTGTTTTAAAAAAATTGCGTTTACCCCCTGTTGCAGTTAGGTTTTGAGCTAACCCTAGGACCATTTCAGCATGGCCGCGGTGGCCCAGTGGGTTCCGTGCTTGCACGCCACCTTAGGGGTCCCGGGTTCGAGACCCGGTTGACGAAAAAAAAATTTTTCTATTTTTATAAAGTCGAACACTGTCTAATCTATCATTTTCACCAAACAAATATTTTTTTTGAACAAAGGGTAGCCCTGTGCAATGCTAACCCTAATTGCCGTTGCTCAGATTTTTACCCCTTCGCGGAGCCATTACAGAGGGGAAGTACGTTTGACGGGCCCTGTAGGCCGCCCATGAAATTTTTTCAACCCAAATGTGTGCTAAAAAGATGCGCTACGACGTTCCGAATCTTTACATATGCGAAACACCTATATTTGATGCAACCTTTGACAATTTCCTGTGATAAACGTAGTTGGTGTTTTAAAAAAATTGCGTTTACCCCCTGTTGCAGTTAGGTTTTGAGCTAAACCTAGGACCATTTCAGCATGGCCGCGGTGGCCCAGTGGGTTCCGTGCTTGCACGCCACCTTAGGGGTCCCGGGTTCGAGACCCGGTTGACGAAAAAAAAATTTTTCTATTTTTATAAAGTCGAACACTGTCTAATCTATCATTTTCACCAAACAAATATTTTTTTTGAACAAAGGGTAGCCCTGTGCAATGCTAACCCTAATTGCCGTTGCTCAGATTTTTACCCCTTCGCGGAGCCATTACAGAGGGGAAGTACGTTTGACGGGCCCTGTAGGCCGCCCATGAAATTTTTTCAACCCAAATGTGTGCTAAAAAGATGCGCTACGACGTTCCGAATCTTTACATATGCGAAACACCTATATTTGATGCAACCTTTGACAATTTCCTGTGATAAACGTAGTTGGTGTTTTAAAAAAATTGCGTTTACCCCCTGTTGCAGTTAGGTTTTGAGCTAACCCTAGGACCATTTCAGCATGGCCGCGGTGGCCCAGTGGGTTCCGTGCTTGCACGCCACCTTAGGGGTCCCGGGTTCGAGACCCGGTTGACGAAAAAAAAATTTTTCTATTTTTATAAAGTCGAACACTGTCTAATCTATCATTTTCACCAAACAAATATTTTTTTTGAACAAAGGGTAGCCCTGTGCAATGCTAACCCTAATTGCCGTTGCTCAGATTTTTACCCCTTCGCGGAGCCATTACAGAGGGGAAGTACGTTTGACGGGCCCTGTAGGCCGCCCATGAAATTTTTTCAACCCAAATGTGTGCTAAAAAGATGCGCTACGACGTTCCGAATCTTTACATATGCGAAACACCTATATTTGATGCAACCTTTGACAATTTCCTGTGATAAACGTAGTTGGTGTTTTAAAAAAATTGCGTTTACCCCCTGTTGCAGTTAGGTTTTGAGCTAACCCTAGGACCATTTCAGCATGGCCGCGGTGGCCCAGTGGGTTCCGTGCTTGCACGCCACCTTAGGGGTCCCGGGTTCGAGACCCGGTTGACGAAAAAAAAAAATTTCTATTTTTATAAAGTCGAACACTGTCTAATCTATCATTTTCACCAAACAAATATTTTTTTTGAACAAAGGGTAGCCCTGTGCAATGCTAACCCTAATTGCCGTTGCTCAGATTTTTACCCCTTCGCGGAGCCATTACAGAGGGGAAGTACGTTTGACGGGCCCTGTAGGCCGCCCATGAAATTTTTTCAACCCAAATGTGTGCTAAAAAGATGCGCTACGACGTTCCGAATCTTTACATATGCGAAACACCTATATTTGATGCAACCTTTGACAATTTCCTGTGATAAACGTAGTTGGTGTTTTAAAAAAATTGCGTTTACCCCCTGTTGCAGTTAGGTTTTGAGCTAACCCTAGGACCATTTCAGCATGGCCGCGGTGGCCCAGTGGGTTCCGTGCTTGCACGCCACCTTAGGGGTCCCGGGTTCGAGACCCGGTTGACGAAAAAAAAATTTTTCTATTTTTATAAAGTCGAACACTGTCTAATCTATCATTTTCACCAAACAAATATTTTTTTTGAACAAAGGGTAGCCCTGTGCAATGCTAACCCTAATTGCCGTTGCTCAGATTTTTACCCCTTCGCGGAGCCATTACAGAGGGGAAGTACGTTTGACGGGCCCTGTAGGCCGCCCATGAAATTTTTTCAACCCAAATGTGTGCTAAAAAGATGCGCTACGACGTTCCGAATCTTTACATATGCGAAACACCTATATTTGATGCAACCTTTGACAATTTCCTGTGATAAACGTAGTTGGTGTTTTAAAAAAATTGCGTTTACCCCCTGTTGCAGTTAGGTTTTGAGCTAACCCTAGGACCATTTCAGCATGGCCGCGGTGGCCCAGTGGGTTCCGTGCTTGCACGCCACCTTAGGGGTCCCGGGTTCGAGACCCGGTTGACGAAAAAAAAATTTTTCTATTTTTATAAAGTCGAACACTGTCTAATCTATCATTTTCACCAAACAAATATTTTTTTTGAACAAAGGGTAGCCCTGTGCAATGCTAACCCTAATTGCCGTTGCTCAGATTTTTACCCCTTCGCGGAGCCATTACAGAGGGGAAGTACGTTTGACGGGCCCTGTAGGCCGCCCATGAAATTTTTTCAACCCAAATGTGTGCTAAAAAGATGCGCTACGACGTTCCGAATCTTTACATATGCGAAACACCTATATTTGATGCAACCTTTGACAATTTCCTGTGATAAACGTAGTTGGTGTTTTAAAAAAATTGCGTTTACCCCCTGTTGCAGTTAGGTTTTGAGCTAACCCTAGGACCATTTCAGCATGGCCGCGGTGGCCCAGTGGGTTCCGTGCTTGCACGCCACCTTAGGGGTCCCGGGTTCGAGACCCGGTTGACGAAAAAAAAATTTTTCTATTTTTATAAAGTCGAACACTGTCTAATCTATAATTTTCACCAAACAAATATTTTTTTTGAACAAAGGGTAGCCCTGTGCAATGCTAACCCTAATTGCCGTTGCTCAGATTTTTACCCCTTCGCGGAGCCATTACAGAGGGGAAGTACGTTTGACGGGCCCTGTAGGCCGCCCATGAAATTTTTTCAACCCAAATGTGTGCTAAAAAGATGCGCTACGACGTTCCGAATCTTTACATATGCGAAACACCTATATTTGATGCAACCTTTGACAATTTCCTGTGATAAACGTAGTTGGTGTTTTAAAAAAATTGCGTTTACCCCCTGTTGCAGTTAGGTTTTGAGCTAACCCTAGGACCATTTCAGCATGGCCGCGGTGGCCCAGTGGGTTCCGTGCTTGCACGCCACCTTAGGGGTCCCGGGTTCGAGACCCGGTTGACGAAAAAAAAATTTTTCTATTTTTATAAAGTCGAACACTGTCTAATCTATCATTTTCACCAAACAAATATTTTTTTTGAACAAAGGGTAGCCCTGTGCAATGCTAACCCTAATTGCCGTTGCTCAGATTTTTACCCCTTCGCGGAGCCATTACAGAGGGGAAGTACGTTTGACGGGCCCTGTAGGCCGCCCATGAAATTTTTTCAACCCAAATGTTTTGAGCTAACCCTAGGACCATTTCAGCATGGCCGCGGTGGCCCAGTGGGTTCCGTGCTTGCACGCCACCTTAGGGGTCCCGGGTTCGAGACCCGGTTGACGAAAAAAAAATTTTTCTATTTTTATAAAGTCGAACACTGTCTAATCTATCATTTTCACCAAACAAATATTTTTTTTGAACAAAGGGTAGCCCTGTGCAATGCTAACCCTAATTGCCGTTGCTCAGATTTTTACCCCTTCGCGGAGCCATTACAGAGGGGAAGTACGTTTGACGGGCCCTGTAGGCCGCCCATGAAATTTTTTCAACCCAAATGTTTTGAGCTAACCCTAGGACCATTTCAGCATGGCCGCGGTGGCCCAGTGGGTTCCGTGCTTGCACGCCACCTTAGGGGTCCCGGGTTCGAGACCCGGTTGACGAAAAAAAAATTTTTCTATTTTTATAAAGTCGAACACTGTCTAATCTATCATTTTCACCAAACAAATATTTTTTTTGAACAAAGGGTAGCCCTGTGCAATGCTAACCCTAATTGCCGTTGCTCAGATTTTTACCCCTTCGCGGAGCCATTACAGAGGGGAAGTACGTTTGACGGGCCCTGTAGGCCGCCCATGAAATTTTTTCAACCCAAATGTTTTGAGCTAACCCTAGGACCATTTCAGCATGGCCGCGGTGGCCCAGTGGGTTCCGTGCTTGCACGCCACCTTAGGGGTCCCGGGTTCGAGACCCGGTTGACGAAAAAAAAATTTTTCTATTTTTATAAAGTCGAACACTGTCTAATCTATCATTTTCACCAAACAAATATTTTTTTTGAACAAAGGGTAGCCCTGTGCAATGCTAACCCTAATTGCCGTTGCTCAGATTTTTACCCCTTCGCGGAGCCATTACAGAGGGGAAGTACGTTTGACGGGCCCTGTAGGCCGCCCATGAAATTTTTTCAACCCAAATGTTTTGAGCTAACCCTAGGACCATTTCAGCATGGCCGCGGTGGCCCAGTGGGTTCCGTGCTTGCACGCCACCTTAGGGGTCCCGGGTTCGAGACCCGGTTGACGAAAAAAAATTTTTTCTATTTTTATAAAGTCGAACACTGTCTAATCTATCATTTTCACCAAACAAATATTTTTTTTGAACAAAGGGTAGCCCTGTGCAATGCTAACCCTAATTGCCGTTGCTCAGATTTTTACCCCTTCGCGGAGCCATTACAGAGGGGAAGTACGTTTGACGGGCCCTGTAGGCCGCCCATGAAATTTTTTCAACCCAAATGTTTTGAGCTAACCCTAGGACCATTTCAGCATGGCCGCGGTGGCCCAGTGGGTTCCGTGCTTGCACGCCACCTTAGGGGTCCCGGGTTCGAGACCCGGTTGACGAAAAAAAAATTTTTCTATTTTTATAAAGTCGAACACTGTCTAATCTATCATTTTCACCAAACAAATATTTTTTTTGAACAAAGGGTAGCCCTGTGCAATGCTAACCCTAATTGCCGTTGCTCAGATTTTTACCCCTTCGCGGAGCCATTACAGAGGGGAAGTACGTTTGACGGGCCCTGTAGGCCGCCCATGAAATTTTTTCAACCCAAATGTTTTGAGCTAACCCTAGGACCATTTCAGCATGGCCGCGGTGGCCCAGTGGGTTCCGTGCTTGCACGCCACCTTAGGGGTCCCGGGTTCGAGACCCGGTTGACGAAAAAAAAATTTTTCTATTTTTATAAAGTCGAACACTGTCTAATCTATCATTTTCACCAAACAAATATTTTTTTTGAACAAAGGGTAGCCCTGTGCAATGCTAACCCTAATTGCCGTTGCTCAGATTTTTACCCCTTCGCGGAGCCATTACAGAGGGGAAGTACGTTTGACGGGCCCTGTAGGCCGCCCATGAAATTTTTTCAACCCAAATGTTTTGAGCTAACCCTAGGACCATTTCAGCATGGCCGCGGTGGCCCAGTGGGTTCCGTGCTTGCACGCCACCTTAGGGGTCCCGGGTTCGAGACCCGGTTGACGAAAAAAAAATTTTTCTATTTTTATAAAGTCGAACACTGTCTAATCTATCATTTTCACCAAACAAATATTTTTTTTGAACAAAGGGTAGCCCTGTGCAATGCTAACCCTAATTGCCGTTGCTCAGATTTTTACCCCTTCGCGGAGCCATTACAGAGGGGAAGTACGTTTGACGGGCCCTGTAGGCCGCCCATGAAATTTTTTCAACCCAAATGTTTTGAGCTAACCCTAGGACCATTTCAGCATGGCCGCGGTGGCCCAGTGGGTTCCGTGCTTGCACGCCACCTTAGGGGTCCCGGGTTCGAGACCCGGTTGACGAAAAAAAATTTTTTCTATTTTTATAAAGTCGAACACTGTCTAATCTATCATTTTCACCAAACAAATATTTTTTTTGAACAAAGGGTAGCCCTGTGCAATGCTAACCCTAATTGCCGTTGCTCAGATTTTTACCCCTTCGCGGAGCCATTACAGAGGGGAAGTACGTTTGACGGGCCCTGTAGGCCGCCCATGAAATTTTTTCAACCCAAATGTTTTGAGCTAACCCTAGGACCATTTCAGCATGGCCGCGGTGGCCCAGTGGGTTCCGTGCTTGCACGCCACCTTAGGGGTCCCGGGTTCGAGACCCGGTTGACGAAAAAAAATTTTTTCTATTTTTATAAAGTCGAACACTGTCTAATCTATCATTTTCACCAAACAAATATTTTTTTTGAACAAAGGGTAGCCCTGTGCAATGCTAACCCTAATTGCCGTTGCTCAGATTTTTACCCCTTCGCGGAGCCATTACAGAGGGGAAGTACGTTTGACGGGCCCTGTAGGCCGCCCATGAAATTTTTTCAACCCAAATGTTTTGAGCTAACCCTAGGACCATTTCAGCATGGCCGCGGTGGCCCAGTGGGTTCCGTGCTTGCACGCCACCTTAGGGGTCCCGGGTTCGAGACCCGGTTGACGAAAAAAAAATTTTTCTATTTTTATAAAGTCGAACACTGTCTAATCTATCATTTTCACCAAACAAATATTTTTTTTGAACAAAGGGTAGCCCTGTGCAATGCTAACCCTAATTGCCGTTGCTCAGATTTTTACCCCTTCGCGGAGCCATTACAGAGGGGAAGTACGTTTGACGGGCCCTGTAGGCCGCCCATGAAATTTTTTCAACCCAAATGTTTTGAGCTAACCCTAGGACCATTTCAGCATGGCCGCGGTGGCCCAGTGGGTTCCGTGCTTGCACGCCACCTTAGGGGTCCCGGGTTCGAGACCCGGTTGACGAAAAAAAAATTTTTCTATTTTTATAAAGTCGAACACTGTCTAATCTATCATTTTCACCAAACAAATATTTTTTTTGAACAAAGGGTAGCCCTGTGCAATGCTAACCCTAATTGCCGTTGCTCAGATTTTTACCCCTTCGCGGAGCCATTACAGAGGGGAAGTACGTTTGACGGGCCCTGTAGGCCGCCCATGAAATTTTTTCAACCCAAATGTGTGCTAAAAAGATGCGCTACGACGTTCCGAATCTTTACATATGCGAAACACCTATATTTGATGCAACCTTTGACAATTTCCTGTGATAAACGTAGTTGGTGTTTTAAAAAAATTGCGTTTACCCCCTGTTGCAGTTAGGTTTTGAGCTAACCCTAGGACCATTTCAGCATGGCCGCGGTGGCCCAGTGGGTTCCGTGCTTGCACGCCACCTTAGGGGTCCCGGGTTCGAGACCCGGTTGACGAAAAAAAAATTTTTCTATTTTTATAAAGTCGAACACTGTCTAATCTATCATTTTCACCAAACAAATATTTTTTTTGAACAAAGGGTAGCCCTGTGCAATGCTAACCCTAATTGCCGTTGCTCAGATTTTTACCCCTTCGCGGAGCCATTACAGAGGGGAAGTACGTTTGACGGGCCCTGTAGGCCGCCCATGAAATTTTTTCAACCCAAATGTTTTGAGCTAACCCTAGGACCATTTCAGCATGGCCGCGGTGGCCCAGTGGGTTCCGTGCTTGCACGCCACCTTAGGGGTCCCGGGTTCGAGACCCGGTTGACGAAAAAAAAATTTTTCTATTTTTATAAAGTCGAACACTGTCTAATCTATCATTTTCACCAAACAAATATTTTTTTTGAACAAAGGGTAGCCCTGTGCAATGCTAACCCTAATTGCCGTTGCTCAGATTTTTACCCCTTCGCGGAGCCATTACAGAGGGGAAGTACGTTTGACGGGCCCTGTAGGCCGCCCATGAAATTTTTTCAACCCAAATGTTTTGAGCTAACCCTAGGACCATTTCAGCATGGCCGCGGTGGCCCAGTGGGTTCCGTGCTTGCACGCCACCTTAGGGGTCCCGGGTTCGAGACCCGGTTGACGAAAAAAAAATTTTTCTATTTTTATAAAGTCGAACACTGTCTAATCTATCATTTTCACCAAACAAATATTTTTTTTGAACAAAGGGTAGCCCTGTGCAATGCTAACCCTAATTGCCGTTGCTCAGATTTTTACCCCTTCGCGGAGCCATTACAGAGGGGAAGTACGTTTGACGGGCCCTGTAGGCCGCCCATGAAATTTTTTCAACCCAAATGTTTTGAGCTAACCCTAGGACCATTTCAGCATGGCCGCGGTGGCCCAGTGGGTTCCGTGCTTGCACGCCACCTTAGGGGTCCCGGGTTCGAGACCCGGTTGACGAAAAAAAATTTTTTCTATTTTTATAAAGTCGAACACTGTCTAATCTATCATTTTCACCAAACAAATATTTTTTTTGAACAAAGGGTAGCCCTGTGCAATGCTAACCCTAATTGCCGTTGCTCAGATTTTTACCCCTTCGCGGAGCCATTACAGAGGGGAAGTACGTTTGACGGGCCCTGTAGGCCGCCCATGAAATTTTTTCAACCCAAATGTTTTGAGCTAACCCTAGGACCATTTCAGCATGGCCGCGGTGGCCCAGTGGGTTCCGTGCTTGCACGCCACCTTAGGGGTCCCGGGTTCGAGACCCGGTTGACGAAAAAAAAATTTTTCTATTTTTATAAAGTCGAACACTGTCTAATCTATCATTTTCACCAAACAAATATTTTTTTTGAACAAAGGGTAGCCCTGTGCAATGCTAACCCTAATTGCCGTTGCTCAGATTTTTACCCCTTCGCGGAGCCATTACAGAGGGGAAGTACGTTTGACGGGCCCTGTAGGCCGCCCATGAAATTTTTTCAACCCAAATGTTTTGAGCTAACCCTAGGACCATTTCAGCATGGCCGCGGTGGCCCAGTGGGTTCCGTGCTTGCACGCCACCTTAGGGGTCCCGGGTTCGAGACCCGGTTGACGAAAAAAAAATTTTTCTATTTTTATAAAGTCGAACACTGTCTAATCTATCATTTTCACCAAACAAATATTTTTTTTGAACAAAGGGTAGCCCTGTGCAATGCTAACCCTAATTGCCGTTGCTCAGATTTTTACCCCTTCGCGGAGCCATTACAGAGGGGAAGTACGTTTGACGGGCCCTGTAGGCCGCCCATGAAATTTTTTCAACCCAAATGTGTGCTAAAAAGATGCGCTACGACGTTCCGAATCTTTACATATGCGAAACACCTATATTTGATGCAACCTTTGACAATTTCCTGTGATAAACGTAGTTGGTGTTTTAAAAAAATTGCGTTTACCCCCTGTTGCAGTTAGGTTTTGAGCTAACCCTAGGACCATTTCAGCATGGCCGCGGTGGCCCAGTGGGTTCCGTGCTTGCACGCCACCTTAGGGGTCCCGGGTTCGAGACCCGGTTGACGAAAAAAAAATTTTTCTATTTTTATAAAGTCGAACACTGTCTAATCTATCATTTTCACCAAACAAATATTTTTTTTGAACAAAGGGTAGCCCTGTGCAATGCTAACCCTAATTGCCGTTGCTCAGATTTTTACCCCTTCGCGGAGCCATTACAGAGGGGAAGTACGTTTGACGGGCCCTGTAGGCCGCCCATGAAATTTTTTCAACCCAAATGTTTTGAGCTAACCCTAGGACCATTTCAGCATGGCCGCGGTGGCCCAGTGGGTTCCGTGCTTGCACGCCACCTTAGGGGTCCCGGGTTCGAGACCCGGTTGACGAAAAAAAAATTTTTCTATTTTTATAAAGTCGAACACTGTCTAATCTATCATTTTCACCAAACAAATATTTTTTTTGAACAAAGGGTAGCCCTGTGCAATGCTAACCCTAATTGCCGTTGCTCAGATTTTTACCCCTTCGCGGAGCCATTACAGAGGGGAAGTACGTTTGACGGGCCCTGTAGGCCGCCCATGAAATTTTTTCAACCCAAATGTTTTGAGCTAACCCTAGGACCATTTCAGCATGGCCGCGGTGGCCCAGTGGGTTCCGTGCTTGCACGCCACCTTAGGGGTCCCGGGTTCGAGACCCGGTTGACGAAAAAAAAATTTTTCTATTTTTATAAAGTCGAACACTGTCTAATCTATCATTTTCACCAAACAAATATTTTTTTTGAACAAAGGGTAGCCCTGTGCAATGCTAACCCTAATTGCCGTTGCTCAGATTTTTACCCCTTCGCGGAGCCATTACAGAGGGGAAGTACGTTTGACGGGCCCTGTAGGCCGCCCATGAAATTTTTTCAACCCAAATGTTTTGAGCTAACCCTAGGACCATTTCAGCATGGCCGCGGTGGCCCAGTGGGTTCCGTGCTTGCACGCCACCTTAGGGGTCCCGGGTTCGAGACCCGGTTGACGAAAAAAAATTTTTTCTATTTTTATAAAGTCGAACACTGTCTAATCTATCATTTTCACCAAACAAATATTTTTTTTGAACAAAGGGTAGCCCTGTGCAATGCTAACCCTAATTGCCGTTGCTCAGATTTTTACCCCTTCGCGGAGCCATTACAGAGGGGAAGTACGTTTGACGGGCCCTGTAGGCCGCCCATGAAATTTTTTCAACCCAAATGTTTTGAGCTAACCCTAGGACCATTTCAGCATGGCCGCGGTGGCCCAGTGGGTTCCGTGCTTGCACGCCACCTTAGGGGTCCCGGGTTCGAGACCCGGTTGACGAAAAAAAAATTTTTCTATTTTTATAAAGTCGAACACTGTCTAATCTATCATTTTCACCAAACAAATATTTTTTTTGAACAAAGGGTAGCCCTGTGCAATGCTAACCCTAATTGCCGTTGCTCAGATTTTTACCCCTTCGCGGAGCCATTACAGAGGGGAAGTACGTTTGACGGGCCCTGTAGGCCGCCCATGAAATTTTTTCAACCCAAATGTTTTGAGCTAACCCTAGGACCATTTCAGCATGGCCGCGGTGGCCCAGTGGGTTCCGTGCTTGCACGCCACCTTAGGGGTCCCGGGTTCGAGACCCGGTTGACGAAAAAAAAATTTTTCTATTTTTATAAAGTCGAACACTGTCTAATCTATCATTTTCACCAAACAAATATTTTTTTTGAACAAAGGGTAGCCCTGTGCAATGCTAACCCTAATTGCCGTTGCTCAGATTTTTACCCCTTCGCGGAGCCATTACAGAGGGGAAGTACGTTTGACGGGCCCTGTAGGCCGCCCATGAAATTTTTTCAACCCAAATGTTTTGAGCTAACCCTAGGACCATTTCAGCATGGCCGCGGTGGCCCAGTGGGTTCCGTGCTTGCACGCCACCTTAGGGGTCCCGGGTTCGAGACCCGGTTGACGAAAAAAAAATTTTTCTATTTTTATAAAGTCGAACACTGTCTAATCTATCATTTTCACCAAACAAATATTTTTTTTGAACAAAGGGTAGCCCTGTGCAATGCTAACCCTAATTGCCGTTGCTCAGATTTTTACCCCTTCGCGGAGCCATTACAGAGGGGAAGTACGTTTGACGGGCCCTGTAGGCCGCCCATGAAATTTTTTCAACCCAAATGTTTTGAGCTAACCCTAGGACCATTTCAGCATGGCCGCGGTGGCCCAGTGGGTTCCGTGCTTGCACGCCACCTTAGGGGTCCCGGGTTCGAGACCCGGTTGACGAAAAAAAATTTTTTCTATTTTTATAAAGTCGAACACTGTCTAATCTATCATTTTCACCAAACAAATATTTTTTTTGAACAAAGGGTAGCCCTGTGCAATGCTAACCCTAATTGCCGTTGCTCAGATTTTTACCCCTTCGCGGAGCCATTACAGAGGGGAAGTACGTTTGACGGGCCCTGTAGGCCGCCCATGAAATTTTTTCAACCCAAATGTTTTGAGCTAACCCTAGGACCATTTCAGCATGGCCGCGGTGGCCCAGTGGGTTCCGTGCTTGCACGCCACCTTAGGGGTCCCGGGTTCGAGACCCGGTTGACGAAAAAAAAATTTTTCTATTTTTATAAAGTCGAACACTGTCTAATCTATCATTTTCACCAAACAAATATTTTTTTTGAACAAAGGGTAGCCCTGTGCAATGCTAACCCTAATTGCCGTTGCTCAGATTTTTACCCCTTCGCGGAGCCATTACAGAGGGGAAGTACGTTTGACGGGCCCTGTAGGCCGCCCATGAAATTTTTTCAACCCAAATGTTTTGAGCTAACCCTAGGACCATTTCAGCATGGCCGCGGTGGCCCAGTGGGTTCCGTGCTTGCACGCCACCTTAGGGGTCCCGGGTTCGAGACCCGGTTGACGAAAAAAAAATTTTTCTATTTTTATAAAGTCGAACACTGTCTAATCTATCATTTTCACCAAACAAATATTTTTTTTGAACAAAGGGTAGCCCTGTGCAATGCTAACCCTAATTGCCGTTGCTCAGATTTTTACCCCTTCGCGGAGCCATTACAGAGGGGAAGTACGTTTGACGGGCCCTGTAGGCCGCCCATGAAATTTTTTCAACCCAAATGTTTTGAGCTAACCCTAGGACCATTTCAGCATGGCCGCGGTGGCCCAGTGGGTTCCGTGCTTGCACGCCACCTTAGGGGTCCCGGGTTCGAGACCCGGTTGACGAAAAAAAAATTTTTCTATTTTTATAAAGTCGAACACTGTCTAATCTATCATTTTCACCAAACAAATATTTTTTTTGAACAAAGGGTAGCCCTGTGCAATGCTAACCCTAATTGCCGTTGCTCAGATTTTTACCCCTTCGCGGAGCCATTACAGAGGGGAAGTACGTTTGACGGGCCCTGTAGGCCGCCCATGAAATTTTTTCAACCCAAATGTTTTGAGCTAACCCTAGGACCATTTCAGCATGGCCGCGGTGGCCCAGTGGGTTCCGTGCTTGCACGCCACCTTAGGGGTCCCGGGTTCGAGACCCGGTTGACGAAAAAAAAATTTTTCTATTTTTATAAAGTCGAACACTGTCTAATCTATCATTTTCACCAAACAAATATTTTTTTTGAACAAAGGGTAGCCCTGTGCAATGCTAACCCTAATTGCCGTTGCTCAGATTTTTACCCCTTCGCGGAGCCATTACAGAGGGGAAGTACGTTTGACGGGCCCTGTAGGCCGCCCATGAAATTTTTTCAACCCAAATGTGTGCTAAAAAGATGCGCTACGACGTTCCGAATCTTTACATATGCGAAACACCTATATTTGATGCAACCTTTGACAATTTCCTGTGATAAACGTAGTTGGTGTTTTAAAAAAATTGCGTTTACCCCCTGTTGCAGTTAGGTTTTGAGCTAACCCTAGGACCATTTCAGCATGGCCGCGGTGGCCCAGTGGGTTCCGTGCTTGCACGCCACCTTAGGGGTCCCGGGTTCGAGACCCGGTTGACGAAAAAAAATTTTTTCTATTTTTATAAAGTCGAACACTGTCTAATCTATCATTTTCACCAAACAAATATTTTTTTTGAACAAAGGGTAGCCCTGTGCAATGCTAACCCTAATTGCCGTTGCTCAGATTTTTACCCCTTCGCGGAGCCATTACAGAGGGGAAGTACGTTTGACGGGCCCTGTAGGCCGCCCATGAAATTTTTTCAACCCAAATGTTTTGAGCTAACCCTAGGACCATTTCAGCATGGCCGCGGTGGCCCAGTGGGTTCCGTGCTTGCTCATACTTAGTTTGGACAGCGACGAGTAAACATCGTAATATGTTCTCGCTAGGATTCACTCAAGCGTGTTGAAATTTTCTTCGGATTATACAGTGACTGTTGGATAATATATTGAAAGTGAACTTTTTATTGGATTTTGATTGTGCCTGTTTGGGGTGTTACCCCCCTGGCCCTGGAATATGGGTTCGAGGAAGTACCTGAAAGAATGTGTTGTCGAGATAAATGTTTTTGATGTTGAGAAAATTAATTTGGGTGAGTTCATAGATGAATTAGAAGATATAATTGGTATTGGTAATGTTTATGTGGTGATTCCTAGAAAACCTGGTATGCTTGAAGTAACAGTTAATGATAAAGCCAGTGCAGAGAAGCTGAGTATTGCAGGATTGTCAATAGGTGAGAAAAAATTTGAATGTAAAATCCCATACTCTCCTTTCACAGTGGTATCATTTATGGACATCCCCTCCTATATTGAAGACTCTGTGATTATAGACAAGTTGAAAATCTTTAAAATCGAAATCGAAGGAGAAGTTATAAGACACTACCATGATAAATTTAGAACTATTGAAAATGGCACGAGGCACGTTAGGTGTATTTTCCCCCCTAGTCTGAAATCCCTTCCCTGGGGTGTGAAATTAGAGACGATCCATGGAATCAAAAACTTTCATGTGCTGCATAATAATCAAGTCAAGGTATGCAATAAATGTTACTCCGATTCGCATATGATTGCAGACTGCCCGGAAATTAGGTGTAGGAGGTGTCACCAGATGGGTCATATGGGGAATAAATGTCAGTATAAACTTTGTAACATCTGTAAAAATTTGGAAATAGAGTGCGTGTGTTCGGACTATTTTGAAGATGATATCAATAGTACAGTAAATGAACTCTCATCAGAAAACCCAACTTTCGATAATCCGATAAATACTCAGGTTGTTAGTAAATCTTTAAGTGTGAACAGTTCAAGTGATCATGAGCAAAAATCCAAGAAATTAAGATTGGACGATGATACGCTTCGTTTGATTAATCCTATCTCCGAATCTACTCGAGTTGAAGAGAACTCAACTGTGAAAAGTCAAGTGGATTGTGTTACTACTGTGCAAATCAGCGAACAGATAGTCCGTGACTCGGTGTCCCCCCTACCCCCTACACCCCCACCCTTGCCACCATCTACACCACCCAGATGTGTATCCCGAAAAAACTTTCATATAAAAGCTGTTGATGTGAAACAAAGTGAAGTAGACGAAACCAGAACTGTTAATACCTTACCCCCAACCCCTCCCCCCCTCCCAAATTTTACAACTGTGAAACCCCGAAGAAATAAACTTGTAAAAAAACCTAACCTACAGAATATTGAACAAATTGTGAAATTACGTGAAAACAGGATGAGTGGGCGCACTAATAAATATTGAATAAGAACTGAGTCCATATAAATGTTTTTGTGTCTTTTCCCCTGCATTATATACTTAACATTCAATTACTGTACTTTTAATTGCAATAAATTGCGCAGTATCGAGAGGATAGAAAAGGTGTTTCAGAAAGTGTTAGATTTAAATGTGAACTTCGTCTGCTTACAAGAGACTTACTGGGATGCAGACTTAATGAACACTATTAATAAGAAATGGGAGGGTACAGTAATTGCAAATAATTTTGACAATGTGTGTCCGTCCAGAGGTGTTGCAATTTTAATCCGAAAGAATGTTATGAACTCTGTTTCTATTATCTCAACATCCTCGGATAAGGAAGGTAGAATCTTGAAAGTTGACTTGGATATAGAGGATAGGAATTTGTCTTTATTTTCTATTTATGCCCCTAATCACTCTCGAGATAGAATTGCTTTCTTTCAAACCCTGGGGACGTTCATTAATCCGGATAGAGAATGCATTCTGTGTGGGGACTACAATGAAGTTTTTTGTCACTATCTAGATAGGGGTAAAGGAATGACCACTGTTCGAGAAAGCTCCCTAGCCTTGCACAACTTTGTCATTAGCCATGGCCTTGTCGATATTTTCAGGTACCGAAACCCTGATAAACGCCTATTTACTAGGAAATCCACAGTCCAAGGTCAAGTTAAGATGAGCCGTATTGACCATATTTTAATTTCTAGGTCCATGTTATGTAATGTTATAAATTGTAATATATTTCATACTACTTTTTCAGACCATAATATTGTTAAACTATGTATTGATTTTAATGATTGTGATAAAGGACCAGGTGTGTATATTTTAAACAATACCCTTTTACAAGATAGTAAGTACGTTAACATTATAAATAATTTAATTGATAATGAAAGCAAGAATGAATTGTTATATAGTAATCCACTTGTATGGTGGGATAACTTTAAGTACAAAGTTAAGCGAACTTCTCAGGATTACTCCCGGAAAATTAGCAAAGAGAAATCTGCAAATATATATAAGATTCAAAATAGCTTACAAAGAGAGTACACAAAGGTTGCCAATAATCCGAAGCATAGTTCTATTCTTCTGACTGAATTGGAAAGTCAACTTAAAGATTTTGAAAATGAGAAATGTCAGGGAGCAATCCTGAGAAGTAAAGCAATCAATGCCACTGAGGGGGACAAAAACACGAGCTATTTTCTTAAGTTGGAAAAACATCGACAGAATAAGAATTCCATTAAAGAAGTGATAAATAGTGATGGGGAAATCCTGAATACAACATCTGATATACTTGATCAATGTACTAAATTTTATAATCAGTTATATACCATAGACCCCAATGAAAATGATAATGATAATTATGTTCAGCATGTATGTAGCCTCATAAATAACAAGTTGACAGAGAGTGACAGAGAGCAGTGTGATCGGCCTATCACCCTGTCTGAACTTTCTGACACCTTGGTAGGTATGAGGACGGGGAAGAGTCCAGGACTAGATAGTATCACTGTCGAGTTTTATCTTAAGTTTTGGGACAAAATAGGACCATTGTTTTTAAATGTTATTAATGTTATATTTTCTAATCGTAATCTTTCAAGGTCTATGGGCAAGGGCATCCTGACACTAATTTATAAGGAAAAGGGAGATAAAAAAGATTTGAAGAACTTTCGACCAATTTCACTTCTTCAAAATGACTACAAATTAGTGTCAAGAGTCCTTGCTGGTAGACTTGGAAAGGTTATACATTCATTAGTCTCGTCTGAACAGACATGCGCAGTTCCTGGCCGCAGTATCTTTGATAACATCCATTCCATAAGAGACATTATAGATTATGCCATAAGTGAAGATATAGAAGGTTATCTCTTATCTTTAGACATGTGGAAAGCCTACGATGTTTTGTCCCATAAATATTTATTTCGTATTTTACAGAGTTTTGGGTTTGGTTCATATTTTACATCATGGATAACTATTTTATATTCGGGTATTTTTAGTACTGTCAAATGCAATGGACATCTGTCGTCTTTCTTCCCAATAACCCGCAGTATAAGACAAGGTGATCCAATGAGCTCCATGCTGTATGTTTTGTGTGCACAACCCTTAAATAACCTTGTTAAATTATCTCCCCTTAAAGGCATTGATATAAAATTTAGTAATGTTACATCCTTAATATTTCAATATGCTGACGATACTAATTTTACCTTTTCAAATTTAGAGTCAGTAAACAATATTTTTAAGATCATTGAACCTTATTGTAAAGCTTCTGGGGCTAGAGTTAATATAGAGAAAAGTCAGATTCTTCCTCTGGGTAAAGTCCGAAACGAGACCTTAAAGCTTGAAGTTCCCCTCAAACAGGTTGATAATATAAAGATACTGGGTGTGTATTTAGGTAATAATAATGCATTGTGTAACGAATTGAACTGGGACCCCAAAATAGGCAAAATTCAATGTATTCTTAACATGTGGAAACTTAGAAATTTAACTCTTGTAGGTAAGATTACTGTTATTCAATCTCTTTTACTTACACAACTATATCATTGTCTAACTGTTTTGTATATACCGAATGAAATAGCCAATAAGATTCAAACGTTATTCACTAATTTTATTTGGGACAATAAGCCACCTCTAATTAAGTATTCTAGTGTAATTAATAGCAAGTTAACTGGTGGTTTAGGCTTACCAGACATCAAAATGAAATCCTGTGCATTTAGTTTGAAAATATTGAAGAAAGTTTGTGATTCAACGTTTAATTCAATATGGAAGTCAGTATTGAACTATTTTACTCTAAAGCATGCTACAATCAAAGCTACAGACCTACTTAAAGTGATTGCTAGTAAGAACATCATAAAAGAGTTTCCTCCCATCTATCAGCTTATGTTCAATTCTTGGGACTTGTTAATGAACGGTAGCCGATCTCCCTTAGATAATTTGTATGATGTTTCATTACAGCCCTTGTTTGATAATCCATTAATTAGGCATGAAGGCAAACCAATTAAGTGTAAATATTTTAGTAAATATGGAGTTAATACCATATATGACATTATTTTTTATGTTATCCCAGGCTTTTTACCAATAGGTGTTATTGTAGACGATTTTATAGAATCGGAATGTTCATTCGACTATATCGTAAAGATGTTGGAAATCATCAAATCTGCTATTCCTCACGATTGGCTACATATTATTGAAACTGGAGAGTACACTGCCAAATGTGCCCCAGAGCCACGCTGTATAATCAATAGTGAGGAACTCAAATTCGATGATTTTACATCTAAGACCTTATATGGTACGTTAATTAAGAATAAATGCACTGAACCTACTGGGTTTTTAAAGTGGGATGTAATTTTTAAGAGTGTAAATTGGCCTGTAGTATGTAAAAATACCCATGAATCATTTAAAGATGCTAAGCAAATTAACCTCGATTATAAGATCATGCATAATATTATATGGACAAGATCTAAACTATTAATGATTGGTAAAATTGATGATGATATTTGTCAAATATGCAATGAAGAATCAGAGGATCTTAATCATTTGTTATTTTCCTGTCTAGACCTCTCCCTCCTCCTTCATCTATTGAAACTATTGTTGTCGGATATTCTATCCAGAACTGTAACAGACGATGAATTACAATTATATATCTGTCTAGGCCTACAGACAAGAATTAAGAGTCAACCATTCAGGCTATGTAACATAATTTTAAGTGTAGCCCGTAAGACAATTTTTCATAGAAGGCATATTGTAACAAACAATCCCAGTTCCAATGTGGATATTATAAAATTATTTAAATGTAAGTTACGCCAAAGTTTATATTTCATTAAGTATTACTATAGTAAAACAAAAAGAAATTTTATACAAGATTTTGTGTTACCATCATGTTTAATCCTACTTGAAATGGATGGTTCGATAAGTTTAGATTTTTAGTTATACGAACTTCTTAGTTAAATGCTCCTTTTGAGCACTACATATTCATGTTAAATATTTTGCTTTGAAAATATCTTCACCTAAATCTTAGATTGATTTCGATTTCGAAATCTAAGACTATGGTACCTAGATATATTTCATATTAAAAGTTTTTTCATCCTTTTTTCTTTTTATCTTTCATTATACAAATACAAGTTTTTAAAGTGTAAATAATATTTCATTTTATAACCTACATATTATATGTAATACCTTTTAAAAGTGTATTTAAGAGTATTCAATTGCTATGATTACTGTATTGTACATATTAATATATGATTATGTGAATAAATTTTTCAAAGATAAAAAAAAAAATCCGTGCTTGCACGCCACCTTAGGGGTCCCGGGTTCGAGACCCGGTTGACGAAAAAAAAATTTTTCTATTTTTATAAAGTCGAACACTGTCTAATCTATCATTTTCACCAAACAAATATTTTTTTTGAACAAAGGGTAGCCCTGTGCAATGCTAACCCTAATTGCCGTTGCTCAGATTTTTACCCCTTCGCGGAGCCATTACAGAGGGGAAGTACGTTTGACGGGCCCTGTAGGCCGCCCATGAAATTTTTTCAACCCAAATGTTTTGAGCTAACCCTAGGACCATTTCAGCATGGCCGCGGTGGCCCAGTGGGTTCCGTGCTTGCACGCCACCTTAGGGGTCCCGGGTTCGAGACCCGGTTGACGAAAAAAAAATTTTTCTATTTTTATAAAGTCGAACACTGTCTAATCTATCATTTTCACCAAACAAATATTTTTTTTGAACAAAGGGTAGCCCTGTGCAATGCTAACCCTAATTGCCGTTGCTCAGATTTTTACCCCTTCGCGGAGCCATTACAGAGGGGAAGTACGTTTGACGGGCCCTGTAGGCCGCCCATGAAATTTTTTCAACCCAAATGTGTGCTAAAAAGATGCGCTACGACGTTCCGAATCTTTACATATGCGAAACACCTATATTTGATGCAACCTTTGACAATTTCCTGTGATAAACGTAGTTGGTGTTTTAAAAAAATTGCGTTTACCCCCTGTTGCAGTTAGGTTTTGAGCTAACCCTAGGACCATTTCAGCATGGCCGCGGTGGCCCAGTGGGTTCCGTGCTTGCACGCCACCTTAGGGGTCCCGGGTTCGAGACCCGGTTGACGAAAAAAAAATTTTTCTATTTTTATAAAGTCGAACACTGTCTAATCTATCATTTTCACCAAACAAATATTTTTTTTGAACAAAGGGTAGCCCTGTGCAATGCTAACCCTAATTGCCGTTGCTCAGATTTTTACCCCTTCGCGGAGCCATTACAGAGGGGAAGTACGTTTGACGGGCCCTGTAGGCCGCCCATGAAATTTTTTCAACCCAAATGTTTTGAGCTAACCCTAGGACCATTTCAGCATGGCCGCGGTGGCCCAGTGGGTTCCGTGCTTGCACGCCACCTTAGGGGTCCCGGGTTCGAGACCCGGTTGACGAAAAAAAAATTTTTCTATTTTTATAAAGTCGAACACTGTCTAATCTATCATTTTCACCAAACAAATATTTTTTTTGAACAAAGGGTAGCCCTGTGCAATGCTAACCCTAATTGCCGTTGCTCAGATTTTTACCCCTTCGCGGAGCCATTACAGAGGGGAAGTACGTTTGACGGGCCCTGTAGGCCGCCCATGAAATTTTTTCAACCCAAATGTTTTGAGCTAACCCTAGGACCATTTCAGCATGGCCGCGGTGGCCCAGTGGGTTCCGTGCTTGCACGCCACCTTAGGGGTCCCGGGTTCGAGACCCGGTTGACGAAAAAAAAATTTTTCTATTTTTATAAAGTCGAACACTGTCTAATCTATCATTTTCACCAAACAAATATTTTTTTTGAACAAAGGGTAGCCCTGTGCAATGCTAACCCTAATTGCCGTTGCTCAGATTTTTACCCCTTCGCGGAGCCATTACAGAGGGGAAGTACGTTTGACGGGCCCTGTAGGCCGCCCATGAAATTTTTTCAACCCAAATGTTTTGAGCTAACCCTAGGACCATTTCAGCATGGCCGCGGTGGCCCAGTGGGTTCCGTGCTTGCACGCCACCTTAGGGGTCCCGGGTTCGAGACCCGGTTGACGAAAAAAAATTTTTTCTATTTTTATAAAGTCGAACACTGTCTAATCTATCATTTTCACCAAACAAATATTTTTTTTGAACAAAGGGTAGCCCTGTGCAATGCTAACCCTAATTGCCGTTGCTCAGATTTTTACCCCTTCGCGGAGCCATTACAGAGGGGAAGTACGTTTGACGGGCCCTGTAGGCCGCCCATGAAATTTTTTCAACCCAAATGTTTTGAGCTAACCCTAGGACCATTTCAGCATGGCCGCGGTGGCCCAGTGGGTTCCGTGCTTGCACGCCACCTTAGGGGTCCCGGGTTCGAGACCCGGTTGACGAAAAAAAAATTTTTCTATTTTTATAAAGTCGAACACTGTCTAATCTATCATTTTCACCAAACAAATATTTTTTTTGAACAAAGGGTAGCCCTGTGCAATGCTAACCCTAATTGCCGTTGCTCAGATTTTTACCCCTTCGCGGAGCCATTACAGAGGGGAAGTACGTTTGACGGGCCCTGTAGGCCGCCCATGAAATTTTTTCAACCCAAATGTTTTGAGCTAACCCTAGGACCATTTCAGCATGGCCGCGGTGGCCCAGTGGGTTCCGTGCTTGCACGCCACCTTAGGGGTCCCGGGTTCGAGACCCGGTTGACGAAAAAAAAATTTTTCTATTTTTATAAAGTCGAACACTGTCTAATCTATCATTTTCACCAAACAAATATTTTTTTTGAACAAAGGGTAGCCCTGTGCAATGCTAACCCTAATTGCCGTTGCTCAGATTTTTACCCCTTCGCGGAGCCATTACAGAGGGGAAGTACGTTTGACGGGCCCTGTAGGCCGCCCATGAAATTTTTTCAACCCAAATGTTTTGAGCTAACCCTAGGACCATTTCAGCATGGCCGCGGTGGCCCAGTGGGTTCCGTGCTTGCACGCCACCTTAGGGGTCCCGGGTTCGAGACCCGGTTGACGAAAAAAAAATTTTTCTATTTTTATAAAGTCGAACACTGTCTAATCTATCATTTTCACCAAACAAATATTTTTTTTGAACAAAGGGTAGCCCTGTGCAATGCTAACCCTAATTGCCGTTGCTCAGATTTTTACCCCTTCGCGGAGCCATTACAGAGGGGAAGTACGTTTGACGGGCCCTGTAGGCCGCCCATGAAATTTTTTCAACCCAAATGTTTTGAGCTAACCCTAGGACCATTTCAGCATGGCCGCGGTGGCCCAGTGGGTTCCGTGCTTGCACGCCACCTTAGGGGTCCCGGGTTCGAGACCCGGTTGACGAAAAAAAAATTTTTCTATTTTTATAAAGTCGAACACTGTCTAATCTATCATTTTCACCAAACAAATATTTTTTTTGAACAAAGGGTAGCCCTGTGCAATGCTAACCCTAATTGCCGTTGCTCAGATTTTTACCCCTTCGCGGAGCCATTACAGAGGGGAAGTACGTTTGACGGGCCCTGTAGGCCGCCCATGAAATTTTTTCAACCCAAATGTTTTGAGCTAACCCTAGGACCATTTCAGCATGGCCGCGGTGGCCCAGTGGGTTCCGTGCTTGCACGCCACCTTAGGGGTCCCGGGTTCGAGACCCGGTTGACGAAAAAAAAATTTTTCTATTTTTATAAAGTCGAACACTGTCTAATCTATCATTTTCACCAAACAAATATTTTTTTTGAACAAAGGGTAGCCCTGTGCAATGCTAACCCTAATTGCCGTTGCTCAGATTTTTACCCCTTCGCGGAGCCATTACAGAGGGGAAGTACGTTTGACGGGCCCTGTAGGCCGCCCATGAAATTTTTTCAACCCAAATGTTTTGAGCTAACCCTAGGACCATTTCAGCATGGCCGCGGTGGCCCAGTGGGTTCCGTGCTTGCACGCCACCTTAGGGGTCCCGGGTTCGAGACCCGGTTGACGAAAAAAAAATTTTTCTATTTTTATAAAGTCGAACACTGTCTAATCTATCATTTTCACCAAACAAATATTTTTTTTGAACAAAGGGTAGCCCTGTGCAATGCTAACCCTAATTGCCGTTGCTCAGATTTTTACCCCTTCGCGGAGCCATTACAGAGGGGAAGTACGTTTGACGGGCCCTGTAGGCCGCCCATGAAATTTTTTCAACCCAAATGTTTTGAGCTAACCCTAGGACCATTTCAGCATGGCCGCGGTGGCCCAGTGGGTTCCGTGCTTGCACGCCACCTTAGGGGTCCCGGGTTCGAGACCCGGTTGACGAAAAAAAAATTTTTCTATTTTTATAAAGTCGAACACTGTCTAATCTATCATTTTCACCAAACAAATATTTTTTTTGAACAAAGGGTAGCCCTGTGCAATGCTAACCCTAATTGCCGTTGCTCAGATTTTTACCCCTTCGCGGAGCCATTACAGAGGGGAAGTACGTTTGACGGGCCCTGTAGGCCGCCCATGAAATTTTTTCAACCCAAATGTTTTGAGCTAACCCTAGGACCATTTCAGCATGGCCGCGGTGGCCCAGTGGGTTCCGTGCTTGCACGCCACCTTAGGGGTCCCGGGTTCGAGACCCGGTTGACGAAAAAAAAATTTTTCTATTTTTATAAAGTCGAACACTGTCTAATCTATCATTTTCACCAAACAAATATTTTTTTTGAACAAAGGGTAGCCCTGTGCAATGCTAACCCTAATTGCCGTTGCTCAGATTTTTACCCCTTCGCGGAGCCATTACAGAGGGGAAGTACGTTTGACGGGCCCTGTAGGCCGCCCATGAAATTTTTTCAACCCAAATGTTTTGAGCTAACCCTAGGACCATTTCAGCATGGCCGCGGTGGCCCAGTGGGTTCCGTGCTTGCACGCCACCTTAGGGGTCCCGGGTTCGAGACCCGGTTGACGAAAAAAAATTTTTTCTATTTTTATAAAGTCGAACACTGTCTAATCTATCATTTTCACCAAACAAATATTTTTTTTGAACAAAGGGTAGCCCTGTGCAATGCTAACCCTAATTGCCGTTGCTCAGATTTTTACCCCTTCGCGGAGCCATTACAGAGGGGAAGTACGTTTGACGGGCCCTGTAGGCCGCCCATGAAATTTTTTCAACCCAAATGTTTTGAGCTAACCCTAGGACCATTTCAGCATGGCCGCGGTGGCCCAGTGGGTTCCGTGCTTGCACGCCACCTTAGGGGTCCCGGGTTCGAGACCCGGTTGACGAAAAAAAAATTTTTCTATTTTTATAAAGTCGAACACTGTCTAATCTATCATTTTCACCAAACAAATATTTTTTTTGAACAAAGGGTAGCCCTGTGCAATGCTAACCCTAATTGCCGTTGCTCAGATTTTTACCCCTTCGCGGAGCCATTACAGAGGGGAAGTACGTTTGACGGGCCCTGTAGGCCGCCCATGAAATTTTTTCAACCCAAATGTTTTGAGCTAACCCTAGGACCATTTCAGCATGGCCGCGGTGGCCCAGTGGGTTCCGTGCTTGCACGCCACCTTAGGGGTCCCGGGTTCGAGACCCGGTTGACGAAAAAAAATTTTTTCTATTTTTATAAAGTCGAACACTGTCTAATCTATCATTTTCACCAAACAAATATTTTTTTTGAACAAAGGGTAGCCCTGTGCAATGCTAACCCTAATTGCCGTTGCTCAGATTTTTACCCCTTCGCGGAGCCATTACAGAGGGGAAGTACGTTTGACGGGCCCTGTAGGCCGCCCATGAAATTTTTTCAACCCAAATGTTTTGAGCTAACCCTAGGACCATTTCAGCATGGCCGCGGTGGCCCAGTGGGTTCCGTGCTTGCACGCCACCTTAGGGGTCCCGGGTTCGAGACCCGGTTGACGAAAAAAAAATTTTTCTATTTTTATAAAGTCGAACACTGTCTAATCTATCATTTTCACCAAACAAATATTTTTTTTGAACAAAGGGTAGCCCTGTGCAATGCTAACCCTAATTGCCGTTGCTCAGATTTTTACCCCTTCGCGGAGCCATTACAGAGGGGAAGTACGTTTGACGGGCCCTGTAGGCCGCCCATGAAATTTTTTCAACCCAAATGTTTTGAGCTAACCCTAGGACCATTTCAGCATGGCCGCGGTGGCCCAGTGGGTTCCGTGCTTGCACGCCACCTTAGGGGTCCCGGGTTCGAGACCCGGTTGACGAAAAAAAATTTTTTCTATTTTTATAAAGTCGAACACTGTCTAATCTATCATTTTCACCAAACAAATATTTTTTTTGAACAAAGGGTAGCCCTGTGCAATGCTAACCCTAATTGCCGTTGCTCAGATTTTTACCCCTTCGCGGAGCCATTACAGAGGGGAAGTACGTTTGACGGGCCCTGTAGGCCGCCCATGAAATTTTTTCAACCCAAATGTTTTGAGCTAACCCTAGGACCATTTCAGCATGGCCGCGGTGGCCCAGTGGGTTCCGTGCTTGCACGCCACCTTAGGGGTCCCGGGTTCGAGACCCGGTTGACGAAAAAAAAATTTTTCTATTTTTATAAAGTCGAACACTGTCTAATCTATCATTTTCACCAAACAAATATTTTTTTTGAACAAAGGGTAGCCCTGTGCAATGCTAACCCTAATTGCCGTTGCTCAGATTTTTACCCCTTCGCGGAGCCATTACAGAGGGGAAGTACGTTTGACGGGCCCTGTAGGCCGCCCATGAAATTTTTTCAACCCAAATGTTTTGAGCTAACCCTAGGACCATTTCAGCATGGCCGCGGTGGCCCAGTGGGTTCCGTGCTTGCACGCCACCTTAGGGGTCCCGGGTTCGAGACCCGGTTGACGAAAAAAAATTTTTTCTATTTTTATAAAGTCGAACACTGTCTAATCTATCATTTTCACCAAACAAATATTTTTTTTGAACAAAGGGTAGCCCTGTGCAATGCTAACCCTAATTGCCGTTGCTCAGATTTTTACCCCTTCGCGGAGCCATTACAGAGGGGAAGTACGTTTGACGGGCCCTGTAGGCCGCCCATGAAATTTTTTCAACCCAAATGTTTTGAGCTAACCCTAGGACCATTTCAGCATGGCCGCGGTGGCCCAGTGGGTTCCGTGCTTGCACGCCACCTTAGGGGTCCCGGGTTCGAGACCCGGTTGACGAAAAAAAATTTTTTCTATTTTTATAAAGTCGAACACTGTCTAATCTATCATTTTCACCAAACAAATATTTTTTTTGAACAAAGGGTAGCCCTGTGCAATGCTAACCCTAATTGCCGTTGCTCAGATTTTTACCCCTTCGCGGAGCCATTACAGAGGGGAAGTACGTTTGACGGGCCCTGTAGGCCGCCCATGAAATTTTTTCAACCCAAATGTTTTGAGCTAACCCTAGGACCATTTCAGCATGGCCGCGGTGGCCCAGTGGGTTCCGTGCTTGCACGCCACCTTAGGGGTCCCGGGTTCGAGACCCGGTTGACGAAAAAAAAATTTTTCTATTTTTATAAAGTCGAACACTGTCTAATCTATCATTTTCACCAAACAAATATTTTTTTTGAACAAAGGGTAGCCCTGTGCAATGCTAACCCTAATTGCCGTTGCTCAGATTTTTACCCCTTCGCGGAGCCATTACAGAGGGGAAGTACGTTTGACGGGCCCTGTAGGCCGCCCATGAAATTTTTTCAACCCAAATGTTTTGAGCTAACCCTAGGACCATTTCAGCATGGCCGCGGTGGCCCAGTGGGTTCCGTGCTTGCACGCCACCTTAGGGGTCCCGGGTTCGAGACCCGGTTGACGAAAAAAAAATTTTTCTATTTTTATAAAGTCGAACACTGTCTAATCTATCATTTTCACCAAACAAATATTTTTTTTGAACAAAGGGTAGCCCTGTGCAATGCTAACCCTAATTGCCGTTGCTCAGATTTTTACCCCTTCGCGGAGCCATTACAGAGGGGAAGTACGTTTGACGGGCCCTGTAGGCCGCCCATGAAATTTTTTCAACCCAAATGTTTTGAGCTAACCCTAGGACCATTTCAGCATGGCCGCGGTGGCCCAGTGGGTTCCGTGCTTGCACGCCACCTTAGGGGTCCCGGGTTCGAGACCCGGTTGACGAAAAAAAATTTTTTCTATTTTTATAAAGTCGAACACTGTCTAATCTATCATTTTCACCAAACAAATATTTTTTTTGAACAAAGGGTAGCCCTGTGCAATGCTAACCCTAATTGCCGTTGCTCAGATTTTTACCCCTTCGCGGAGCCATTACAGAGGGGAAGTACGTTTGACGGGCCCTGTAGGCCGCCCATGAAATTTTTTCAACCCAAATGTTTTGAGCTAACCCTAGGACCATTTCAGCATGGCCGCGGTGGCCCAGTGGGTTCCGTGCTTGCACGCCACCTTAGGGGTCCCGGGTTCGAGACCCGGTTGACGAAAAAAAAATTTTTCTATTTTTATAAAGTCGAACACTGTCTAATCTATCATTTTCACCAAACAAATATTTTTTTTGAACAAAGGGTAGCCCTGTGCAATGCTAACCCTAATTGCCGTTGCTCAGATTTTTACCCCTTCGCGGAGCCATTACAGAGGGGAAGTACGTTTGACGGGCCCTGTAGGCCGCCCATGAAATTTTTTCAACCCAAATGTTTTGAGCTAACCCTAGGACCATTTCAGCATGGCCGCGGTGGCCCAGTGGGTTCCGTGCTTGCACGCCACCTTAGGGGTCCCGGGTTCGAGACCCGGTTGACGAAAAAAAATTTTTTCTATTTTTATAAAGTCGAACACTGTCTAATCTATCATTTTCACCAAACAAATATTTTTTTTGAACAAAGGGTAGCCCTGTGCAATGCTAACCCTAATTGCCGTTGCTCAGATTTTTACCCCTTCGCGGAGCCATTACAGAGGGGAAGTACGTTTGACGGGCCCTGTAGGCCGCCCATGAAATTTTTTCAACCCAAATGTTTTGAGCTAACCCTAGGACCATTTCAGCATGGCCGCGGTGGCCCAGTGGGTTCCGTGCTTGCACGCCACCTTAGGGGTCCCGGGTTCGAGACCCGGTTGACGAAAAAAAAATTTTTCTATTTTTATAAAGTCGAACACTGTCTAATCTATCATTTTCACCAAACAAATATTTTTTTTGAACAAAGGGTAGCCCTGTGCAATGCTAACCCTAATTGCCGTTGCTCAGATTTTTACCCCTTCGCGGAGCCATTACAGAGAGGAAGTACGTTTGACGGGCCCTGTAGGCCGCCCATGAAATTTTTTCAACCCAAATGTTTTGAGCTAACCCTAGGACCATTTCAGCATGGCCGCGGTGGCCCAGTGGGTTCCGTGCTTGCACGCCACCTTAGGGGTCCCGGGTTCGAGACCCGGTTGACGAAAAAAAAATTTTTCTATTTTTATAAAGTCGAACACTGTCTAATCTATCATTTTCACCAAACAAATATTTTTTTTGAACAAAGGGTAGCCCTGTGCAATGCTAACCCTAATTGCCGTTGCTCAGATTTTTACCCCTTCGCGGAGCCATTACAGAGGGGAAGTACGTTTGACGGGCCCTGTAGGCCGCCCATGAAATTTTTTCAACCCAAATGTTTTGAGCTAACCCTAGGACCATTTCAGCATGGCCGCGGTGGCCCAGTGGGTTCCGTGCTTGCACGCCACCTTAGGGGTCCCGGGTTCGAGACCCGGTTGACGAAAAAAAATTTTTTCTATTTTTATAAAGTCGAACACTGTCTAATCTATCATTTTCACCAAACAAATATTTTTTTTGAACAAAGGGTAGCCCTGTGCAATGCTAACCCTAATTGCCGTTGCTCAGATTTTTACCCCTTCGCGGAGCCATTACAGAGGGGAAGTACGTTTGACGGGCCCTGTAGGCCGCCCATGAAATTTTTTCAACCCAAATGTTTTGAGCTAACCCTAGGACCATTTCAGCATGGCCGCGGTGGCCCAGTGGGTTCCGTGCTTGCACGCCACCTTAGGGGTCCCGGGTTCGAGACCCGGTTGACGAAAAAAAAATTTTTCTATTTTTATAAAGTCGAACACTGTCTAATCTATCATTTTCACCAAACAAATATTTTTTTTGAACAAAGGGTAGCCCTGTGCAATGCTAACCCTAATTGCCGTTGCTCAGATTTTTACCCCTTCGCGGAGCCATTACAGAGGGGAAGTACGTTTGACGGGCCCTGTAGGCCGCCCATGAAATTTTTTCAACCCAAATGTTTTGAGCTAACCCTAGGACCATTTCAGCATGGCCGCGGTGGCCCAGTGGGTTCCGTGCTTGCACGCCACCTTAGGGGTCCCGGGTTCGAGACCCGGTTGACGAAAAAAAATTTTTTCTATTTTTATAAAGTCGAACACTGTCTAATCTATCATTTTCACCAAACAAATATTTTTTTTGAACAAAGGGTAGCCCTGTGCAATGCTAACCCTAATTGCCGTTGCTCAGATTTTTACCCCTTCGCGGAGCCATTACAGAGGGGAAGTACGTTTGACGGGCCCTGTAGGCCGCCCATGAAATTTTTTCAACCCAAATGTTTTGAGCTAACCCTAGGACCATTTCAGCATGGCCGCGGTGGCCCAGTGGGTTCCGTGCTTGCACGCCACCTTAGGGGTCCCGGGTTCGAGACCCGGTTGACGAAAAAAAAATTTTTCTATTTTTATAAAGTCGAACACTGTCTAATCTATCATTTTCACCAAACAAATATTTTTTTTGAACAAAGGGTAGCCCTGTGCAATGCTAACCCTAATTGCCGTTGCTCAGATTTTTACCCCTTCGCGGAGCCATTACAGAGGGGAAGTACGTTTGACGGGCCCTGTAGGCCGCCCATGAAATTTTTTCAACCCAAATGTTTTGAGCTAACCCTAGGACCATTTCAGCATGGCCGCGGTGGCCCAGTGGGTTCCGTGCTTGCACGCCACCTTAGGGGTCCCGGGTTCGAGACCCGGTTGACGAAAAAAAAATTTTTCTATTTTTATAAAGTCGAACACTGTCTAATCTATCATTTTCACCAAACAAATATTTTTTTTGAACAAAGGGTAGCCCTGTGCAATGCTAACCCTAATTGCCGTTGCTCAGATTTTTACCCCTTCGCGGAGCCATTACAGAGGGGAAGTACGTTTGACGGGCCCTGTAGGCCGCCCATGAAATTTTTTCAACCCAAATGTTTTGAGCTAACCCTAGGACCATTTCAGCATGGCCGCGGTGGCCCAGTGGGTTCCGTGCTTGCACGCCACCTTAGGGGTCCCGGGTTCGAGACCCGGTTGACGAAAAAAAAATTTTTCTATTTTTATAAAGTCGAACACTGTCTAATCTATCATTTTCACCAAACAAATATTTTTTTTGAACAAAGGGTAGCCCTGTGCAATGCTAACCCTAATTGCCGTTGCTCAGATTTTTACCCCTTCGCGGAGCCATTACAGAGGGGAAGTACGTTTGACGGGCCCTGTAGGCCGCCCATGAAATTTTTTCAACCCAAATGTTTTGAGCTAACCCTAGGACCATTTCAGCATGGCCGCGGTGGCCCAGTGGGTTCCGTGCTTGCACGCCACCTTAGGGGTCCCGGGTTCGAGACCCGGTTGACGAAAAAAAATTTTTTCTATTTTTATAAAGTCGAACACTGTCTAATCTATCATTTTCACCAAACAAATATTTTTTTTGAACAAAGGGTAGCCCTGTGCAATGCTAACCCTAATTGCCGTTGCTCAGATTTTTACCCCTTCGCGGAGCCATTACAGAGGGGAAGTACGTTTGACGGGCCCTGTAGGCCGCCCATGAAATTTTTTCAACCCAAATGTTTTGAGCTAACCCTAGGACCATTTCAGCATGGCCGCGGTGGCCCAGTGGGTTCCGTGCTTGCACGCCACCTTAGGGGTCCCGGGTTCGAGACCCGGTTGACGAAAAAAAATTTTTTCTATTTTTATAAAGTCGAACACTGTCTAATCTATCATTTTCACCAAACAAATATTTTTTTTGAACAAAGGGTAGCCCTGTGCAATGTTAACCCTAATTGCCGTTGCTCAGATTTTTACCCCTTCGCGGAGCCATTACAGAGGGGAAGTACGTTTGACGGGCCCTGTAGGCCGCCCATGAAATTTTTTCAACCCAAATGTTTTGAGCTAACCCTAGGACCATTTCAGCATGGCCGCGGTGGCCCAGTGGGTTCCGTGCTTGCACGCCACCTTAGGGGTCCCGGGTTCGAGACCCGGTTGACGAAAAAAAAATTTTTCTATTTTTATAAAGTCGAACACTGTCTAATCTATCATTTTCACCAAACAAATATTTTTTTTGAACAAAGGGTAGCCCTGTGCAATGCTAACCCTAATTGCCGTTGCTCAGATTTTTACCCCTTCGCGGAGCCATTACAGAGGGGAAGTACGTTTGACGGGCCCTGTAGGCCGCCCATGAAATTTTTTCAACCCAAATGTTTTGAGCTAACCCTAGGACCATTTCAGCATGGCCGCGGTGGCCCAGTGGGTTCCGTGCTTGCACGCCACCTTAGGGGTCCCGGGTTCGAGACCCGGTTGACGAAAAAAAAATTTTTCTATTTTTATAAAGTCGAACACTGTCTAATCTATCATTTTCACCAAACAAATATTTTTTTTGAACAAAGGGTAGCCCTGTGCAATGCTAACCCTAATTGCCGTTGCTCAGATTTTTACCCCTTCGCGGAGCCATTACAGAGGGGAAGTACGTTTGACGGGCCCTGTAGGCCGCCCATGAAATTTTTTCAACCCAAATGTTTTGAGCTAACCCTAGGACCATTTCAGCATGGCCGCGGTGGCCCAGTGGGTTCCGTGCTTGCACGCCACCTTAGGGGTCCCGGGTTCGAGACCCGGTTGACGAAAAAAAATTTTTTCTATTTTTATAAAGTCGAACACTGTCTAATCTATCATTTTCACCAAACAAATATTTTTTTTGAACAAAGGGTAGCCCTGTGCAATGCTAACCCTAATTGCCGTTGCTCAGATTTTTACCCCTTCGCGGAGCCATTACAGAGGGGAAGTACGTTTGACGGGCCCTGTAGGCCGCCCATGAAATTTTTTCAACCCAAATGTTTTGAGCTAACCCTAGGACCATTTCAGCATGGCCGCGGTGGCCCAGTGGGTTCCGTGCTTGCACGCCACCTTAGGGGTCCCGGGTTCGAGACCCGGTTGACGAAAAAAAAATTTTTCTATTTTTATAAAGTCGAACACTGTCTAATCTATCATTTTCACCAAACAAATATTTTTTTTGAACAAAGGGTAGCCCTGTGCAATGCTAACCCTAATTGCCGTTGCTCAGATTTTTACCCCTTCGCGGAGCCATTACAGAGGGGAAGTACGTTTGACGGGCCCTGTAGGCCGCCCATGAAATTTTTTCAACCCAAATGTTTTGAGCTAACCCTAGGACCATTTCAGCATGGCCGCGGTGGCCCAGTGGGTTCCGTGCTTGCACGCCACCTTAGGGGTCCCGGGTTCGAGACCCGGTTGACGAAAAAAAATTTTTTCTATTTTTATAAAGTCGAACACTGTCTAATCTATCATTTTCACCAAACAAATATTTTTTTTGAACAAAGGGTAGCCCTGTGCAATGCTAACCCTAATTGCCGTTGCTCAGATTTTTACCCCTTCGCGGAGCCATTACAGAGGGGAAGTACGTTTGACGGGCCCTGTAGGCCGCCCATGAAATTTTTTCAACCCAAATGTTTTGAGCTAACCCTAGGACCATTTCAGCATGGCCGCGGTGGCCCAGTGGGTTCCGTGCTTGCACGCCACCTTAGGGGTCCCGGGTTCGAGACCCGGTTGACGAAAAAAAAATTTTTCTATTTTTATAAAGTCGAACACTGTCTAATCTATCATTTTCACCAAACAAATATTTTTTTTGAACAAAGGGTAGCCCTGTGCAATGCTAACCCTAATTGCCGTTGCTCAGATTTTTACCCCTTCGCGGAGCCATTACAGAGAGGAAGTACGTTTGACGGGCCCTGTAGGCCGCCCATGAAATTTTTTCAACCCAAATGTTTTGAGCTAACCCTAGGACCATTTCAGCATGGCCGCGGTGGCCCAGTGGGTTCCGTGCTTGCACGCCACCTTAGGGGTCCCGGGTTCGAGACCCGGTTGACGAAAAAAAAATTTTTCTATTTTTATAAAGTCGAACACTGTCTAATCTATCATTTTCACCAAACAAATATTTTTTTTGAACAAAGGGTAGCCCTGTGCAATGCTAACCCTAATTGCCGTTGCTCAGATTTTTACCCCTTCGCGGAGCCATTACAGAGGGGAAGTACGTTTGACGGGCCCTGTAGGCCGCCCATGAAATTTTTTCAACCCAAATGTTTTGAGCTAACCCTAGGACCATTTCAGCATGGCCGCGGTGGCCCAGTGGGTTCCGTGCTTGCACGCCACCTTAGGGGTCCCGGGTTCGAGACCCGGTTGACGAAAAAAAATTTTTTCTATTTTTATAAAGTCGAACACTGTCTAATCTATCATTTTCACCAAACAAATATTTTTTTTGAACAAAGGGTAGCCCTGTGCAATGCTAACCCTAATTGCCGTTGCTCAGATTTTTACCCCTTCGCGGAGCCATTACAGAGGGGAAGTACGTTTGACGGGCCCTGTAGGCCGCCCATGAAATTTTTTCAACCCAAATGTTTTGAGCTAACCCTAGGACCATTTCAGCATGGCCGCGGTGGCCCAGTGGGTTCCGTGCTTGCACGCCACCTTAGGGGTCCCGGGTTCGAGACCCGGTTGACGAAAAAAAAATTTTTCTATTTTTATAAAGTCGAACACTGTCTAATCTATCATTTTCACCAAACAAATATTTTTTTTGAACAAAGGGTAGCCCTGTGCAATGCTAACCCTAATTGCCGTTGCTCAGATTTTTACCCCTTCGCGGAGCCATTACAGAGGGGAAGTACGTTTGACGGGCCCTGTAGGCCGCCCATGAAATTTTTTCAACCCAAATGTTTTGAGCTAACCCTAGGACCATTTCAGCATGGCCGCGGTGGCCCAGTGGGTTCCGTGCTTGCACGCCACCTTAGGGGTCCCGGGTTCGAGACCCGGTTGACGAAAAAAAATTTTTTCTATTTTTATAAAGTCGAACACTGTCTAATCTATCATTTTCACCAAACAAATATTTTTTTTGAACAAAGGGTAGCCCTGTGCAATGCTAACCCTAATTGCCGTTGCTCAGATTTTTACCCCTTCGCGGAGCCATTACAGAGGGGAAGTACGTTTGACGGGCCCTGTAGGCCGCCCATGAAATTTTTTCAACCCAAATGTTTTGAGCTAACCCTAGGACCATTTCAGCATGGCCGCGGTGGCCCAGTGGGTTCCGTGCTTGCACGCCACCTTAGGGGTCCCGGGTTCGAGACCCGGTTGACGAAAAAAAAATTTTTCTATTTTTATAAAGTCGAACACTGTCTAATCTATCATTTTCACCAAACAAATATTTTTTTTGAACAAAGGGTAGCCCTGTGCAATGCTAACCCTAATTGCCGTTGCTCAGATTTTTACCCCTTCGCGGAGCCATTACAGAGAGGAAGTACGTTTGACGGGCCCTGTAGGCCGCCCATGAAATTTGTTCAACCCAAATGTTTTGAGCTAACCCTAGGACCATTTCAGCATGGCCGCGGTGGCCCAGTGGGTTCCGTGCTTGCACGCCACCTTAGGGGTCCCGGGTTCGAGACCCGGTTGACGAAAAAAAAATTTTTCTATTTTTATAAAGTCGAACACTGTCTAATCTATCATTTTCACCAAACAAATATTTTTTTTGAACAAAGGGTAGCCCTGTGCAATGCTAACCCTAATTGCCGTTGCTCAGATTTTTACCCCTTCGCGGAGCCATTACAGAGGGGAAGTACGTTTGACGGGCCCTGTAGGCCGCCCATGAAATTTTTTCAACCCAAATGTTTTGAGCTAACCCTAGGACCATTTCAGCATGGCCGCGGTGGCCCAGTGGGTTCCGTGCTTGCACGCCACCTTAGGGGTCCCGGGTTCGAGACCCGGTTGACGAAAAAAAATTTTTTCTATTTTTATAAAGTCGAACACTGTCTAATCTATCATTTTCACCAAACAAATATTTTTTTTGAACAAAGGGTAGCCCTGTGCAATGCTAACCCTAATTGCCGTTGCTCAGATTTTTACCCCTTCGCGGAGCCATTACAGAGGGGAAGTACGTTTGACGGGCCCTGTAGGCCGCCCATGAAATTTTTTCAACCCAAATGTTTTGAGCTAACCCTAGGACCATTTCAGCATGGCCGCGGTGGCCCAGTGGGTTCCGTGCTTGCACGCCACCTTAGGGGTCCCGGGTTCGAGACCCGGTTGACGAAAAAAAAATTTTTCTATTTTTATAAAGTCGAACACTGTCTAATCTATCATTTTCACCAAACAAATATTTTTTTTGAACAAAGGGTAGCCCTGTGCAATGCTAACCCTAATTGCCGTTGCTCAGATTTTTACCCCTTCGCGGAGCCATTACAGAGGGGAAGTACGTTTGACGGGCCCTGTAGGCCGCCCATGAAATTTTTTCAACCCAAATGTTTTGAGCTAACCCTAGGACCATTTCAGCATGGCCGCGGTGGCCCAGTGGGTTCCGTGCTTGCACGCCACCTTAGGGGTCCCGGGTTCGAGACCCGGTTGACGAAAAAAAATTTTTTCTATTTTTATAAAGTCGAACACTGTCTAATCTATCATTTTCACCAAACAAATATTTTTTTTGAACAAAGGGTAGCCCTGTGCAATGCTAACCCTAATTGCCGTTGCTCAGATTTTTACCCCTTCGCGGAGCCATTACAGAGGGGAAGTACGTTTGACGGGCCCTGTAGGCCGCCCATGAAATTTTTTCAACCCAAATGTTTTGAGCTAACCCTAGGACCATTTCAGCATGGCCGCGGTGGCCCAGTGGGTTCCGTGCTTGCACGCCACCTTAGGGGTCCCGGGTTCGAGACCCGGTTGACGAAAAAAAAATTTTTCTATTTTTATAAAGTCGAACACTGTCTAATCTATCATTTTCACCAAACAAATATTTTTTTTGAACAAAGGGTAGCCCTGTGCAATGCTAACCCTAATTGCCGTTGCTCAGATTTTTACCCCTTCGCGGAGCCATTACAGAGGGGAAGTACGTTTGACGGGCCCTGTAGGCCGCCCATGAAATTTTTTCAACCCAAATGTTTTGAGCTAACCCTAGGACCATTTCAGCATGGCCGCGGTGGCCCAGTGGGTTCCGTGCTTGCACGCCACCTTAGGGGTCCCGGGTTCGAGACCCGGTTGACGAAAAAAAAATTTTTCTATTTTTATAAAGTCGAACACTGTCTAATCTATCATTTTCACCAAACAAATATTTTTTTTGAACAAAGGGTAGCCCTGTGCAATGCTAACCCTAATTGCCGTTGCTCAGATTTTTACCCCTTCGCGGAGCCATTACAGAGGGGAAGTACGTTTGACGGGCCCTGTAGGCCGCCCATGAAATTTTTTCAACCCAAATGTTTTGAGCTAACCCTAGGACCATTTCAGCATGGCCGCGGTGGCCCAGTGGGTTCCGTGCTTGCACGCCACCTTAGGGGTCCCGGGTTCGAGACCCGGTTGACGAAAAAAAATTTTTTCTATTTTTATAAAGTCGAACACTGTCTAATCTATCATTTTCACCAAACAAATATTTTTTTTGAACAAAGGGTAGCCCTGTGCAATGCTAACCCTAATTGCCGTTGCTCAGATTTTTACCCCTTCGCGGAGCCATTACAGAGGGGAAGTACGTTTGACGGGCCCTGTAGGCCGCCCATGAAATTTTTTCAACCCAAATGTTTTGAGCTAACCCTAGGACCATTTCAGCATGGCCGCGGTGGCCCAGTGGGTTCCGTGCTTGCACGCCACCTTAGGGGTCCCGGGTTCGAGACCCGGTTGACGAAAAAAAAATTTTTCTATTTTTATAAAGTCGAACACTGTCTAATCTATCATTTTCACCAAACAAATATTTTTTTTGAACAAAGGGTAGCCCTGTGCAATGCTAACCCTAATTGCCGTTGCTCAGATTTTTACCCCTTCGCGGAGCCATTACAGAGGGGAAGTACGTTTGACGGGCCCTGTAGGCCGCCCATGAAATTTTTTCAACCCAAATGTTTTGAGCTAACCCTAGGACCATTTCAGCATGGCCGCGGTGGCCCAGTGGGTTCCGTGCTTGCACGCCACCTTAGGGGTCCCGGGTTCGAGACCCGGTTGACGAAAAAAAAATTTTTCTATTTTTATAAAGTCGAACACTGTCTAATCTATCATTTTCACCAAACAAATATTTTTTTTGAACAAAGGGTAGCCCTGTGCAATGCTAACCCTAATTGCCGTTGCTCAGATTTTTACCCCTTCGCGGAGCCATTACAGAGGGGAAGTACGTTTGACGGGCCCTGTAGGCCGCCCATGAAATTTTTTCAACCCAAATGTTTTGAGCTAACCCTAGGACCATTTCAGCATGGCCGCGGTGGCCCAGTGGGTTCCGTGCTTGCACGCCACCTTAGGGGTCCCGGGTTCGAGACCCGGTTGACGAAAAAAAATTTTTTCTATTTTTATAAAGTCGAACACTGTCTAATCTATCATTTTCACCAAACAAATATTTTTTTTGAACAAAGGGTAGCCCTGTGCAATGCTAACCCTAATTGCCGTTGCTCAGATTTTTACCCCTTCGCGGAGCCATTACAGAGGGGAAGTACGTTTGACGGGCCCTGTAGGCCGCCCATGAAATTTTTTCAACCCAAATGTTTTGAGCTAACCCTAGGACCATTTCAGCATGGCCGCGGTGGCCCAGTGGGTTCCGTGCTTGCACGCCACCTTAGGGGTCCCGGGTTCGAGACCCGGTTGACGAAAAAAAAATTTTTCTATTTTTATAAAGTCGAACACTGTCTAATCTATCATTTTCACCAAACAAATATTTTTTTTGAACAAAGGGTAGCCCTGTGCAATGCTAACCCTAATTGCCGTTGCTCAGATTTTTACCCCTTCGCGGAGCCATTACAGAGGGGAAGTACGTTTGACGGGCCCTGTAGGCCGCCCATGAAATTTTTTCAACCCAAATGTTTTGAGCTAACCCTAGGACCATTTCAGCATGGCCGCGGTGGCCCAGTGGGTTCCGTGCTTGCACGCCACCTTAGGGGTCCCGGGTTCGAGACCCGGTTGACGAAAAAAAAATTTTTCTATTTTTATAAAGTCGAACACTGTCTAATCTATCATTTTCACCAAACAAATATTTTTTTTGAACAAAGGGTAGCCCTGTGCAATGCTAACCCTAATTGCCGTTGCTCAGATTTTTACCCCTTCGCGGAGCCATTACAGAGGGGAAGTACGTTTGACGGGCCCTGTAGGCCGCCCATGAAATTTTTTCAACCCAAATGTTTTGAGCTAACCCTAGGACCATTTCAGCATGGCCGCGGTGGCCCAGTGGGTTCCGTGCTTGCACGCCACCTTAGGGGTCCCGGGTTCGAGACCCGGTTGACGAAAAAAAAATTTTTCTATTTTTATAAAGTCGAACACTGTCTAATCTATCATTTTCACCAAACAAATATTTTTTTTGAACAAAGGGTAGCCCTGTGCAATGCTAACCCTAATTGCCGTTGCTCAGATTTTTACCCCTTCGCGGAGCCATTACAGAGGGGAAGTACGTTTGACGGGCCCTGTAGGCCGCCCATGAAATTTTTTCAACCCAAATGTTTTGAGCTAACCCTAGGACCATTTCAGCATGGCCGCGGTGGCCCAGTGGGTTCCGTGCTTGCACGCCACCTTAGGGGTCCCGGGTTCGAGACCCGGTTGACGAAAAAAAAATTTTTCTATTTTTATAAAGTCGAACACTGTCTAATCTATCATTTTCACCAAACAAATATTTTTTTTGAACAAAGGGTAGCCCTGTGCAATGCTAACCCTAATTGCCGTTGCTCAGATTTTTACCCCTTCGCGGAGCCATTACAGAGGGGAAGTACGTTTGACGGGCCCTGTAGGCCGCCCATGAAATTTTTTCAACCCAAATGTTTTGAGCTAACCCTAGGACCATTTCAGCATGGCCGCGGTGGCCCAGTGGGTTCCGTGCTTGCACGCCACCTTAGGGGTCCCGGGTTCGAGACCCGGTTGACGAAAAAAAATTTTTTCTATTTTTATAAAGTCGAACACTGTCTAATCTATCATTTTCACCAAACAAATATTTTTTTTGAACAAAGGGTAGCCCTGTGCAATGCTAACCCTAATTGCCGTTGCTCAGATTTTTACCCCTTCGCGGAGCCATTACAGAGGGGAAGTACGTTTGACGGGCCCTGTAGGCCGCCCATGAAATTTTTTCAACCCAAATGTTTTGAGCTAACCCTAGGACCATTTCAGCATGGCCGCGGTGGCCCAGTGGGTTCCGTGCTTGCACGCCACCTTAGGGGTCCCGGGTTCGAGACCCGGTTGACGAAAAAAAAATTTTTCTATTTTTATAAAGTCGAACACTGTCTAATCTATCATTTTCACCAAACAAATATTTTTTTTTGAACAAAGGGTAGCCCTGTGCAATGCTAACCCTAATTGCCGTTGCTCAGATTTTTACCCCTTCGCGGAGCCATTACAGAGGGGAAGTACGTTTGACGGGCCCTGTAGGCCGCCCATGAAATTTTTTCAACCCAAATGTTTTGAGCTAACCCTAGGACCATTTCAGCATGGCCGCGGTGGCCCAGTGGGTTCCGTGCTTGCACGCCACCTTAGGGGTCCCGGGTTCGAGACCCGGTTGACGAAAAAAAAATTTTTCTATTTTTATAAAGTCGAACACTGTCTAATCTATCATTTTCACCAAACAAATATTTTTTTTGAACAAAGGGTAGCCCTGTGCAATGCTAACCCTAATTGCCGTTGCTCAGATTTTTACCCCTTCGCGGAGCCATTACAGAGGGGAAGTACGTTTGACGGGCCCTGTAGGCCGCCCATGAAATTTTTTCAACCCAAATGTTTTGAGCTAACCCTAGGACCATTTCAGCATGGCCGCGGTGGCCCAGTGGGTTCCGTGCTTGCACGCCACCTTAGGGGTCCCGGGTTCGAGACCCGGTTGACGAAAAAAAAATTTTTCTATTTTTATAAAGTCGAACACTGTCTAATCTATCATTTTCACCAAACAAATATTTTTTTTGAACAAAGGGTAGCCCTGTGCAATGCTAACCCTAATTGCCGTTGCTCAGATTTTTACCCCTTCGCGGAGCCATTACAGAGGGGAAGTACGTTTGACGGGCCCTGTAGGCCGCCCATGAAATTTTTTCAACCCAAATGTTTTGAGCTAACCCTAGGACCATTTCAGCATGGCCGCGGTGGCCCAGTGGGTTCCGTGCTTGCACGCCACCTTAGGGGTCCCGGGTTCGAGACCCGGTTGACGAAAAAAAAATTTTTCTATTTTTATAAAGTCGAACACTGTCTAATCTATCATTTTCACCAAACAAATATTTTTTTTGAACAAAGGGTAGCCCTGTGCAATGCTAACCCTAATTGCCGTTGCTCAGATTTTTACCCCTTCGCGGAGCCATTACAGAGGGGAAGTACGTTTGACGGGCCCTGTAGGCCGCCCATGAAATTTTTTCAACCCAAATGTTTTGAGCTAACCCTAGGACCATTTCAGCATGGCCGCGGTGGCCCAGTGGGTTCCGTGCTTGCACGCCACCTTAGGGGTCCCGGGTTCGAGACCCGGTTGACGAAAAAAAAATTTTTCTATTTTTATAAAGTCGAACACTGTCTAATCTATCATTTTCACCAAACAAATATTTTTTTTGAACAAAGGGTAGCCCTGTGCAATGCTAACCCTAATTGCCGTTGCTCAGATTTTTACCCCTTCGCGGAGCCATTACAGAGGGGAAGTACGTTTGACGGGCCCTGTAGGCCGCCCATGAAATTTTTTCAACCCAAATGTTTTGAGCTAACCCTAGGACCATTTCAGCATGGCCGCGGTGGCCCAGTGGGTTCCGTGCTTGCACGCCACCTTAGGGGTCCCGGGTTCGAGACCCGGTTGACGAAAAAAAAATTTTTCTATTTTTATAAAGTCGAACACTGTCTAATCTATCATTTTCACCAAACAAATATTTTTTTTGAACAAAGGGTAGCCCTGTGCAATGCTAACCCTAATTGCCGTTGCTCAGATTTTTACCCCTTCGCGGAGCCATTACAGAGGGGAAGTACGTTTGACGGGCCCTGTAGGCCGCCCATGAAATTTTTTCAACCCAAATGTTTTGAGCTAACCCTAGGACCATTTCAGCATGGCCGCGGTGGCCCAGTGGGTTCCGTGCTTGCACGCCACCTTAGGGGTCCCGGGTTCGAGACCCGGTTGACGAAAAAAAAATTTTTCTATTTTTATAAAGTCGAACACTGTCTAATCTATCATTTTCACCAAACAAATATTTTTTTTGAACAAAGGGTAGCCCTGTGCAATGCTAACCCTAATTGCCGTTGCTCAGATTTTTACCCCTTCGCGGAGCCATTACAGAGGGGAAGTACGTTTGACGGGCCCTGTAGGCCGCCCATGAAATTTTTTCAACCCAAATGTTTTGAGCTAACCCTAGGACCATTTCAGCATGGCCGCGGTGGCCCAGTGGGTTCCGTGCTTGCACGCCACCTTAGGGGTCCCGGGTTCGAGACCCGGTTGACGAAAAAAAAATTTTTCTATTTTTATAAAGTCGAACACTGTCTAATCTATCATTTTCACCAAACAAATATTTTTTTTGAACAAAGGGTAGCCCTGTGCAATGCTAACCCTAATTGCCGTTGCTCAGATTTTTACCCCTTCGCGGAGCCATTACAGAGGGGAAGTACGTTTGACGGGCCCTGTAGGCCGCCCATGAAATTTTTTCAACCCAAATGTTTTGAGCTAACCCTAGGACCATTTCAGCATGGCCGCGGTGGCCCAGTGGGTTCCGTGCTTGCACGCCACCTTAGGGGTCCCGGGTTCGAGACCCGGTTGACGAAAAAAAATTTTTTCTATTTTTATAAAGTCGAACACTGTCTAATCTATCATTTTCACCAAACAAATATTTTTTTTGAACAAAGGGTAGCCCTGTGCAATGCTAACCCTAATTGCCGTTGCTCAGATTTTTACCCCTTCGCGGAGCCATTACAGAGGGGAAGTACGTTTGACGGGCCCTGTAGGCCGCCCATGAAATTTTTTCAACCCAAATGTTTTGAGCTAACCCTAGGACCATTTCAGCATGGCCGCGGTGGCCCAGTGGGTTCCGTGCTTGCACGCCACCTTAGGGGTCCCGGGTTCGAGACCCGGTTGACGAAAAAAAAATTTTTCTATTTTTATAAAGTCGAACACTGTCTAATCTATCATTTTCACCAAACAAATATTTTTTTTGAACAAAGGGTAGCCCTGTGCAATGCTAACCCTAATTGCCGTTGCTCAGATTTTTACCCCTTCGCGGAGCCATTACAGAGGGGAAGTACGTTTGACGGGCCCTGTAGGCCGCCCATGAAATTTTTTCAACCCAAATGTTTTGAGCTAACCCTAGGACCATTTCAGCATGGCCGCGGTGGCCCAGTGGGTTCCGTGCTTGCACGCCACCTTAGGGGTCCCGGGTTCGAGACCCGGTTGACGAAAAAAAAAATTTTTCTATTTTTATAAAGTCGAACACTGTCTAATCTATCATTTTCACCAAACAAATATTTTTTTTGAACAAAGGGTAGCCCTGTGCAATGCTAACCCTAATTGCCGTTGCTCAGATTTTTACCCCTTCGCGGAGCCATTACAGAGGGGAAGTACGTTTGACGGGCCCTGTAGGCCGCCCATGAAATTTTTTCAACCCAAATGTTTTGAGCTAACCCTAGGACCATTTCAGCATGGCCGCGGTGGCCCAGTGGGTTCCGTGCTTGCACGCCACCTTAGGGGTCCCGGGTTCGAGACCCGGTTGACGAAAAAAAAATTTTTCTATTTTTATAAAGTCGAACACTGTCTAATCTATCATTTTCACCAAACAAATATTTTTTTTGAACAAAGGGTAGCCCTGTGCAATGCTAACCCTAATTGCCGTTGCTCAGATTTTTACCCCTTCGCGGAGCCATTACAGAGGGGAAGTACGTTTGACGGGCCCTGTAGGCCGCCCATGAAATTTTTTCAACCCAAATGTTTTGAGCTAACCCTAGGACCATTTCAGCATGGCCGCGGTGGCCCAGTGGGTTCCGTGCTTGCACGCCACCTTAGGGGTCCCGGGTTCGAGACCCGGTTGACGAAAAAAAAATTTTTCTATTTTTATAAAGTCGAACACTGTCTAATCTATCATTTTCACCAAACAAATATTTTTTTTGAACAAAGGGTAGCCCTGTGCAATGCTAACCCTAATTGCCGTTGCTCAGATTTTTACCCCTTCGCGGAGCCATTACAGAGGGGAAGTACGTTTGACGGGCCCTGTAGGCCGCCCATGAAATTTTTTCAACCCAAATGTTTTGAGCTAACCCTAGGACCATTTCAGCATGGCCGCGGTGGCCCAGTGGGTTCCGTGCTTGCACGCCACCTTAGGGGTCCCGGGTTCGAGACCCGGTTGACGAAAAAAAAATTTTTCTATTTTTATAAAGTCGAACACTGTCTAATCTATCATTTTCACCAAACAAATATTTTTTTTGAACAAAGGGTAGCCCTGTGCAATGCTAACCCTAATTGCCGTTGCTCAGATTTTTACCCCTTCGCGGAGCCATTACAGAGGGGAAGTACGTTTGACGGGCCCTGTAGGCCGCCCATGAAATTTTTTCAACCCAAATGTTTTGAGCTAACCCTAGGACCATTTCAGCATGGCCGCGGTGGCCCAGTGGGTTCCGTGCTTGCACGCCACCTTAGGGGTCCCGGGTTCGAGACCCGGTTGACGAAAAAAAAATTTTTCTATTTTTATAAAGTCGAACACTGTCTAATCTATCATTTTCACCAAACAAATATTTTTTTTGAACAAAGGGTAGCCCTGTGCAATGCTAACCCTAATTGCCGTTGCTCAGATTTTTACCCCTTCGCGGAGCCATTACAGAGGGGAAGTACGTTTGACGGGCCCTGTAGGCCGCCCATGAAATTTTTTCAACCCAAATGTTTT